>OX465288.1:200260166-200675166 GCA_949987695.1 Merzomyia westermanni
AGTTTACTTCCTTGACAACCTCTGTAAAATTACGACGTATGAAATTAAAGAATTGCTGGCTTTCATCAAGTCTTTAAAATGGTTCGAAGAGAAGGAGTAGCGATGTTGTTACCTGGTATCACAACAAGTCTTCTAACACTGGCTACATTCTCGAATTGTACCTCTTGACCTATTTAATCTGGCGCTCTGAAAAACACTGATTTTGCACATAGTAAACAAATAAACCTGAGAGAGATAGTTGGTTAACTCTTTTGCTAGAAAATACATTTCTGGTTGAAACTTGTAACAATTTACCACACACAAATTTTTTTCGAAAAATGGAATATCATTGGACTAGTTCAAGTTTAAGAAATATGTGATTTGTTTTTGTATGCAGTCCAAAAAATTTCAAATTTTTCACATTGTGCAAATTGATACAAAATGTTACTCATACGCCTTGGCAAACGGCTGCCTGACAGCACCAATGCTCAGACCTAAGAACAAATCGATGGCGCGAACGATATTATCGCTGGTGATTTGCTGTGCGTTCTCAAACCTCTTTTGCTTCTGAACCCACTACAGGGTTAACAACTTTATATATTATACCCACACCCAATTGTTGCTATAACTTTTAAGAGTAGTGAGTGACCTCTTGGGTCTACTTAGAAGAAAGTCATCCCGACATTAATAGCAACACACTACAAAATTGAAAGAGAAGCTCTCTCTCTCTCTCTCTCTGAAGCTCTTTGGAGGTATATCGTTCAAATTATTATTACTAATCTAACAATAAGTGACCTGTTCATTTCATCTATGAAATAAAACAAGATATAGTTTTAATAATTCCCATTTAAAATATAACAAATTCTATAACAGAAACCACATAAAGCGAAATTTTTAAGTTCACTCAAAGTTCAGGAAAATTATTTAAACTTTTAAAAATTTCAATATTTTCCGGAGTATGCAGTTTTATATTTTCATTCAAATTTTAGAACAATAATGTGCAAACTAGAAGTATTTCAAAATTTTCACTGAATTTTTAAAATTTTTTGGTCAAGGGTGTTGTGTATTTTTTTTTTCATATAAAATTAATTTTTCTTCATGCGTTGTTTGCAGACCTGGTAAATTTGATTAGTAATTAACAATTTTTCTTAATTTCTAATGATTATTTTAATCGTTTTTCAGGAGAAGGTAATTATTAACTGATTACGATAAAAAAAAAAAAAAATTTATCAAAACAACTTCTATTGATTATTTTTGATTTTTTTTAATGATCGTAAAAGATTATGATTTTTTTGATTATTTTTTTAATTAGTTGGAAAACAGTCATTAAAAATTGAAAATAATGATAATCAATCATTATATGGATTCTCAGGAAAATAATTAATCAAACCGGTAATCATTACGATTAGTAAGCATTATTTAACAGGTGAGGTTCTATGGAGGAAAAAACTCAACACCCTTGACGAAAAAAATGCTGAAAATTTAGTGACATTTTTGAGCGAGTTACGACATGCACAATGTTGTACTAAAATTGATTGGTCTAGAAAACTGCGTACTCAAAAATGTTTTGGAAATTCTGCCAAAAATTTCAAGATTTTGATTGCCATTTTTAAAAATTAGTTAACTTTCCTGAACTTTGTGTAACCTTTGAAATTTTTTTTATGTGATTTCTGTTATGGAATTCGCTATATTTGAAATACAAATTGTTAAATATACAGCTTCTGCTAATTTCGTCGAACGATATCAATTTTGATTTCACTACTGTTATATTGAACACAGCTGTATATGCATCCGAAGAACGGGATTTTTTCGGCGTGATTCACTGCTGATTTTGCGTTTCACAGTTCGGAACTCCTATGATATATATAAGCAATGCAAGATATTACGAAATCTCTTAAATTTTCATTACGTTTATATTTCGAAAACACCAAAATCTATTTCATAGAGTAACCATCAAATGATTTCACCTACTACGAGTAGACGGCTAAAAAGTGGAGCTTAAATTTCAAACCATTCCTCGGTTTAAGCAATTTTAAAAAATTTGTTTGTAATAAATTCCATACCTTTTAGTTACTCATACCAATTTCAGTTTATTGCGGTTTAGATATAAAACTGTAATGAAAAAAATGTCAAAATTTCTAAAAATTTTTTCAAATGTTGCCAACTGACTTAAATGTTTTTTATGTTTTTTTTTTAATTGTTAAGACATTTCTGGTTTAAAATTTAAACTCTTTTCTTCAGGCCCATTTTATCGAAAACTGGCCTAATTTAAATTCTAAACCAACTTTGGTTTTGACATATATGTATCCCAAAAAAGTTTTAAATTTAGGCTCAATTTTTTAGCCGTGTAGTAACGCGTAGAAAATAATATACAAATTATTGAGTAATTTCTCGTAAATAGCTGCACCCGTTATCACCTTGAAATAACCCACTGTATCTCAAATCTAACTGCCATTAAAACATAACAACATTACATTATTGTGACTGTCCTTTTGGCTGCTGCTGCTACTGCCACTTTGGTTGCAACAAACAGCCCAGTTTTCTGCAAAATGCTTTAAAGCCAACATCTAAAATGAGGCTAACAAGCCAGGTAGATAAGCGCCATCTACAAAATTGCCCTAAATGCAGACGCTTATGTGTGTGTGTGTGCGCACTAGCGCAGAGTATCTCTAGGGGAAACCTGGATGTACACAAGTGACGAGCAGCTGCTCGTTTTGTCGCTGCCTTGCCTTGTTTTTTTGTTAAAGGGCAGTGCGACATGACACAGTTAACAACCGGTTTTAGGCCGACCAAAACAGAGTGTACTTATGTATTACTCATATGTGTGTGTATGTGTATGTATAAGATTTTATATGTAGTTAAATAAAGACATCGGCACATGTGCTTTAGGCTCAAGCACTTTCAAGGTAGGCACATAGAAGTGGAATGTTGAATCCAAGTGCATGTCTTACAAATCTACCCAACAAGCAAAAGATGCATCCATTATTTTTGCTTTTTCGTCCTCATTCAGATGTAAAATCTTTTATGAAAAGAATTTGAAAATTTTTTAAGTTTAAAAATTGACAATTAGTTTTCTCTGAAATTTTTGAAAACATTTGTATTTCACTTTTAAGGTTAAATGATTTATAAAAGTTTGTTCTTGAAGTTTATAAAAAGTTTACTTTAAACTTTCAAATAAATTAAAGCTGAAAAAGCTTACATATCGCTTATTGTAGCAAGTTTACTTTAAATTATTTTTGAAAACATTTACAGAAATGATTGTTGGTTACGTACGTACACAATCAGGTTTGAGCATGTTTACAGTTATGCTCGCAGGTGTTTTTCGAATGCATGTAAGGCATTTAATGTATGTGTGTATGTACATATTTACATGGATGTACCCAATGAGCAGAGTAAACGCAGAGTTAATTTTTAAAGAGGTGCATTGAAATGCCGAATAGGGCCAATATCGATCTTCGATACATCAGTTGGAGACCTAAAGACATCCAACCCCAGATGTCTACATCTAGTAACTCGATTTATAATTCCACGTCGTCATCCTCCATGCCTTTAAACAAATGAGATTATCTATTGGGCAGTGTGCCGTTAACCCTCCGATCACCATGGAGACCTTAGAGAATCGTAGGTATTCCGAAGAGCCATAATGACGTCGATGCCTGGCAAGAGGGAGACCCACCAGTCAAGAAGTAGACTGCCTGTAGCGAGAAGAATTCCCAGGGCCATAGAGTGAACCACGTACGATTTACGAATAATCACTCTGGCCAAATGATCCTCACGGAAATTTCCAGGGAAGTCGTAATGGACTGGCACCCAGATAGTTTTTTATCTCAAAATAGGTAGAGGCGACACTGAGCGATGCCAAATAGCCGCTCGCTGTGTTTGGGCGTACGTCAAATGTACCCAACGCCTTAATAGCCGCTTCACTGTCCCAGTAAATATTAAACTCCCTTACAATAATAGCGCCGGAAAGCATCCCATCCACCGTATCTTTCATGGCGGCAACCTTTGCTTGGAAGACGCTACAAAAATCCGGTAGCCTAAATTTCGTGCTAATTCTGAGCTCCCAACAGCAAACACATTATGCAACTCTCCCATCGAGGTTTGACCCATCCGTGAACATGTTCACCAGACCACTCCCACAGATGAGTTTTATGCCGCCTATACGCCCCTTGAAAGTATAACCGTGGAATATTTGCATTCAGGGATGATTTCGAAGCTAGATAAAATGCTGGAGTGCCCATAATACAATACCTTGGTAACCTAAAAGCACGCCCCCCAAGACATTAACAAACTTTGCCCTGACGAAGTTTCCAAGGTCCTCAGCAAAGGCTAAAATTTGACAGCCTCTACCTTCTAAGTCCTGTAGCAAGTCGACAACCACCTTGCGGCATGCCGCTCTCAATCTTCTCTCAGCGCCAGCGCCTCCCCCCTCCCCCGCTCAATTACAAAAATGCTTGTTGCCTATGTTTAAGAGAGGATTTGTGCTACAAAAATGCACTAAATAGGGAGCTTTTATAATTTGTTGCCCTTTATTTTCATATTTTTTTAATGCCTTGCTATTTCAAGTGTAAACAAACTAAACGCTCTCCATTTGCAACAACATTTACATGTGCTTATGGCGCTTGGTGCTGCCCACATACAAGATAAATTACGTAAGCGCCACAAATGTCCATGTCGGATTACAAATTCACATTAATAAATGAATGGTATATGTATACATATATAAGTATATGTTAAACGGTTGGTTTAAAGGTGTACCGAGAGGAAAAAGTTGTATTTCGTTTTTAAAATGCAGCAGTTAAAAATTCCTTTAACAGAGAGTATTTGTTTTCAGGTACAAAATTCCACTTTGTTCCCAAAAATAAGAGCTGAACTAAAACCGGTCTATTAAAAGTGTTTTGGTATTAGAAAGATGTTTATTAATGCATGTTCTGCAAATCCCTTTCGTTTTCTAAAACCTGGGGGTTACGCTGTACTGCGATGAAAACGAAATTAATTTATTTTATTTTAATTATTGGCTTTTCCTTTCATTCGCTCTCTTCCCATTCCTTTCTCAATTGTATCTTTCCTTAAATAGATTTTCATTTATTTTATTTTATGTTATTTTATTTTAATTTAAGTTACTTTATTTTTTATTATTTTATTTTTTTTATTTCATTTTATTTTATTTTGGCTATTTTTATTTTACTTTATTTTATTCTATTTTATTTTATTACATTTTTTTTATCTTTTTCATTTTATTTTGCCCAATTTTATTTTATTTTACTTCACTTTATTTTTCTTTATTTAATTTTACTTTATTTAACTTTATTTAATTTTATTTTACTTGATTTTATGTTATTTTTATCTATTTTATTTTTGACTGTGTTTGGAAGCTGGCTTGAGGTCAACTAGTTTTAAATAAAACGCAAGTTTTTTCCTTTGAATTCGATATATTTCGATTACCCACTGTAATCGTCATCAGGAATTTTTTCCAACTGTAACAAAATATAAACACAAAACATAAATATAATAACAATTCACATTCAGTTTTTTAAAAACAAATTTTTTTTCTTTTTTCTCAAAGACATTCACTACATACATTTATTTGAGTGTCCGCATCTGTTGACGTGGTGTTTTACACTGGATTTTTGTTTGTCAACAAATGCCTAAACAAGTGTGCAGAGTTCGTATCAAAAAATTCCTGATGACGATTACAGTGGGTAATCGAAATATATCGAATTAAAAGAAAAAAACTTGCGTTTTATTTAAAACTAGTTGACCTCAAGCCAGCTTCCAAACACAGTTAAAGAAAAAAGGTTGCAAAAACAATTATTTTATTTTATTTTACTTTTTTTTCTATTATCTAATTTTATTTTATTTTATATTATTTAATTTTATTAATTTAATTTAATTTAATTTTATTTTATTTTATATCATTTTATTTTATTTCATTTTATTTTATTTTATTTTATTTTATTTTATTTTATTTTATTTTATTTTATTTAATTTTATTTTATTATATTTTATTTTATTTTATTTTATTTTATTTTATTTTATTTTATTTTATTTTACTTTATTTCATTTTATTTTATTTTATTTTATTTTATTTTATTTTATTTTATTCTATTTTATTTTATTTTATTTTATTTTATTTTATTTTAGATTATTTTATTTCATTTAATTTAATTTAATTTTATTTTATTTTGTTCCATTTTATTTTATTTTATTTTATTTTGTTCTATTTTATTTTATTTTATTGTATTTTATTTTATTTTGTTCTATTTTATTTTATTTTATTTTATTTTATTTTATTTTATTCTATTTTATTTTATTTTACTTTATTTCGTTTTATTTTATTTTATTTTAGTTTATTTTATTTTATTTTATTTTATTTTATTTTATTTTATTTTATTTTATTTTATTATATTTTATTTTATTTTATTTTATTTTATTTTATTTTATTTTATTTTATTTCATTTTATTTTATTATATTTTATTTTGTTCTATTTTATTTTATTTTATTTTATTTTAATTTATTTTATTTTATTTTATTTTATTTTATTTTATTTTATTTTAGATTATTTTATTTAATTTAATTTAATTTAATTTAATTTTATTTTATTTTATTTTATTTTATTTTGTTCTATTTAATTTTATTTAATTAAATTTTATTTTATTTTACTTTATTTTATATTATTTTATTTTATTTTATTTTAGTTTATTTTACTTTATTTTATTTTATTTAACATTATTTTATTCTATTTTATTTAATTTTATTAAATTTAATTTAATAAAATTTTTTTTTTATTTAATTTAATTTTATTTAACTTTATTTGATTTTATATTATCTTATTTTATTTTATTTTATTTTATTTTTATTTCATCTTATTTTGTCTTAATTTAATTTATTTTATTTTATTTTATTTTATTTTATTTTATATTATTTTATTTTATTTTACTTAATTAACTTAATTTTTTGTTATTTGATCTTACACCAACAACAAAATTAACATACATAATCGCAAGTTTTTGTTTTCGTAAAGTTTTGTGTTCAATTTATTAATTAACGATTTCGTACCCTCGATTTGGATAGCTGGAACTTTATTAAATGCCATTCGGTGGATAACGCTTCGAGATATTTAAACAAACTAAAAAAAATCTTCTAAAAAATTTCGAATCTTTTAATTACCAGTAAGTTAGAGCCTTGAAAATTCAATCTGTGGTAAGAATGCAAAGACTGTGCAATATTTTATACTGAAAATTACCGCCTGTTGGCCAAATTAAAGCCCAAATGTAAGTTTGACAGTTGACAACACATTTAAAGTCTCACGCCCTCACATTTTCTCCTTCAAGTTCTTTACAATCAGCTGAGCTGTACTGGAAATTTTCGAACACAGAGGAATGGCTTTCAAAATACGTATTTCCATATACTCGTATATATATTTATATATATTAGTATAGATAAAGACACTTAATTTTGCTGATGACATGTTTCCTCGATAATGCGATCGAACAATATACAATGCAATCTTTCTTACTCAATTACTAAGGAAATTGGCAATTTGTCGAGTAGCAGACAAGAACAAGCCAAGGACATTAAGCACACGCACCAACACCTTTTCACATGAGAATTATGTTGTTGTTTTGCCAAGTAGAGTGTTAGGTATATCTACATATATGTATTTATGAGTGTGGTTGTGTGTAAGCTTTTGGAAATTAATAAATGACTGTTTGGGAGTACTACATAAATGTTATTTTATTTAGAGTGAAGTAGGACATAAATACGTGCTCTTATAAAGGTATGTGTTTGTGTGTTTATGTATAATCTTATTTAATATTTTGTTTGTTATATTTATGTCACTTGCGTTATGTTCTTATTGAAGAAATATCAACTTCATTTAACCTTCATTCTTTTTATTTATGATTTTATTTATTTTGAATGCGTAAGAGCAAATGAATGCCAATTTAGGGTAAATAGAATTTATTGTGTGTCATTTATAATTATAATTATAATATACTAACGCAAACAGACATATGCTTAAATTTAATAAAATAATGTATAGATGTGTGTGACGCGGGATGAATATTAGTGTTTTATATAACTGAAAAAAGAATGGTGTATCAGAGTACTCCCAAGAAATCGTTTGCATATAAAAAAGGTGGCCCTACTTACAGAGCGATGTCCTAGAAGAGGACCGAATACACCAACTCGGAGTACTCCATTTCTTTGCTTTTGAGGACTTCATGGAACACTTACGTTAAGAATTTCCAAAATGCTTCAAAAAGCCTACTACACGGAGCATTTTGAAAATACTCTCACGTAGGTGCTCCATGAAGGTGATCCTCTCTTAGGACAACGCCATGTAAATTGCACCACCTTTTTTATATGAATGAGGATAAGTGTTTGAGCACTCTTGAGGACCATTCTTTAGATGATCAAGCGGAGTATTTCTATTTTTGGAAGCGATATATCACTCGGAATTAAATCAATAGTCACAAATCAAAATCCGACAAAGAGTTGTTGAGTAAGCAAATAGTAGAAAACTCAATTTATGTTGAAAACATGTAGGTTTGTATATGTATAATAGGGTGGAGTGAATTTTTTTTTGATATCGATAAGCTTTGGCGCCAAAATTGCTGCTTCATTATATTAGTGTAACGTAAAAATTATTTTATTTATTAAATATTAAATAAAAAAAAACAAAGTAATTATAAAAGGCTTTATTATATAAGAAAATAACAGTGATACAAATGTGTTCTAAAATAAGTAAAGACAAGTAATGAGCAGGGACCGCAAATAATGATTATTTTTTGTTTCTCTCATTCCTGTGTATTATCTTATTTTTATTGATAAAACTCAAGGCATCATAAGTTCTAACTTTTGCGGTCTTCTGGCTTAAAATAGTTCTTGTTTCTAATAAATTACTAAAAATTGTACTTTAAATGGAGGAAAGGCTATTTACCATTTTCCACCATTTATAGTAGAATTGTCAATTATTTATCTTTGGTATGAGCCCTTCAGAGCAAGTGTTCGTTTCAGTTTTGTAGGCGAAATTCGGTATACTTAGGAAATATATGACGCTTTGAGTTTATTATGAACATAAAAAATATAGAAACCATTATTATTTGCGGTCCCTGGTAATTAGTTCACTTTATAATCTTATTATTTTTACAAATTGAGATATCAAATATCGGGATTTAATCTTGGTTTAATATATCCTTCTTTCTTCGGATCACCTACTATGTCTGCCGCTTGTGTGACCAAACGAACACATCTCTCGACAGGCTGGCTGTGACAGGGGTAATTTGGAAATGTAAAATTTGAATTTCAAACAATATAACTTGTAAGCACTTCCACGTTAAAGAAGGTTTATTGTCTAAATAAGTAGCATAAGATATCAGTTCATAGTACTCGATGGCGTCAAGTTAAATTTCTGGAACTCTAAACTTTCTTACATTGATGCTGCTTCAACTCTGGTCTCCAGTTTTCATATTTCGTCGTAAAGCGAATATTCTTATAATTGCGCTGTCATAAGTTAGAATCGCTACTGGAGCAATCACATTTTTAAAAAATTGAGCCAGATATCTGCTTAGATAAAAAAATTTTCCTACAATAACTTGCTCCATCCCAACACCTTGGTTAATTTTTGTGCTTTTATGCTTCATTTATTGGATTAGAGAGCAATTTTGGACTATGCCTTGCATCATTTAAAGCCATTGAAAGATGCCTCAGAGGAAGTGCATTTGTATGTAAGAGGCACACAAAACAATAAAGAGGTGTTTTGTAATGAACTATTCATTTATGTCGTTTAACATTTTTATTTCCGGTATTTACATTAGTTCAGTCGCATCCAACGGTAACCAGCTCAACAGTGTTTTACTCCTTTAGAGACAAACAATTTATTATAGCTCAATAAATATTCAGAGATACGCCATCCATCACACTTTCTTGCTAAATTTGGCAGCTATTTACGATATTGTACAGAAACTCCGAAGAATTTGATGGCCAACTGGGCTCCATTTCCTTAATTAAATAATCGTTAGCTTCTTTTTGTATCTTGGATGATTTTACAATGCTGGACTATGTTATTTCTTGTAATTTTCTTTTCTTCATCTTCTTCAGCTGGTACGACTATTTTGGCAGCTTCTACTAAGGACCCTTCCTTTAACTGAGCACTCTTTTTCAGTTAATTTTTTCTGAACAAATATTGTCTCAAAATATCCTCCTAACTTGGCAAAATATAAGCTTAAATGGTGAGCCAATTCCATTTAGTGGACATCGAGTGTTCTGTCTACGAGTTAAGAGTGGGTGCTGGTGGCACCTGAAGACAAAGCTTTAGGTATCTGGAATTCTTAGATGGTAACCAATATACCAAGCCACACCTTTTGCGCACCGAAGCTAATATTATTTTTTCACTCCACTCTAATGTATATGTACTTACTACCGAATTCATAAAAATTTAAATAAGCTTATAAAGTTTTTATAATTCTTAATATATTTATAGAAAAGTCATTCTAAAAAGAACTGTGTTTTTAATTTTTAGGAATATGGGTATAAATCCTACCAAAAGCAGAGTCCGTTTCAGTTCGAAACAATATTTATGAAAAATACATTTTAGAAATGCTTGGTTCTATGTTAGTGAGGCATGTCTTAATTGAAGTGCTTGATTTTTATTTAAAAAAGGAAATTCTAAAATTACTTTAAGTTAAAAAAAAGTTATAAAATTTTTGCGATGACAACTCTTTGCTTACAACCCTGAATTTTCTTCATTCTGTTTTGATCGTGGTTAAATTCCTACACTCGTATGGTATTCATGAGAAAAATTCGGCTGGTAGTCTCAGGAATTACACTTGTTGGATTTCACAATGGACAAAATTTACCTTTTTATAAATCAACATTTCAAAATAAAATTAAATACTGTAAAACAAATCACAACTGTCAGCTTTCCGTTAACATAAATTTGCTCAAAAACAGCTACAAATTCTTCTTTAGCACACAATCATGCAGGACTACAGGGGGTATGAGTAACATCCCTGCAGTTAAACGACCGAGCTCTAAGCTACTACGGAACTCGTATGAACACCAAGCCCAACTAGTCAACCCACTGTATTTCTTCCCTATAAGCAACTTGATATTAGTTTTTAGATTTTAAACAGAAATGTACCAGTCTCAAACTAGTTGAAAATATATCCACTAAATCATATAGCAATCTGATTAATAATTGTTAAGTGAAAATAATTTAAATTAAAATACTTATATTATATTAGCAGCCTATTCAAGCGTCTCTGCCTCTCAGAACTTATAACAGGTGAGTTCGAGTTTAATCACTATTTTGATACAATCAAAGAAACATACATATAAATAGAAATGACCGCACAATATCTGGTGTCGATTTCAAATCAAATGGGTGTGAATAAAATTCTATATGATTCATATATGGGAGGTGCCACGGTTCTTGTTCCCATACCCCACATTTTCCTCAAAGTGTTCGAGATTAACCTCATAAGACCCCTTTCCGAGTTGTATTGTTCTAATATAAATGATTCCATAGTTATTTACATTGGAAAATCCCATTTGTATGGGAGGTGCCACGCCCACTTTTCCGTCATCACTCATATTTTGGGATATACTAGCTACTAATTTCTTTTAATTTCTCACGGAATTTGAAATTTCTAGCATGAATACCTTCTAAGATATGTAGTATACAAAAATGTATCGGCTTAGCGATGCCACGCCCCCTCAATATATTTAAAGAGTTTTAAGTTGAACATACATTTATGTACGTACCAAATTTGATCGAAATTGGTTAGGTAGTTTCAGAGTTCATTGCGGTTAAAGTTTGTTACCCAAGAAATATATATATATAATAGATATGTACTCGGTCTATATGGGAGAGGCCACAGGCTCGAACTCTGTTGCTAAAATATAGTATTTAATTGTTCAGTTTTTTGTTTTTGGTTCAGAGTAGTTCTTTTCAAACTAGTTTGAGTTGAGTTAGAAAACTCCAGTTGCAAACCAGTATTTTTTCTGACTATTTTGGTATTTCACTGTAGAGATATTTAAAAGAATTTCGTGTTAATGTGCTCGCTACTTTGAAATGATAAGGAAAAGTTTACACATTGTAAATACTAACATACAAACATAAATATCTCAAAAGAGTGTGTTAAAGATAAAAAATGTCAACATGAAAAATGTTTGTAAGTGGGCGAGACAAATGAATTGCTGCAGATATGATTGTATATGGTTAAGCGTTGTGGAAGAAAGAGGTGTGGGCGCTGTAACTGAAAAGCGTAAATGTCAAGCAAAGCCGCCTGCCTACTCGAGTTGTCGTAGAAATGAAAAATAATTTTGATTTATAAAATGATTAGGCTGGCTCATTTCACGGAAACACTCTATGGATTGCTCAATTGTTGTCATTGTGTATAGTTTATGTTTGGTCACGACAGACAGAACCTGCGGGAAATGGAAACAGAAAACGGCACACGTGAGCTGCCTTTGTTATGGAAATTGAACACTATCTTAAGAGCTAGAAGGTCAAGGTCTTATGAAAGCAAAAGTAATTGCGTTCAGGCATCTAATCTTTTGTAATGTAGGAACTGTTTATAAAATTAGTGCTAAGTGAAGAATCATGAAATATATCAAGAGAATTCCGGAATCTTCATTATTTCTTATACCGAGGTCAACTCAACTTGAATTCATAGAATGAAATATATGTAATTCAATCAGACTTGTTGAATTTGATTAGTAATTAGTAATCAATTAATTAGACGGCTTTTTTAGTTGGTAATGATTATTTTAATTGTTTTTCAAGAAAAGGCAATTATTAATTGATTACGATTAAAAAAAATAAAAAGAAATTAAGAAAAATTCAAAAAAAGACTCAGAAAAATAATCAAAAGTAATCAAAATATTTTTTAAAATTTTTTATTTTTTGTATGTTTTTTTGATTATTTTTAAATACTGTTGCTGTATATATTTTTGTGCTCCTAATACAATACTGAGAAATATCAAAAATAATTAAAAAAATTAAAAAATCAAAAGTAATCAAAACAAAATTTTTTTTGATTATTTTTGATTCTTTAATAATCGTGAAAATCATAATTTTTTTTATATTTTTTTTTAATTAATTGGAAAACAATCATTAAAAATTGAAAGTAATGATAATCAATCATTGTAGGGATTCTCAAAAAAATTATTAATCAAACTGATAATCATTACGTTTAATAATCACTATTTAACAGATGTGAATTCAATAGACTTGTGTGCTAATGATATCAAACAACTAGTAATAAGTGAAGTGAGCTTAATCAAACGTTTGAATTACTTGCGGGTTCCTCAACTCGGGGCTCAGTGTATATAAAATCGATTCAATAATAGCTCCACTCCTCACACAGATTAATACACGATTAACCTTCGACTAGGGCATACGCGGGAGGTAAGGTTATGAGTCTTCTGAAACACTTTTTTGTTTGAGTTCAGCGCTGTTTAAACCTAGATGAAAGATATCACTTACTCCGATTTTAAAAAGTTGGCGATAACGGTTTTTTGAAAAAACATTTTATTTTGGGGGTTTGGAGTCGAAAAATCGACTTTTCCAAAACCCGAAAATAATTTTTTTTTTTCAAAAAACCATTATCGCCAACGTTTTTAGCGCATAATTTTAAGTGGGACAGGAAATATGAGACAAACTCGTTTTCATCGAAAGGGTAATTTTTTTGAGCAAAACACTCCCCAAAACCTAAAAAATATTTTTTTTTTTCAAAAAAACTGTTATCGCCAACGTGTTTAGCGGACATTTTTGGGTCGGACAGGGTATACATGAAAATTTTAACATCAAATGAAAATTTTTTTAGTAGGTCATGAAAAAACCCTTAAAAATCAAACTCGAAAAAAGTCAAAAAAATGAAATTTCGCAGGCTCGAAAATTATTTTTTTTGGTATGCGTAGTGGAACTTTTTTTTCCTGAGCCCAAAACCTATCGAAAAATCGATGGCGCTCCCGAAGTTGGTTTGCGAATACATTATCCCGAATTTCGTCTTAAGTTTGACGAATAAAATCGGTTCTTTAACTGGCAGTCATAGGGCTAACTCTAGCCGCGCTGGGATTCTTAAAAGGTAGTGGCTAGCAAATTCATTTTCAATGATTACCTTAAGCTGTACATGTAGTCCAACATACGCAAGCTCTATACTCTGGTTCTCCAATTGCATCCTCAACATCTGGAGTTGGGTGCCGAATATCCCCTTTTTTCCCGAGGTGAGGTAAAATATTGTTACATGTTGTATGTTACAGAGGAGAACACACTTTGACGATTTAAGCGATGTATAAATTTTGTATAAATTTTGTTCATAGAAACTTCAGGGAAATAACAAATAATATAATAATATACTCGAAAGTGCTAAACTGTCAAAATTTTTAAATTGAAAGCTAGAAAAAATAAACATGCATAAAAAATTGGTGGCTGTCTTGTAAGCGATAAGTCCACATTTTTTTTTTAAAGGAAATTTCAAGTTTTGAATAAAAATAAAAATATTTTGTTATTTTATTTACATATTGCTAAGCGCTTACGAAAAAAAAAATCTGCTAGTTTGAGTTAAATATATAAAGCAAAGCTCAATGGATCTTTCAAATGTATTCTTTTCGTAAACAAAATTAACAGGAGGCTTGAGATCTAAATTGCACCATATAAACTGATAAACAAAATAGTGAAACAACATGGATGATTTTTCCAAATATTTAAATTCCTGCCATATTTTACATATTATTATTAATCTCAATAAATAAAATGAGAAAATAATACGTCGCTAGATGGTCCTCCTTTCGATGACCTCCAGTTATTGGCCAATATAAGTTGCTACTGTTGGTTAAAGCAAGTATTTGGAAAAGCATGCCAAGATCAGCATTACCATTTATATTACCTACCCAGTTATGTACATTCATATAAGTATATATACCAACTACAGCCGGTTTGAACAAAAATTTATGACACATTGTCACTTTTTGTATTTTTCGCCTCCTTGCACATATACGTACATATCTGAAACTTATACGTGTGAAGATTGTTGATATTTCAAGCTGCTATCCGAGCGCATATGTTGTCTTATTCTGTCTTTGATCCAACTTGTTCCAACGACGTGCCTGTCGGACGCTATGTCATTTTCCTTGTCGACTTTTTTGTTATTTCTACAAGATAACTTCACTTCCTCACGGCTTTCAACTTTCGCGTGTACTCAGTCTAACTGAATTTTGTTTTGGCTTAATATTATATTTTTGCTTTTGCTCGTGTGTGTTTTATATTTTTTTCATGCTTTAATTTCTAAAATTATTATAATTTCTGTTTTTACCTTAAAGCGTGGTTTTGTCGTTTTCTGCTTAAGATTGTTGGTATTTTCATTTAATAAGACATAAGTATGTACATTAGTATAAAAGCTATGTAGTTTCTATGTTATTCAGCTTTGATTGCACTTTTTGTTTTTTATAAAACATTAAGGCCGCCTTGTTTTTTATACCACGATGTGAGATTTCGATACTTGTTGCAAAACGTTGTTTTTACTTTTACTTCATTTATTTGTCATGAAGTTAAGTTTAAAGTTTTATAGAGTTGATGCTTTGAAGAATTAGTTAGTCTACACAACTGGGTATAAAAGTTTCAATTTTATTCCAAAGTTACTTTTCTCGTACTTTGATGTTGTTTATGTATTATACATTTTTTGTTATGATATATTTTTACGTTTTTTATGATTTTTTAACTAACACAAGTGGGTATATAATATTCAGTTTTATTCCAATCGCGCATTGCTTTTGCTTTTATATTGTTTTTTTGCTATAAAGTTAAGTTAAAAAGTTGTGATGATTTGATGTTTCGCATAGTTTTTTAACTCTCACAACTGGGAACATAATATTAAATTTTATTCCAATTCCCCGTTATTTTGTTTATTAGATTAGTTTAAGCTCAAAATTTTTCGGATTTGGCGTTTTGTATCATTTTTGACTACCCACAACTGGGTATATTATGTCACATTTCATTCCAATTACGCAATTGTTTTGCAATTATGTTTTTTATTTGCCAATAATTATTAATTAAGTGGAACATTTGGTTGATTAGATATATTGAATAGTTTTTAAATTCCTACAACTGGGTATATGATGTTTAATTTGATTTCAATTGCTATTTGCTTATGGTCTTATATTGTATATTTGCTATGAGGTTAATTTAGAAATATGGTATCTACATTTGATGTTTTGCATAGTTTTTTTATACCCACAACTGGGAATATTATCTTCAATTTCATTCCACTTTCCTGTTCCTTTGTTTATTTGTCATTAAGTAGTCTATTCTCTCACTTTTGTATTGTTTATATATTATAAGGATTTTGTCATGGTAAGTTTTATGTTTTGCATAATTTTTTAATTCTTGCAACTGGGTATATCATCTTCAACTTCTTTCTAATTTCAGCTTTTTTTTTTACTTTTGTTTTGTTCATTTGCCATTAAGTTAAGTACTTGGGCGCTTCACTGACATATTGCTTAACAGCCTTCCAAACCCCCAACTACATCCTCCACAATGGTCCGAGTACGCCACAAAAACGCCTTCATACGCCGCCCATTAAAACTTGTCTACGTTTATGACAGCTCATATGTGGTAGTACTCAGCGCGCCCATTTCTGATATGCGCAATAATTTTTTGTTTATTTTTGCTTTCTTTTTCATTTTCTTGTTATTTTCCTTTGTTGTTTTTTCTTTTCATCTAAACACGCTGCAAACGCTAACCCATCAGATCATCAATTTAGATTTCTGCCCTATGCGCGTTTAGCCTTAGCTTTCATTTTACACATTTTTGCCGTCATTCTCGTGCTTTTTATGAGACCCAAGGGACCTGCGTTCTTATGGTGCGATTTGATATTGAGTGTTTTCTTTTCATTTTGTTGTTGTCGTTGTTTTTTGCTCACTTGAGATTGTTGTGCTCTGATACCGGTGACGCCGTCATTTAACTTTTCTAGGCAATTTTGTCCTCTTATTTTCTCATGGACGTTAATATTTTTACAATATTTCTTTTGTGTTAAATTTCCACTTTTCATACTTAGGAAGTAACCAATTTATTATCTGGATGTAGAGTTGTGTGTTCTTGATCTGCAGTCACAGAAACAGGATGTTGCCAGCTTTTGGTTAGGTGTATGTGTGTGTGTGATTTCTGTATGTGTGAGTAGTTCTTACAAAATTTCATCAAATTTTAAGAAATTAAATTTTCACCCAATCAAAGTTATCTAACAAATTTATTTGAGAGGCTTTCAATTTAAATACCAAAATGAGTTTTTCATTAATTATGAGAGATGAACAGGGAAATTCATTCCAAAACTAATAGTCCCTTTCAATGGATTGCTTAGAAGAGATTCGGATGATCTGACGAAGCCAGTCGGACCTAAATTACGTAGGACAGGTATGATGAGAAGCTTATTGAGAGTGACCATTTTACATCGAGAGAGGACTTAGCTACTAACTAAAGAGAGTCATATTTTTCGACATCACAACTTTTGGGGGTGGACAATAGAGGCCGTTCATTCTAGAGTAAGGTTTAAGGCGATAAACACTCAGCTCAATCTTGGCAATAGAACTGTTCAAATCTTCAACGCCTGCAATAACTACACACTCATTTAAGACGTAAAAGGCAGCACTATTCCCTCGAGACTAAAAGGGTGGACCCCACATTATTTGAAAGGCATCTCTATAGTTCGAAAATGGAATACGAGTATGTAACTTTGAAGCATTTGAACAAGGGCAGATTGGTGTGCTATCCGCACTATTGCTGCGCTCGCCCTATCAATACTCATATTAGGGCACGTCTCTAAAATCTGGCCATGTACCGGCAGGGCATCAAAGATATGGTACAAGAGGTACACAAAAAATTTGAAAAAAAACAATTTTAATATCTAATATTGGAAAATTTTCAATTTAAAAAAATAAAATTTGAAAAAATATTTTAATCTCTAATACTAGAAAATTTTAAATTTTATAAAATCGTTAAGAATAAAGTTCTGCATTAAATTTTGGACTCAAATTCTTTCTTATTATACCTCTGATATATCTTAAGATATCCTGAAATTTTTAAAAGAATTTTTGTTTTTTCCAAAATATGATTTTTTGATTTTTGGTAAAAACTTTTTTTTAATTTGTTATGTTTCTAGTTCGAATTTAATTAAAAAAATTATAACAAAAAAAGTTTTTTTTTACCAATATGTGGCGAGCTGCTTCGCAGGAGCTACTGTTTCTGCGGACTCTGAACGGCATCTGCGAAGCAAAGCAGATGCATTTTTGCTAAGAAGCCTTCCATGGCAGAAATTCCCCCACCCCGTTTTGAGAAACCTTTTTCAAACCACTTTTGATGTGACCTCTCCCAGGACTCGAGCTTGGGCCTTTCCGTGTGGTTCGCCCGCAACAGTACCGCTACACATTGTCGGCCATATAATAAAGTTTATATAAATTAAGCAGGTAAATTATTTAGCATTATTTTTGAAAACTGCCAAACTTTTCACCTCGCGGTAAGTTCACCTTAAGTTAGTTCCCCAAAGCTACCATACAACTGTGAAAACATATTTAAACGTTTGTGAAATTTTTTAGTTACAAACTCCTTTGGAAAACATTGAATTTAACGTTTGGAAAATATTGTTTAATAAACTAGCTTACTTCACTGTTTATTGGAACCTTTGCCATAATTAAATATCAAAACACTAATTTGTTCCATTTGACATTTTGAAATTTCGTAATTAAAAACTATTCGATACGGTCGCTGGCATATAATCCCTGCACCCAGTAAGAGCTGTGCCTTGCACATAATTTGTACATTTATTTTATTTTCCTAAATACACACAATAAACTTTTTTTTTTGATACCTGTTTAGTTTCTTTTTAATTCTTTTCTGTGTGGTTATAAAAACGCCTGTCAGCGACAAATGATGCGCACTTCAGCACACCGATGATGACGGGGCGTTTTGTGTTTTTGACGTTGGGCATGAAAAAAAAAAAAATTATCAAATTAAAAAACTATACAATTATTTTTGTGAAAAAAGGTACCTACCATAGAATTCAATACATAAAAACATTGTTGGGAAATTTGGGCATTTCATTGTATGGCAAATTGTTGCTATTGAAGTGGAGCGAGATGAAGTTACAATGCTGTGGAGTACGGATATGCATGTGTACATAAAATTGTTTCGCCACCGAAACAATGTAGAAAGAATTAAAAATTGCATTGGCGAGGTGTTGGTGGCGAAGGAAAATATATTCAGGGCATGAAAACGTTCAAATATTCGCTGAAACTGATTGAAAAGCCACTCCAATCTCGTTCACTCTGCTGCAGTCACTTATCCACTTGAAGCTTTTGTTTCTTGGCATTTTTTTTTGGATTTACAGGAGGCAGGATTGCAGAATTGAATGAAAGCGAGCGACGGCTGATATTGTGTACAGCCAACACGTTAACTCAGCACAGCAATAATTGAAGTACCAATAGATATATACAAATATAACCTGCAGTGAAAAATCAAACTAAGCACGAAAAGCTACTACTTCACAACTAGAATTTTCTAACTCATCTCAAACTAGTACGAAAAATACTAAAACTGGAGTATACTGAATTGCCCAGAGTTTTTAAACCTTTCAGGAACATGACAAGTTTTTTAACTTTGGTCCGATGTTTATAAGTATGAAATGAAAAGAGATGGACAAATCTATAAGAATACCGAAATGATGAGGGCGATGAGCTGAGTCGATTTAGCCATGTCCATCTGTCCGTCTGTCTGTCCATCTGTCTGTTTGAATGCAAACTAGCCCCCCCCATTTTAAGATATCTCAATGAAATTTGGTAACGGGTCGCTATTTTGTAATATATTAAACATTTGTCGGAACCAACAAGATCGGACCAATACAAAGCATAGCTCCCATACAATCGATTGTTCCGATAAAAGGGGATTGACCTATAACTCTTGCAATTAAAGAGCTAGGAGCTTTAAGTTTTGCAGGTTTCATACATTTTATATACGCAATGTGGCTAGTGAAAATTAGCGAAATTGATACAATATAACATGTGGCCCCCTTATAATCGATAGTTCCGATTAATGTGTTTTGGGCTATAAATTTTGCAATTAAAAAGCTAGGAAAGTAAAACTTTGTGGGTTTAGTACTTATTATACATGTAATGTGTGAAGTGAAAATCAGCCAGATCGGACCAACATAACATGTGACCCCCTTATAATCGATAGTTCCGATAAATGGGTTTTGGGCTGTACATTTTGTAATTAAAAAGCTAGGAACGTAAAATTTTGCAGGTCTAATAAATACTATTTATGCAATGTGTGTAGTGAAAATCATAAAGATTCGACCAATATATAGCAATAATTTTCGTTAAACGGGGTTTGAGCTATGTATCTTTAAATTAGCATGGTAAGACCATACAAATTTTGCAGAGTTTGTACTTATTGTAAGGATTGGACACCTCAAACCGTGACGCGTATTCATGGAAGATATAACGTCTTCGGCACTGGCGAAGACAGCGCTTTCCTTACTTGTTTTAATTAATTTCTTGAACAATGATTACTTTGATATGCTTTCAATTAGTTTAAGTCTGGTATATTACTTCCCAAAATCTGACAACTGATATTTAGTATTTTAAAAACACCAGTTGCTTACCTGGAAATCGAGCATTGGCTGACTAGTTGCTTTAGTTTGTATTTCATACTCGATTCGATATAGCTTCCAACTATTTGTATGTATAAGTATGCATGACATATATATGTAGGTGTGTACAACAAGTTGCAGCTGCAAGGTAGTTGACAGTCAACGACCAACTCAGCAGCGTGTCCAATGCATTTGGGTGTAATCGTTTCAATTCACTGTGGCTACTGTTGACATGTCACCGTTTAATTGGCTAAAGTTGGCTTCATATAAACTTTGTTGTAATTAAATGCGAATACAGCCTTTAACGCCGCATTTCATTGTATATACATACATACATGCTAGGGATGTTACGGATGCTCGATTCTCTTTACAAAAATTCGATTGATTTGAATGATTGATATTTTGAAGTGAAGCAAGTTGCAGACAAGTTTTTCTCAAGATTCGAATACCTCTAGTTAACTGGGCTGCTTCTTGCAAATTTGTTGTAACATTCCACTCTCTCTGAATCGTTTGAATATCACTATTTCTGCAGTCCAGGTTTTTTTTGTATTTTCTATTACGTTGTTATTAGTATTTTGAAATATGTTGTACCACTTTTAGTAGCTGGAAAGTAACTGCTACTACTTCTCTGACTGAAAAGTTATGTTTTAGTACTCTTAGGCATGTGGTCAACATATGTTCCTTATTTGTCAGGTACCGAAATGGGAAGCAACTACAAAGTACAACGTATGTATTTTTCAGCTGGTTTTATTGGTGTTGTAGATAGGTCGCAGTATATTTGAATTCGTTTAGATGCAACTCTTAAGGAACTGCATACCTAAATATTACCACAGTGCGGCAACAGCGTGGAACTTTGAAGTTACTATTACTACCAACGGCCACCACATATTTTATGTGTAACTACAGGCCCATAATGCCTACGCAAGTAAACATTTCATATATTAGAAAAACACATCACAACTTTGAAGTGGCAAATCAGTCAGAGTCATGGAATTTCTGAACACATTTAATGTTACTTAATACTCACATAACTTTAAAGTTACCTCTAATGGTAGTCGTTACAGCGCAGCTACCGAAGATTATTCCAATGAAAGTTACTTATATCCAAATTTCCAAATTTAAAGTTGTGTCTGGTTCGATGAGAAGTTCCGAATTTTTTGGAATATAGAGTTGGTTTGGATTGATTTTGATGATTTCACATGCTTTTCAGTATACTACTACTTGTTCTTTTGAAACTCGGATAAACGAGAATGACCCTATTAGTATAGATGTACTATATTACTGTATATAACGTCCCTGGAATTTAACTCAAGGACTGTATCTTTAAGTTTGCTTGAATGAATGAAATTTGAAAAGTTCGTCTAGGACCGTTTGTCTCTAAGTTCATTTCCGCAACTCTCTATTGCTTACTTATACAGCAAGTGCACTCCAAGCCAATATAATCACAACGTGCAGTACGAGAGGATTTAAGAATTTAGATTTGGATTAACTTTCATATCACACTGCTATTAAACAAAATTTGATCTAAGGATTACTAAAAGTGTGATTAAAACAATTTGATGGAACTGTTTTATTCTAAACAAGTATATTTACTCTCGATTCTGTGTTTTTCTGAAATTACCTATCTTGATCAAGAATCAAGAAAGAAATATGAGTGCCATTTTTTTTTTGGAAATTTACATCAAAAGCAAACAACTAAAATTATTTTATCTCACGTCGAAAATATTGCTGTAAGACCTAAATTTAGTTCTAACTCGACTTTGGCGGTTTTTGCTGAATGAAACAGATATGTTCACAATTTCTAATTACGTGTTGGTTGTATAGTTTTCCTCTTCAGTGTGCATACACTTTTTCGTAACATATATGTTTCTACACTATATGTTTTCTACCAGAGTTCATATGTATGTACTTATATTTAGTGAGTTGAAAGTCCTGTTGGTGGCGTTTAGTCCCATTGCCAAAACTAGGGAATTGTAGCTGTGGCCACTGTGGTGCCTACTAGCAGGCTGTGAATTTATACAAGGCGAAAAACGAAGCTTCAGTACCTACCAAAAATGAATATACCTACCAACCATAGAAAAAGTTTTTTGTTTTTGTTTTTGCTCCAAACATGACATTTAATGTGTTCTTGCTAGCCAACCCGCTCGTATATACAGACATGTTGGCAGAAGTAAATATGTATGCAGACTCGTACGTAACCGTATGATAACCGTATACTAGAAATGCCAGTCTCGAAACAAAAGAAGTAATCAAATAAAATAAAAATAAATAAAATAAGATAAAATAAAATAAAATAAAATAAAATAAAATAAAATAAAAGAAAATAAAATAAAATAAAAAAAATAAATTAAAATAAAGTAAAATAAAATAAATTAAGATAAAAAAAATAAAATAAAATTTATGTTTATTTATATTTATTATATTATTTATATTATTATATTTATGTTATTTTATTTTATTTTATTTTGTTTTAATTTGTGTTATTTAATTTTATTTTATTTTACTTTACTTATTTTATTTTACTTTATTTTATTTTATTTTATTTTATTTTATTTTATCTTATTTTATTTTATTTTGTTTTGTTTTAATTTGTGTTATTTAATTTTATTTTATTTTACTTTACTTATTTTATTTTATCTTATTTTATTTTATTTTATTTTATTGTTGGTTTTACGGTCTGTTCATTTTACATATTTTTGTAAGTATAACGAGCTCAAGACCAGTTAATAATAATTCTTAGTTAATTATTATTATTTTTGATTAGAGGAAAAATTTAAAGCAACAAACATATACAGGCTATAGTTATAGACCTATTTCGAAAACAGCCACGATTTCTCGTCAGACTAATTCGTATAGTTTTTGCTATTTCAGAGGATCTTGTGGAAAATCGAACCCACTCACTCTGATTGCCAGCGCAGCTACCTAACCCATAGGCTATGCTGCGTGTAGTTTTGCAAGCTGCTTTTCTTCTAAAAATAGAAAAGAAGAATGTACAAAAACAAAGTCCAGCATGCATGATTTACATATAGACAGAATGTCTAAAATATTGTGTATACCGTTGGCAAGATAACAAACAACAATTAGAGGAAAACGTGAATTAAGCAGCTTGCAAAACTACACGCAGCATAGCCTATGGGTAAGGCAGCTGCGCTGGCAATCAGAGTGAGTGGGTTCGATTTTCCACAAGATCCTCTGAAATAGCAAAAACTATACGAATTAGTCTGACGAGAAATCGTGGCTGTTTTCGAAATAGGTCTATAACTATAGCCTGTATATGTTTGTTGCTTTCAATTTTTCCTGTAATCAAAAATAATAATAATTAACTAAGAATTATTATTAACTGGTCTTGAGCTCGTTATACTTACAAAAATATGTAAAATGAACAGACCGTAAAACCAACAATAAAATAAAATAAAATAAAATAAAATAAAATAAAATAAAATAAAATAAAATAAAATAAGATAAAATAAAATAAAATAAAATAAAATAAAATAAAATAAAATAAAATAAAATAAGTAAAGTAAAATAAAATAAAATTAAATAACACAAATTAAAACAAAATAAAATAAAATAAAATAACATAAATTAAAACAAAAAAAAAAATAAAATAAAATCAAGGGAAACAAAATAAAATAAAATCCCGAAAATGGCGGCATCGCAAAAAAAAAAAAATTGCCATCCCCACCTTGCACCTATAAATGTTCGTTTAATCTGATACTGTGGTAAATTTGGGTCAACTAAAATGGATGGATGAATTGAATTCATGAGTTTAAATAACGAAGTGTGTAGCATCCATGGCTGCGAGTGTATCTGTTATCGACATTTCTACGAGTCGTGTTGTGTGCTTTTTTGCTTGTAAAAGTTTTTACATGTGTTGTGTGTTTGTGCCGAGAGAGTTCTTTGAACTGCTGTATTTGATTAAATGACTGATCGAGTTGGGCCTCTTTAGGTGAGAGGAAAGTGTGTTATAATTTTGCACGCGTAATAACAGAGTCATAGTAAGAGCTGATGGTTTTGCGGTTTTAGAACTGATGGCTATCGCTGATGCTGTTATAGACCATGATTTTGTTATTAGACGAGATTGGAATTTCTGTGCAAATCCCATATCCAAGTTCTGAAAAAATAGTTTAAATTCTGCTTAAGTCGAAGTGACTCTATGACTGCACCTCGTCGTCTTCCATATAACTGAATTAGGAAGGATCCTTCAATATGTAGGAAGGCACCAAGTGTAGCACAATTATTCAGCAGCTCTTCAAGTCCTCTGCAAAGAATTCACTACCGCTTCTCGCCAATTTATCTCCAAAGTATTTATTTATTTTAAAGATTAAATCTATTGTTTACAAACCTTACAGGTTGAGAACTAAATTTAAAAAAATGTTTAAACTTCCGAGTCTCCACTCATCTATTAACCAGTTTACAGTTTCAAATATATAATAGCTATACTGAACTCAATTATTAGATCCGAATGAAGAACCATTGCCATTATACCAGAACCATACCTGAGTTGATAGCCGGGTTTGCTTGCCTTTTCCGTCTTCGCATAAATTAGTATTGTAAGTATTCTACGGAGAGCTTTGGTATCTCCTCATAACTTGCATACTTATATCGTTTTTGCTATGTGAAATTAATAAATTTGTAAAACATATCAAACAAAGATAATTTTTGATCAACCGCTTCCCACCATTATTGGAAAAAACATTGTTACCAAGTTTTAAGAAATTTCAAAAAAAGTTACTCATACGCCCTGGCGGATATGACGTGGGATGCAAGGGCTTCCCAAAACTAGTTAGATATAGAAATTAGACTGAGTTAAAATGCATATTTTTATATTATAACCAGTAAATCCGTCCCCGTTTAGTTGCGTCTCAGAAGTTATAATAGACTAAGTCTGATTTTCATCATAATATCTCCCACACATACCATCACCTTTTGTTTGATACCCATATTGTACTAAACATATTTTCGGTCACATTGGTTCACATATTGTCAATATCTTTGAAGCCGGTCGAGATATCGGAACATATGATATCTTAAATTGTAGGTTAAAGTTTAATTAACATAACGGTGAAATTCAATTCTATTCAGCAGTTTTGGAGTGATGCGCGACCAAAAATACCGACAGACGACAGAAAGATAGACATACAGACAAAAATTCTAAAAATGGTTGATTTGGCTTCTACTGGCTCGATAATGATTCTAATGTCGAATCCACGTTTTTTATTTGGAAATTAACTAAAAACGATTAAATATATATAGGAAAAATATACATATAGGTCTTTAAAGGGAATTAAATGCTTACTTCGGATTCACTTTCAAAATTTAGCAATGAGATCTCTTTAAAAAATTATGAAAAAAACTTTAAATAATACCCTAAAATTGCTGTTATCAAAAAGCAGCAGCAAATTCGTTCTTAAACAAAGGCATGTGAGTTTTGATTTTGAAATTTTTCAGCAAATTTGGAAACATAAAGTTGGAGTATCCGTTTCCAACCTGAGGCAATTGATTTCTTAAATCCCCAATAGTAGTTCAACTACCAACAAAACATTACAAGTCTATTAATTGCAGAATTTTTCTAACTAGATCGATCCGTGCGCCACCTAGCGAAATTTTTTTGATAAAATTTTACACTCTCACTGGGGTCTTGAAACCTTATCAAGTTTCTAGCTCACCGGAAAGTTACTAAAAATCGTTTACAAGATTGTCCCCATTTTCCACTAGTTGTTAGTTATATCTATCAGAGAGTCATCTAGTGGAATTTTATTTTCTACAACTTAAATTGCCATTTCGTTTTGAGCCAAGTTTCAAATACTTAGATTGCCGGGGAGTTAGTTAAAACTCGATCACAAGATTTCTAATTTCAAAGAAGATAGGGACTTGATATACAGGTAGTAAAAAACGTTTAAGTCTGCTTTTCACTATTTTGAATAATAAAGTCAAACAATTTCCAAGAAACAATTTTCTCTTGCCACGTCTAATTTAAATTATTTATTTGACTTGAACGATGACTTTATTACTTGATTTATTTATGTTTTGCCAGACAGGTTTATTCATCTATTGATTTCGTTTCAAGCAGACCTTTTAAATAATAATTACCAATCGCAATGGTTACCGGTTTGATTAACTATTTTCTTGCGAATCCATTAAATGATTAATTACCAATTACTTTAAATTTTTAATGATAATTTTCTAATTAATTAAAAAATAACTAAACAAAATCTTGATTTTTTACTATTTAAAAAAAATCTAAAATAATCAGAAAAAATTATTTTATTATTTTAATTATACTTGTGATTATTTTTGTTTTTTTTTTGATTTTTTTTTGATTATTGATTAAAAAATAACTAAGAAAATCTTGATTTTTTACAATTATAAAAAAAATCAAAAATAATCAAAAAAAAAATATTTTGATTACTTTTGATTATTTTTGTTTTTTTTTGATTTTTTTTGATTATTTTGGTTTTTTTTTGATTGTTAATTAAACAATAACTAAACAAAATCTTGATTTTTTACTATTTAAAAAAAATCAAAAATAATCAAAAAAAAATATTTTGATTACTTTTGATTATTTTTGTTTTTTTTTTTTGATTTTTTTTGATTATTTATGTTTTTTTTGATTATTAATTAAAAAATAACTAAACAAAATCTTGATTTTTTACTATTATAAAAACATCAAAAATAATCAAAAAAAATCATTTTGATTACTTGTGATTATTTTTGGTTTTTTTTTTGATTTTTTTTTGATTATTGATGAAAAAATAACTAAGAAAATCTTGATTTTTTACTATTATAAAAAAAATGAAAAATAATCAAAAAAAATTATTTTGATTACTTTTGATCATTTTTGTTTTTTTTTGATTTTTTTTGATTTTTTTTGATTATTTTTGATTTTTTTTGGTTATTTTGATTTTTTTCAATATTGCTGTAGAAGCACATAAATTAACACATCAGCAATACTGAACAAAAAAAAAAAAAAAAGTATCTAGTTAGAGTAATCAAAACAACTTTTGTTGATTTTTTGTTTGTTTCGGGTTTTTTTGATATCCTTCTGTTTTTTTCTTAGTTCTTTGGCGACCTTTCTAATTTATAAAACTTGTTAGTTAGCTAGCTTGAGGTCCGATGTATTTTGCAGGAAATTAAAAAACAATGTTTTCAATCTGTAAACCAATTTATTTCGGTTATACACGATAACCGTCTTGAGGGTTAACTATAAACATAAAGCACAAATTATAATTAAAACGACATGAACAATTATTACTTGCACTTTAGTTACATACATTTTGGACACGTCTTCCCCGTTCTACGTGGAGTTGCTAACTATTTTGGTTTGTTATCAAATGTCTGTATGAGAGCGCCAAGTTTGCGACGTCCGTTAGTTCTTATGCTGGTCGGTGTGTTTAAAATATGAAGGATTTCCAGTGTGACTCTCTTTTCGTATTGCTGTTCTTTTGAAGTATTTTTGTTTTGTCAAAGTTTGGACAGTGTTGGCTCGTTGCACAGTGGGTCATGAGTGCAGTTTTTTGATTATTTATATTTAATTCATTACAATATTTAAAATCTGATTTATGTTGTGCCAATCGAGTCTTTAATTTGGATTAAGTTGTTACAGATTGAAAACTTTTAATTTTTTCTGATCGTAATCAATTAGTAATTGCCTTTTCTTGAAAAACAATTAAAATAATCATTACCAATACCTTTCCTTTGTTCCAATTTTCATGAAAGCGCTAATATGGAGGAAGAATACTTCATTTGTAGTCCGACTGTAAAAGTGTACGAGTAAAAATTTTTGAAAGTAAGCGAGGTTATTTAAAAACTTTTCTAGCAAACATGAATATTTATGAGTATTTTTTCGAAGTACTCGTATCCTTATATAAATTTGAATTGTTGGTTTAAGCCCAAGAGCACAATCGGAGTATCAAAAATGGACACATAAAAATAAAACTTTATCATGAGTAAGGATAGATGCCGCTAGATGGCGGTGCTTGAGCAATGTTATGGCAAAATGAATAGAAAAAGGAATTTTGCTAATTATAAATGAGCGTTATTATAGCCTAAATAAATAAATATAAATAAATAAACCTTCAATTTATAAATAAATAATTAATAAAACAATTAAAAAAAAGTAATAATATTATTTTTCTTGGCCTTAAGCTTACTTGTAGATATGAATACTCTAATTGAGAAACTTCGTGTAAAAAAACCCCGAGTTTTGAAGTAGCGAGATTTATTATTGCGTACCTCTCAAATAAGTATTATGATAAATATTTCCTAGTAGCTTAAAAATTTAACCTTAAATTTCGAGCGCAATTTCCTGTTAAGACGAGCATATAACTACAATCAATATAAATATGTTTGTGCATTCGATCGTTACCTACATTAATTTCAACAATTACCGCTAATCTCTAAATGCGATCTACTTAACCTAAACCACATTATAACAAACATATGGGTACGACTGTTTCTAATACTGATTGGATCCGCTTTTATTAGCACGAAATTTATAAGGATAAGCATACACTTATAACTACATATAGATTTTCTCTTTCTCTGTATTTAACTTAGATGGGCACAGTGCATTAAAAGTTTAGTGAAATAAGCAAGCAAACAATTTAGATTTATTGATAATGAAACTACAATTGCATTACGACTAAACTTAAATTTTTAAATTATAATTATTTAAGTATACATACATAAACAGTTTATTGTAGTATGTTTTTAGTTGCACTAGAAAGTGCCCATCTGTGAGAAGTACGTTGCTAGTTTATTGCTGTTAATAGCTATTTGAGCGTTTGTGCATTTACTAGGGAGTTACAAAATGGATCTGATAATTAAAACCAAACAAGAATTTAAATCTCTACTATTCCGTTTACATTTATCAATGCTGTAAGAACATGCAATAACAGCCAAAGTGGAGTTAGAACAAAAGTGAGTTACCGCTTTTATTTTGTTAAAAATGTAGAGGTTTTATAGTAGAAACTCGATTAGCTTAAGCTTATTTTCTGTTTGCATGAATTTCAAAAAAGATTCTACCTTAATATTAGTAGAGCAAATTTGCATTATTAATCAATTTGCAATAACAACTAAAGCGAACTTTAAGTATTCATGCAACGAGCTCAAGGCCAAGAATAATAAGTTTTCACTTTTTGAATTTTTATGAAAATTATTATTGTTTTTATTTTTTAATAATCATTTTTTATTAATTATTAAAAGTTCTTTAATTGAATAGACTTTAGTTAAAAAATATTCCATGTTACCTTTTTTTAACATTAAAATATATACATTTATTTTAAATTAAATCTATGTTGTGTATTTAAAAAAACTTCCTTCTATATTTGCATCTGTATCTCATCAAGCTCTTAATAGCGAATTTTTATTGGCAAGCACTTAGCGACTTGTGAATAAAATAATAATGTTTTTTTTTTTGGGGTTATAATTTTCTTTGCATATCAAGCTTGAACATTTTTCTGTTGCAAAAGTAGCCAAAAGGAAACAAATCAAAAATTAGAGAATTCAAATTTAAAGATAATTCTCAAAGGGAAGTGTGCGTTCTTTAATTTGATTTTTTTTTACATTGTAGAAATTTAGGTTTATAGATTTTTGAAATTTTTTTCTCTAAGTTTTCTTTAAGCTTTTGATACGAATTTCTTTGATCAAAAATAAAAGTATATCAGTTTTCTACATTCCAACATAAAAAGTTCACTCCTTTTGGCCAGAACCTAACATTCAAATGCAATAAACATGCTGATCGAAAATAATCAAACACTCACCTTTACACACATAAATTCCTCCTATGTTTGGATGTGTGTCATGCAGCAAAGATTTGCATTGTTAAGCGCGTTCATTCATTATTGTCGACTTCGCTGATAGCATGCACGTCTAATCCGATTTATACCGCACAATGAATCTCTGGCAAGTATCGCTAGCAATCGTTGTTATCATTGACAGATTTAAGCCAAGCTTAACACTGAACCAAACAGCGTTGCTTACGCCAACACGCCGCAACGTCAGCATGTCAATACGTCAATACGTAATTTCAATGCCGCTAATGATGACCAGCGAACAAATTAAAGCGGGTTGTGGCACATGGAGATAACTAACAACAATAAAGATTGGTGAGTAGTACAGAGAGCTATGCTTAATATATACATATTAGTTTGGAAATGCTTGTACATTAGAAAACTTGTGTATGCTTGTACAATTAGGCCAAACTTTTTTTTTTTTTTTTTGTGAAAATACAAAAAAAAAAATTGTATTAAAACAGTTTCAGATCGAAATATGATATTTAAGGAGTCTACAAAGCTATCTAAGTTTTTTAAGGGTTGATCGAACTGTTGCTTTCAAACTCCCAAACGATTGAAGTAAAAAAGTAAAGTTGGAAGAGCACATTCAGTTTTGAGTAATGATAATGGAGACAGATGTCGGTGCTTGCTTGATTACTTAAAGAAAAATTTTGATAATTTATAAAAATGATTAAAAAATAAAAACAAAAATAATTTTTATACAAATAATTATTATTGTTTTTGAGCTTATTTATAGTCATGAATACATTACGAGTAAGTATTGGAAAATTGGAGATTTTATGAAAAATATTTATAAAACAGATATTATGATAAGAGACTTATAAGTAGGTTCTTGAAAGTACACTTGGAGTTGAAATCAAAGTCAAAGACTAAGGAGGAAGAATAAGTATTAAATTGAAATTAAAATCATCAACCGTAGTCCCTTTCGAAAATGAAGACGCAAATAATGACTTCTGACAGAAACTTCAATAAGCTCAATTGAATGACGGAGTTGCTGTCATAGAGTTTTTGCCAGAAGAGTTTTTGAGCTAGTTAATGCACCTACAGAAGATTTTGTCTGCGCATCGGGCGAATTTAAGGAAATCAATGCCTTACCATCATTAGGTGTAATAGTAGCAGCTGAACTACAGGATTTGGTACGAACGTGACATGGGCGTACTTCTACTTATTTGAATTTTGATTGCAATGCGGTACCGATAAACGCCTTTTTACACTTTTTATACTTTTGGAACTTCAATTTCAAGGAATTCATGAATGTCCAAATTGAACAGCATGTAGAACTCGATATCAGTAGCCCTACAATCTGGAAGTCTCTTCCATCACTAATTAGATTGGACCAGAATTGTGATACCAGATAATTTGATGTGATCTACATTATCACATAACCAGCACGCCAGAGAACACTCGAACTCGCATTAAAATTTTTGCATGGGCAGGAAATTGCCTCTTAAATGTATGATGACGAAAGTAAACTGTTACGCAATAAAATTATAAAAACTGGTCTGGGCTAGAGCGTTTGGATAGTACTAGATAACTACTGTTAATATCTACAACTTAGTAACAGTTATGAAGCCACTGGAGACTGCTGATGACAGGTGAAACAGTTTTGTAGCCAATGGGCCTTGTTATTTAAGCAGATGATTATTTAAAGTAGTAGTGAGTAGTTCAAAAAGGAAAATGAACAAAAAAGTAAATTAGTAGAAGCAAAACTAGTAAAATGCACTCAAACAACATTGCAATAAAATTATAAAAACTGGTCTGGGCAAGAGCTTTTGCCTTGCACTAGACAATCACTGCTAATAACTACAACCGAGTAATAGTTATAAAGCCACTGGATAGTGTTGCTGGCAGCTGAAACAGTTTTGTAGCCAATACGCCCTGCTACTTAAACAGCTGATCCTGAATAGCTTTAAACGAAAAATAAAGGAAAAGTAAACAAAAGCAAAATAAATTAGCAGAAGCAAAACTGCTAAAATGCATTGCAATAAAGTGCATTGCAATAAAGTGCAAAGCATTTATAAATTTTTTATATCACAAGATTATACAAAATGAACGGCACAAACTTTTTTTTTTCACTTTAATTCTCTAAATTGAATTATAAAACTTTTACACTTAATTCACGTAGAACAGGACCACTACCCTGTAGTTCTAGTAGAAAGAAAATTTGTTTTGCTTCCGAGTGATTCGTACTCTGTAAGAATTTTTCGAGTAGAGCTCAAACGTTTTTCGGGTTCCATTCTGTTCCCTTCGGAAAAATACAAATTAACTGTGCGAGGACTGATTTCGCACATTTAAAATAGTTTTAGGAGATGTGTGCCAAGGAGCATGAATACAAAATTTCATTACGAAATCCTATAAATTTTGCTAGGACCTACATGGCCTCATATATTTCTTTTTCCTCCTGAACACTTTGATTAATTTAAGTCAATATTTACTTAAATATGGATTCCTTATGTGATATAGTCTGATGAAACATTTTATTTTTTTATTTTTTGCACAGTCATACATGTACATACACTGTATGTTTTAGTTTAAATATACATTTGTGTAATTACCTTTATATAAGTGTTTCGAATGTCCAATGCCAAATAACGGGTGTTTTTTTTACAGGTTTGTTTTTCGAATAGAGATAAAACTGGCATTTTGTGGTCAAATCTGGCAACTCTAATGTCATTTATGTTCAGTTTGGTTTGCCATTTCATCATGAACAGGTTGACAAAAGAACAACGCTTGCAAATCGTGCAAATTTATTTCGAAAATAATGGTTCAGTTCGCGAAGTTTACCGTGAGCTCCGTCCATTTTATGGTCGACATAATCGTCCATCAGAGCAATTAATTCGGTTAACCATGGATCGTTTTCGCACTACGTTTACTCTATGTGATAATACGCATCCGCAGAGACGTCGAACAGTGCGCACCGAAGAAACAATTGCCGCTGTAGAGCAAAGTGTTGAAGAGGACCCGAATGAATCGATTCGCCACCGTGCACAGCAATTGGAGCTTTGTCCATCAACTTTATGGAAGATTTTGCGCAAAGATCTTGGCTTGCGACCTTACAAGATCCAGCTTGTGCAAGAATTAAAGCCGCGAGACCATGCAATGCGTCGTGATTTTGGTGTATGGGCCGAAAATGAGATTGATTTCGATGCTGATTTTCATCGCAAAATTTTGTTCAGTGATGAGGCTCATTTTTGGTTGAATGGCTACGTCAACAAGCAAAATTGCCGCATTTGGAGTGAAGAGAATCCACATGAGACCCTTGAAACGCCATTACATCCACAAAAACTGACTGTTTGGTGTGCTCTATGGGCTGGTGGAGTCATTGGGCCATACTTCTTCCGCAATAATGCTGGAGAGGCAGCTACCGTTAATGGAGACCGGTATAGAGCCATGATAACCGACTATTTTGTTCCCGAATTGGATGGCATGAATGTGGATGAGTTGTGGTTCCAACAAGACGGCGCTACATGCCACACAGCGCACGTCACAATCGATTTATTGAAGGAAACATTCGATGAGCGCATAATTTCCCGGAATGGACCTGTCAATTGGCCACCAAGGTCGTGTGATTTGACACCATTGGATTATTTTCTTTGGGGATATGTGAAGTCGCTCGTCTACACCAACAAACCAGAAACGTTAGGGGAATTGGAAGCCAACATTCGTGGCGTTATTGCCGACATACGGCCCCATATGCTCGAAAAAGTGGTTGAAAATTGGACCTGTAGAATTGGCTTTATTCGAGCCAGCCGCGGCGGCCACATGCCCGAAATCATATTTAAACATTAATGGCATAAAATTATCCTTCCAATAAAGCCAAATTGATGGACCTTAAAACGATTTTCTTTTGTTTTATTTCAATTCGAAGTTCTATACCCCTAAAAAAACACCCTTTAGTTGCCACCACATATAGGCGCACCTGTCGCTACATACACACACCCATACATCCATACAAACATAAATGCAGATTCATTTAGATAGACGTCGACATCGACAAGGTCCGCGCAAAAGCATTTGAATACTAAATTGTCATTAATTATTATTCACATTAAAATCGAAAATCGCTTAATTAGAAGCCACTTAAATTGAGTGTCCTAATTTCAGAAATCACGCACACAACAAAAGCACACACACGCCCGCATCTAAATATACATGGAAGTAGCGGCAGCGTGCGTTGCGACTCTGAGCATAGCTCGACATTTGAACATTGATGAGGCTTAACTTATCTACACGAACAATTGCACACATCGACGGAAAATAATATAGGCAATGAAATAATGAAAATGCCAGTGAGTTACAGAAACACTAAATTTAAACTATGCATGAGTGTATCAGCGGTCGTAAAGAAAAACGTTGCATGTCACTTTTATTTGCTGGATTTAAATGACGCAGTGCGCCGCTATTTGACTTTGCTTACTCCTTTTCAACTACAGAACTTTGAATAAATAGTTATTAGTTTGATTCCTGATATTGTAAATGCATTTGAAAAACCTTTAAAATACAGTAATTGGTACAACCAACAAAAACCTTTGTACTTGACATAGGACATTTAGCAGTATCACCGACGCTATGCAGCAAGCAAGTGCCAACAACCAAAAAACACTCTTTTGACTTGCTGCTTACTAACTATTATAGATGGCTTTTTCTATGTGTTTGTTTTTGCTTTCGCTTTTATAAATTCTGACTCGTGCATTTGCATGCGGGTGCTGTACTTTTGGCATCACATGCTTGACATTCGTTAATTTATAAACATATTTGGCAGATTTTCGAGTAGCTTAATTTTAAATATATTGCTATTCAATTAGTTCAGTTATACCAATTGCTTAAATTGTACATGCGAGTAGCAGGTAGCCCCAGAGGCTTTGTACATACAGTAGAGGTAGAAAGTGACTAACCGCCGTTACTATCGATACCTACCGATGGTAATAATTGACACTATCGATATATCAATACTATCGACAATTGGAGAAAATGAAATGTGCGGCCAAAAGGCTTGACTGTGTGGCGGTCGGATGACGGCTGACAGGAATTATACCTGAAAATTCTATCAAAAAATCCGGCTGATGACAGAAGGTTGCAAGAAAAGGGAAAACTCCTGCAGAGACAATTATGGCGACCTGAGACACATGCATCAACTCTTATACAGAATATAGTCGGACGAGGGCAAAACTTTAGATTGGAGCCTAAGTGTGCTTGTTGTTGTTTTTAGGGACAAAAATGTTAAAAGTTAAGTGTGCTCTTCCCAATCCACAAGAAAAGCGATCCCGCAAAACCTCACTAACTATCGCGGAATCAGCCTCCTTATATTAGGTTCTATTCAGCGTATTGTGCGAAAGACTAAAGGCCAGCGTAGGCAAGCTGATCGAACTTTAACAGTGTCGCTTCAGACCTAGTAAGTTTACCATCGACCATATCTTTTCGATACGCCAAACCTTGGAGAATACCTACGATAAGAGGAGGGATGGTGCGCTCTCCTTATAGATTTGAAAGATGCTTCTGACAATTCGAAAAGGCGTTGTGTGAATGCTGTCATGTCTTAATTTGACTTCCTTGCAAAGCCTATATGACTATGCCCAAAAAAATTCTTTACGGAGTTGGACCAAAATTTTAATTGTAAAGTCTGAGTTTTGAACATTTGTTATTTATTCAAAGTTACAGAGTTTCAGCCCAGGACCGGATATGAATAGCTAAAAATGTTCTTTCGAAAATCAACGAAAGTGAGTATGGTCACCAAGCGAATACAGTATTTCTCACTGGGTGTACTCTCCTTAACTTTGAACGTCAGTGATGCTGAAGTTCTCTCTCTCTCTATGGCGCGATATACAATAGGTATATCATCATAAACCTCCTAAGAGATTTTTGCGCCAAGCTTCTCTTCCAATTTGTGGTGTGCCGATTTGAATTTTCCCTACAAATTGGTGGGACCTACAGTTTTTTGAGTTTTATTGAAATATAGATTAAGGCTATTATCTACGAAGCTTTGCGTTTGAGAAAGGCTCTGAGATAGAGCTGGCGTGGAGAGATTTTTTAAGAAGTAATTAAATCTTCTATTTTTAACTCATTATAATCGTTTTACGCAGTTGTTTTACATTTCCCTCCGTACTTCATGAAACTTCCAACATTCCAACCAATGACTGATACCATCATACTGTTGAAGTTGCATGTTTTCTAAGATGGTCCTTAATGTTTGAAAGGCTTTAAAAAGATATTTAAAGAAATGTATCGAATGTCCTAGCAAACAAAAAAACAAAAAACAGCATTGGAAAAAAATTTAAAACCATAAAAAATTAAAATATAAAAGTGAAGAATAAACTCATTCTTATCGTATTAACACAAAAAAGAAAAAAAATTATAAAAAAAAAAACAAGTAAGGAAAGGGCTGTCTTCGACTGTGCGGAAGACTTTATACCTTTCATGAATGCGCATCACGGTTTGAAGTGTCCGATCCTTACTCACAATTAGTAAAAACTCTACAAAACTGATAATTGAAAGATACATAGCCCAAACTCCATTTATCGGAACAATCGATTGTGTGGGAGCTATATGTTATGGTGGTTCGATCTGGGTGATTTTCGATACACACTTTACATACATAATCAGTACCAACCCTGCAAAACTGTACGTTGCTAGCTTTTTAATTGCAAAATTTATAGCCCAAAACCCATTTATCGAAACTGTCGATTATATGGGAGCTATAACTAAAACTGCAAAATTTTACGTTCCTAGCATTTTATTTGCAACAGTTATAGGCCAAAACTCGTTTATCCGAACAATCCATTGTATGGGAGCTATGCGTTGTATTGGTCAGATCATGCTGGTTCCGACAAATAATTAATGCTTTACAAAATGGCTGCCTTTTACCAAACTTCATCAAGATATCTCAAAAACTATGGGACTAGTTTGCGTACAAACAGAGAGACGGACATAGCTAAATCGACTCAGCTCATCGCCCTGATCATTTCGGTATTCTTATTGGTCGGTCTATCTCTTCTTCTTCTCATACTTACAAACATCGTACCAAAGTTATAATACCATTTCATGTTCATCAAAGGTATAAAAAACAAATATGAAAGTGAAGTCTGAACTCATTCTTGCCGTATTAACAAGAAGTCTGAAAAAAGATTAAAGAAATAAAAAATGAAAAAAATTTTTTTTTTAATTTTAAAAAATGTAAAACAAAAAGTCTTAAATGAAGTCTAAACTCATGCATCCGGCTTGCAAAAAGCCAAAAAAAAAAATTTTAATTAGAAGAATTATAGAAATACAAATTTTTAAAAAGTTCATGAAAAAAATTTGAATAAATTTAAGATATGAAAACTTAAAAAAAAAAAACAAAAAAAAAAAATTTAGTGCCGTATTAAGATCAAGTACAACTAGCAAAAAGAAAAAAAAATAAAAAATTTAGAAATTGAAAAGAATTAAAGAAAAAAAATTAAAAAAAAAAATGTAAACTGTGAAAAATTTAAAAAAAAGTTAAACAAAAAATTAAAGCAAAAAAATATGTAAGTGAAGTCTAAACTTGTTGAAATGAGGTGCAAATGCAAAAGGCTAAAAAGGAAATGAAAAAAGTTTTAAAATCTAACTTCAGATTCGTTCTGATCGACCTAAAGCCGCAGGTTAGAAATTTGTAAACCATTTTTATAAGATTTCGAACAATAGACATTAATCTTTTGTTGGTCCATACTGAACTGTACGAACTCGTCGACTGTAGCTGCAATGAATAAATACTACGCCATTGAACTATCTGAGAGACCGCTTAAGCTCCACGTGTAATTTAGGAAAAAATGAGAAACTGTTTATTACAGAATCCGCTAAAAAAAATAAACCAGCAAAAAAACTTCTAAAAACCATAATCAGTATAACAACTCAGCAAAAGGCTAATCGCTTGGCAATATGATGCAGCTAATAATCATCATTATGTTCGCGTTCGCCGCTATAATGCTGATAAGCATAAATTCGAATATATGGTGAAAAAGCAAACGTGAGTAATGATAAAAAATAAAGCAATTGTAAGGAAATGCGAAAAAGAGAAAAAATAAAACGATTTTAAGATGAGACATCATTTATAAAATTGCTCAGGTAAATTGAAACAAATATGGCTGCACGTGGCATCGCCTTTCCTTGAGCGCCATCAACAAGACAAGGGCCTGGAGAAGTAAAAGACAAAAGCCAGTAGAAGCATAACTAGAGAAAATCCCGTTGCCTGCTAAATCAACTCAATCGTCATTATCGCCGCGAATCGTCGAAGCACAAGCGAAATTTTCCGCGTCGCATGTGACAGACATATCATCGACGGCATTCATTCTGGGACAAACCAAGCAATGTGAAAGTGGAAATAAATCGTGCCAAATCTATGTACAAACGTTAAGGATGGCCTTGGGAGTATGAGATGCCTTGCGGCTTTAGATGCTATTCAAACGCAAAATGTTTAGAAATCCCAGTAGGACGCACTGTGGTGTATTTTGAAGAGATTTAGCGCAAAACCAAAGACCTAGGAAATGCTCGGGTCTAAAGCAGGAATAAAAGACAATTTTAGAGTTCAAATATTTTTTAATATGAAAGAAAAAATTGTTAGCAAAAGTTTTCAAACTAGGTGTTGAAAAACGTTTTTGAATATTTAAAAAATTTTTTCTTTACTTAGCGTTTTTGAATTGTAATAAGAAAATCAAACATTATCCCTTAAATTCGTTTAGATTTTGAGATGTTGAATACGAGTCTTGTAAAGAAAATATTTTGAAAAATCCCAAATATTTATTTCAAAAGCTTTTTAAGTGTTTTTGAACTTTTCGAGCACGAAGTTTTTTAGCTTATTCCTTCTTAAAAATTTAAATAGCTAGAAATTACAATTATTCGTTGAATTTCGTTCCAGAAGATAGCACTACTTTTGTATTAAATGAAAAAAATTAGAACTTTGTTTTACGATATTTGAAAAATCTCTAAAAAAAATCTGGTTTAGGGTGTTTTAAATCAATACATTAAATTTTTGATAAACTTTTAAAACTATTTTTTTAAATATTTTTATTGGGAATTACAATTGATTTTGATTTACTTTTCAGAAGATGGTATTACTTTTATATGAAATTCAAAATTTCGGAACTAATTTTTGCGATATTTAAAAAATTTCTTAAAAAATTGTTAAAAATTTTATTAAGTAATTTTCAAGGATAGAGTTTTAGCATGTTTGAAATCAATAGTAACAAATCGTAATTTTTTTTTTTTTTAGATATTTTTATTTTGCATTACATTTCAATTTTGGCTTTTGTTTTCATGAGATGCTATTACTCATTTCTCTTGTAAATTAAATTTCAATTTTGATTTCTTGCAGTAAATGGTATCACTTTTACATGTTCGGAATTTCGGAACTATTTTTGAAGATATTTGAAAAGTTCATAAACCAATTTAGAATATTACAATGTTCAAGGATCCAGTTTTAGCATGTTTGAAATCAATAAGAACTTACTTTTTGAAGATTTTTTTTGGGTATATTTTTGAATTTTTAGTGAGGCTAAAGTATCACTTTAGTATGAGATTTAAAATTTCGGAACTTTTTTTACGATACTTGAAAAAGTCTTAAAAAGCAAATTTAAAATTATTAAACAATTTTTTTATAATGTTGCGTTTAATTTTTGAAAAAATTTTCCAAAGTTTTTTTTTTACATATTTCTATTTTGAATTACATTTCAATTTTGATTTTTGTTTTCATGAGAGGCTATTGCTCAAAAATTCGGAACTATATTTTAAGATATTTCAAAATTCCCTGAACAAATTCAAAAATTTTTTAAGAATTTAAAAAATGTTCAAGAATCCTGTTTGAGCATATTTGAAATCAATAAGAACTGTTCTTACATTTTGAAAATTTTCATCACTTTTTTTTGAGTATTTCTATTGGAGTTATTTCTTGTCAGACTAAAGTATCACTTTTGTATGAGATTTAAAATTTCGGAACTTTTTTTACGATACTTGAAAAAGTCTTAAAAAGAAAATTTAAAATTATTAAAAAAATTTTTTATAATGTTGCGTTTAATTTTTGAAAAAATTTTCCAAAGTTTTTTTTTTAGATATTTCTATTTTGAATTACATTTCAATTTTGATTTTTGTTTTCATGAGAGGCTATTGCTCAAAAATTCGGAACTATATTTTAAGATATTTCAAAATTCCCTGAACAAATTCAAAATTTTTTTAAGAATTTAAAAAATGTTCAAGAATCCTGTTTGAGCATATTTGAAATCAATAAGAACTGTTCTTACATTTTGAAAATTTTCGTCACTTTTTTTTGAGTATTTCTATTGGAAATTACAATATATTTTTGAAATTTCTTGTCAGACTAAAGTATCACTTTTGTATGAGATTTAAAATTTCGGAACTTTTTTTACGATGCTTGATAAAATCCTAAATAGAAAACTCAAAATTATTTCACAAAATTTTTTTATTGTTCAAGGTTGCGCTTAATTTTAGAAAAAATTTTCAAAAGTTTTTTTTTTATATTCCTTTTGGGTTCCCGAAATCTTAGGTTTCATTGAGAATAACGCATCAAACCAGAAAAATATATATATTTTTGAAAATCATTTTTGATTGAACTTTTTATAATTTTATTAATATTTATTGCATTTTTCTCATATATTCAACATTTTTAATAACACTTTTTAAAATTTGACTAATATATATGGTATTTTTTTCATATTTTCAGCATGTCTTCGAAACGTTTTGAGCATATAGTTTTCTAGCTCAAGATGTTTTCCATTCTCTTCAATACCATTAGAACTTGTGTATAAAATCACAAATTTTGAAATTCATTTTTACAATTTTTAAAAATTTCAAGATTTTTTGAGGTTTGAATTTTATAATAATTTTTGAAAAATTTTCAATTTTTTTTAGAAATTGGAATTTACTAACTCAAATACTTTTTTTTTTATGGTACAAAAAAGCCAAAACAATGTGTTTTTCAAAAATGTTTTTAAATACTCAGTTTCAAAATACGCGGGGAAGTCAATATTGAGTTTCAACAAGGTTGTCAGTTGGCTGCTCTAAACTTTGTCTAGTAAATTTGAGATGCAGTTTTTCGAAATACCCCACGGTGCAGCGCTTTGTATACGAAGCATCATTAGGAGTGATTTGAGTAGCAAGGAATTTTTCAGCACCGCAGCAAAGACGTTTCCTTTTCTTAGCCTGTTAAGCCATGGATTTGTTTTGTATGCTTTTCTTGTTTTTGTCTTTTGCGGTGTCGCAGCGGGAGAAAGAAATCAAACACTTGCCTTTAGCTCATTTATTATGTGCGCTGTTTTAAAACAAGTACGAGGAAATTTGTTTTATTTTTTATTTTTATATTCTACCAATTTTCCTTAAGATTTCTGTGCTTTGCGACATTTAAGCTGTGTCGCTGATTTGGATTATTTCACAGGTGAACAAATCGGTTTTGTGCTACTTAGGAATTGTTCCCCATAGACATCGGCACTACGCGTAACATTGACAATCACGAGGGTGCTCGCTTGTCGTACCCTAGGCCGCCTGTTGCGAAACGCATAATGATTAATGAAGAGTATGGTACTTAAGCGATACACACTTCCACTTTGGCACATTTTGTGTGGGTGTAGGTGTGGAGTTTGTGTTACACATTTGTTTACAATATTAAGCTGGTTGCGCGTCTGTTGCTGAAAAACGTTTTAGCGTAAGAAGAGTTTACAGAATTGAGATCTTAAAATCTTTATTAAATAGTATGAGGTTTTGTTTGCCAAGTAATGTGATTGTACCACATGCTAATTTATACAACTCATACTCATTTAAAAATATTTTTGATAGGAAGTGCGAAGCCACTACAGGTTTGAGAATAGAAAAGGTTTGCTTTTCGCTCATTTTCACAAATACAATACATATTCACCTTGTATTGTATAAAATATAATTTAAAAAAGCTAAATATTTAAATATAAAGTAGTTTTTTACCTTGTAGGGAACTTAGTAACTATTGACACAAATTTTTGGTTCAGAACAAAATCTTAAAATTCTGCTTCAAATCTGATCTAATCGTAATGATTACTTGTTTTGGTTGATTATTTTCTTGAGAATCCATTTAATAATTGATTACCATTACTTTCAATTTTCAATGATTATTTTCGAGTTAATTAAAAAAATAATCGAAAAATTATGATTTTTTAGGAAAAAAAAAATTCAAAAAATATCCGTCAAAAGTTGTTTTGACTTTTTTTTTGATTAGTTTCCATTATTTTTGACTTTTTTCAGTATTGTTTTAAAAGCACGTAAATAACCAGAACAATACTGAAAAAAAAATTCAAAAAATTAAAAATAATCAAAGGTAATCAAAACAACTTTTGATTTTTTTTTTGATTATTTTTGTGATTTTTTCTAATCGTAATCAATTGATAATTACTTTTCCTTGAAAAACAATTAAAATAATCATTACCAATTAAACAAACCAAGTACTTAATTGATTACTAATCACTAATCAAGTTTAACAGGTCTGCTTAAAATTTCAGATTTTTTTTTTATATTATACATATTTGAAAAATATCTCTAATGTGAAATTATTAAAATAAAATTATTTATGTTCCGTATTTGAGCAAACGAAATCAAAATAAAATAATTTAAATTAGAAATAATTTGTTGATCGAATCAATTAATGTCTAAGGATATGCTCATTCGGAAATGGTCATTTATAGGCACGCAAACAGGAATGTAATGATCTTAGGCTGTATAGATCCTTTTCTTCGCGGCGACGAACTAGGAAAATAACGTATTCAGAAGAGAGCAAATTAGTCGTGGCTGTGCTCTCAGTTTGAGCTTCTATCGTATGGAATCATGGGCAAGCGAACTGCATATATGTATTTAGCTATAAACATAGAACTGCTACAGGCCCCACTAGCAGAATCCTTAAAAAAGAGATGAAAACAATATTTTTTTCGACCAATAAACAATGATACCTCAGTTCTGGAAACGCGTGAGTAAAAGCTATTGATGCAAATAACGAAGTCATTGTCAGCTGCATGTGATACCTCCATGCCTAGAAGTCGCGCAAACTTTCATCGTTCCCCGGTATATTGGTGGACCGGCGAAATAGCGGAGGAGCGTAAGCAATGTTATACAGCACGGCGAAGAGCGCAGAGGAATGAGCCTCATGGAACATATATAGCTCAAAGAAAATCGCTTAAAAATTTAAAAATGCTTTAAAAAGGAACATGAAAATGTGCTTCAAGAAGCTACGTAAAAAGCCAAACTGGAACTTTGTGGATCGGCATACAGGACGGTAATGGCCAAGTTCAAAAGGCAGGTATATAAATATACATATATGGATGATATAGCACTAGTAGCACTAGCGATGAGACTGGATCTCCTCCAAAGTGACTGGAATTGGCGAGTCATAAGACAGAAGTGGTAGTTGTGAGCTTCAAACGTTCTGTAAAAGAGCTAGTCTTAACTGGGGTGGATCATCAAATCATCTCAATGCCGCACTTGAAATACTAAGGAGTAGACATCGACCTAAAATTAACTTTCAGAGGGCACTCATGCCAACAATGCCTAATATTAGTGGTGCAGCCGAATCTGCCCGGTAGTTACCGCCCACTGTAACCAGCTCGATAATAAGTATACGCAGCTCCCATGTAGCACGGATCTAAACTGATCCACCAAAAAGATATATTAGCAGCTTGCAGACTTACAGCTACACGTGCGGCAAGCTCTTGTTGTTGTTGTTTTTAGCCACAAAAACACTCCCCGAAGGAAAACTCTTTAATGCACCGTAGGCCCAAAGCCTTGAGCACACTGGCTTTAAAGAAACTAAACACCATCTAAGGCTATCATAGAAGGAGTCCTTACCACCGCCTTACAACTCATAAGTCGCCGCGTACGCACAGGTAAAGAATCACAGCGAGCTACATGTATATTGGCGTGACCCATAAGACATGACGAAGCAGTCTCTCTCCCGCCGTGAGCCTATCAGCATGATCTCGCTTGTCTTTCTAGTCTGGTCACTGCAGTCAACGGCGCAAAGAATTATTGATTTCATGCCTTGCCCGCCGTCCATCACAATTTCCTGCAGACCGTTTATTTCACCTTTGCTTTAGAGAGGACACCAAGCAGTCGAATCGTGGTACCTTCTCTTGAAAGGGTCCGTATATAACAAGCACTTGACCTAATTTCGTGGTTCGAATATGTGTTCCGTAAAACGTTTGGGATGAAAGACGTCTGTAGGGAGAGCTATGCTATGAAATATGAAAAAATATTAAGAGTTTCAGATTATTAAAGTTATCAATCACCCTCTCATATAAACAAAGCTAGTGAAGTCTTGGGTAATCGCTTGACAATGCATAAAGTTTTTCATATGCATGATATTACAAGTTTTTCAAAATCAGTATTCCGCTATGGCACATGCTCAGGGGTACGCAATCGTATAAAAGAAAACTTAAAAAAAATTCAAAAAAAAGTGACAGCGTTGCTTAAATCCCTCGTATTTCGGCATGAAATCTGAGTGTTGAATTTAAAAAACTTTCTCCCACACATACAGTTGTGTTCAATATAATAGTAGTGAAATTGAATTGGATATCGTTCGACGAAATTAAAAAGAGGATAATGTGCATAAGAAGTAAGTATAGGTTTTTCATTTCAAATTCAATTTTTTTCATTTCAAATTCAAGTTTTTTCATTTCAAATTCAAACGCTGGATCTTCATCTAACTTGGTTGTTCGTGCTAGCGGATATCATAGACAACCATACTGTAAAACTAGCATAGACAAAAAGCAGATATTGATAAAATGCTATGAAGAAGGAAAAACCATCATCGAGGCAAGTGAAATAGCTGGAATTAATAAAAACACCGCCATGTCGATAATAAATAGGTACAAAAAAGATGGCATGAAAATTGTTGAAAGATGTCGTGGTGGTACAAGAAGCATTAAATTGACTGATGCAATATTAAATAATATTGAAAAATTAATAGAAGAAAATCCATGTTTTACATTAAAACAAATAAAAACGAAAACTTAAATTTGAAGTAAAAAACCTATACATCAAAATTTCTCCTGAATTTTTAAAAATTTTTTTTGTCAAGTATGTTGGATATTTTTTTTCCATACAAAATAAATTTTTCTTTATTTGTTGTATGGATGAAATCACTCAACATCCTTGACGAAAAAAATTCTGAAAATTCATTGTAATTTTTGAGCATTTGCCCGATGATTTGATTGGTTTACTAAACGGCGTACTCACAAATTTTCTAGAAATTCTGCCAAAAAATTTTAAAGTTTTGATGGCAATTTTTTAAAGTTTAATTAATTTTCCTGAACTTTTTGTAACTTTTGAAATTTATTTTGATGTTGTTTCTGTTATGGAATTTGTTGTATTTTAAATGAAAATTATTAAAATCACAGCTTCTTGTTATTTCGTCGAACGATATGCAGTTTAATTTCACTACTATTATATTGCACACAGCTGTACATACACACTACCTACATGTATCCAAATGCAAAAACGTTACCGCAGCGAATGCAGAAAAACAAAAATCGAAAATATTTGCTAGCAAAAAGCAACTCAAAGCCAAAGAGTGAGGGTGAAGAAGAGACTCACAAAATTTCTAGCTACTTGTTATGCTCGCTACCTGACGATAAAGCTTTCATATATGTTGTCACCTACAGCCACTGTCATAGACGCAGTCACTGTGCCAGTCAAACCAAACCTATTCGAGTTAAACTAAAACCCCAGCAGCATAATACCTCCAACCACTCAATTGAATGAGTGGAGTGTAGCGAAGATGGAACTCACTTTCAAGTCGCGCTGCGCAGTTGTAAGTGGCATCCAATTTACAGCTATACCCCGTGACATACTAAATCAACTTAACGCCGAGTTCGTTTTGTGGATTAGTGTTCCACAACATTTTAGCTCCACAAGTCAGCGATTACTCATGCTGCTGGCTCTAACAATGTAAGCCTTTCTAGCTGAGGACAGCAGTGTTGGTGGAGTTTCTGCTTTTTATGCTGCTTTAACATCTCGTACTAAACCAAATCCATGGCAAACATAATCATGGTAAAATTTGAATTCCTGGCTTCCTAGCTGCGCACACACAATGGCTGGTTGCGCGGCGACGCCTAGTAATATCTGAGCGTAACACACATTCGAAAATGCCAGTTAGAAAAAGTGCGGCCAAAAATCTGTGAATTTTTTCTTAAAGCACTGCTGTAGCTGTGATGTCACCCTGTTTGAGCTTGCAGCCCACCACTACGTATCGCCACCAGCGACATTAGCCACAGTGATACGTGTTGCCGCAAGCCATATTCCTTAGAGTTTATCATTGTTGCTGTGGGGTGAAGCGAGAGTAGGTGGGGGTAGCAGAAAGGAATGTGCGGGTGTCACACACTTTTTCAACTCTGCATACTTTAAAAGTTTGAACATTTTTGGCAAGGTTTTTTTTTTACCCTCAATGACTTTTTACCGCAAAAAGACTATAAAGTATATTGAATGAGGTACCCTGTAGGAAACGAGACCCCTACTTATAATTTTATTGTAGTATATTTAGAACCATAAACCAGTCAACTTACCTTTACATTCCCACAACAGCATTCCGACGTACCGGAATGACCCGGGTTTTTTCACCAGGCCAAGGGCTAGTATTTTAGTGTAACCCTGTCTAATTTGTAACGTCCCACCCTCAAATTGTCAACCTTGGAGCAAAACCCTTGCAGCGGGATTGCTCCATTTTCTCTTTTTACGGGCTAGTATCGAATCCAACCCCGGACCAAGAGATTGGATCTGCTGCGTTTACTGGAAGACAATCTATGTTCAACGGTCGCATTCTGTTCAATGCGTCATGCCCAAGAGATGTCTTTACAGATTTGGATGCTCAGGTCCTAACCCTGCCATTCACAGACCCGTACTTTCTTTGGTAATTTCGAGCCGTAAGGCGCACACATTACTCTAGCGCGCCCGATCCTTTCTCGTTGTTGAAAATGGATTGCAAGCGGATGTATTTTCGATACGGTATACTATCAACTCTTTCCACATTCAAAAATGATAAATTATTTAATTATATTTTCTTGGTTTTATTTCTATTATTATATGTCTGACAACAAAACCAAAATAAATGAAATTTGTTTTGTATTTGTGGTTGGGTTTGTGTGAATGAAATAAAATAAAATAAAATAAAATAAAATAAAATAAAATAAAATAAAATAAAATGAAATAAAATAAAATTAAATTAAAAAAATTAAATAAAATAAAATAAAATAAGTTGAAATAAAATAAAATAAAATAAAATGAAATAAAAAAAATTTAATTAAACTAAATTAAATTAACGGTTTGTTGTTGTTGTTATCAACATTGCTCCGCCCTCTCTTATGGGCACGTTACTTCTAAGAATTCTTCTAACGGAAGCTTAAGGAATCTATCCAATTATAATCAAAGGTTGCACCGTAGCGAAATTGGTGTTAGAAGAGTAGGTTCGATTGAACAGTTGAAGAGAAGTTTGGTAACAAGAGGGGGCATACCACATGCAGACCATACATTTGCTGAACAAGTAAGAGCTTAACTTGTTACAATCTCCAAATCGAGATTGGGACCGAATGGCACTAGTCTCCCTGGAAAGGACGCTCTCTTATTTAGATATTTCAAGTGGTGGGGTGCCTATAACTGGGTTCACAGGGCGAGACCTGAGATAGGCATCTAACGACTATATGTTGAGATCATTAGGAGCATCACGGCTCGAAGGGCTGAGTGATGTCAAGCCCGCATATTATCATAGTGCTTACGAAGATGTCTCCTTATCTTCGTGAGCTTTGTCCCTAATTTTTCAGTGGATGGGTTTTTTTTAGAAAATTTTAACCTTCTTGTGATGTCTTAATTCCCCTTGTCTAAGCTTTATGCAGGGCGAGTAGTTTTTTTGAGTTATCTTTTATTTTATTTTATTATTTATATAATATTATTGGTTTAGAGAGGAAAAGGGGGCGTGCGGAGCACATGTTTAATAGGGAGCCTTTTTCTAATATTTATTTATTTATTATTTTATTTATTTAAATTATTTGTTCTATATAGAACGGGGTGTGGTGCACCTGTTACACCTTGTATGTATTAATTGGGGGCGAGCACTGTTGGCTCTGAGGCATTGCGCGGGATTGGCTTCGTCATTTTCGTTGTGAAAAACCCCCCCTTTGGGATTACAAAACATAAACTATATCTTTGGGATATTTCATAAGCTGCTTGCGAATTACAAGAGAGTGCAGCGCAAATAAAATAGACGAAATAAATAGTTATAGGTTATGTCGCTTAAACACAATTTTTTTGGCGCTTCCGAAATCGGATAAAGAATACACTTTCGTAGAAGAGCTGAGGGAGTAAGCTTGTTTCACAAACTTTTTTGATGTTCAAATTTCAAGCGCCCTTAGCTAGAGAATTTTCAGCAATTTGTTCTAAGTTCCAATCATTGTCATTCCCAAAGCGCTTTTGTTCTATGTAATAGAGGGTATCCAGGAATACAGATGCGAATTACAGCAACTAGTTAAAATCAAGCTTCTTATCATTGGGACTAAGTGTGATATAGTTTTGATTTTTGTTAACAAGGTTTATAGCCACTTTAAGGTGGCTCTTGTAGTTGCGAACATTTTTCCTACAGGGTCATTGAGCATACCTAACCTTTCACACATATTTATGTATGCACAATCTTGGGTTATGGGCGTTGCTTCCTAATAAGGTTTGCGTTTTGTGTAAGAAGCGATGGTTGGCGGCATTTACGTTTCTTGGCTGGCGGAATGATAAGTGTTGTTAGCTGCCAGTGACAAGTGCCGTTGGCGCCTATACCACCAAAGCAATTTGTTGTTGTCATTTTCTGGCTATGAATGACCTGCCTGCCTGCCTTTTAATAATTCACAGCAGTTGTTTCTGTGAGTAATTTCCACAGTTGTTGTTATTTTAAATTGGCCTACTACGAGTCAGCCCATTTTTCTGGTTGTACACACACACACACACATAGCAACAGAAAGGTGTATGTGTGTGTGTGTTTGTATATTTGCTAATGTAAATTTTTGATTAATCAAACGAAATTTTTCTGGCGTTAAAGCAACCTGAATTAATGCAAAAATGATGAGAGTAAATTTATCAAGCTTATTTATTTAAAGCATTAGCCGGAGTAAGTGGCTTGTAAAGGTGCCACACTAACCGGTAGCAGTAGGGTGGGGGTTGGCGTGCTGAGCGTTTACGGTATGCCATGTAATTTGAATTTATGCATAATTTTTTGAATGACAAAACAAATATGAATCGGCAGTGATTTGCTAGCTAAAAATTAGAAAAGTTGAGGCATGGAAATGGTGGTTGTGCGACCTCAGCTGTGCAGCGTTAATGCCTATTTGACTATTCTTTCAGCTATTAGCGCAATAAAGCGTTGCTTCAAAATTCATGCGTAACTAAATAAAGCTTATGAGTTTTGGTTCGGAATGGCGAGCAACGATTATAAATTATCACTGCACATCATATTAAAAATGAAAAAGTATTTACTATAAATCTTAATCTTTTTATGAATTATGCTGGAATGTTGAACATTCTATAACTTATGACAGTTTTTGGACAAACAGGAAAAAATTTTAATTTAAAAAATTGACAAATGTGTATTTGTTGAAGGTGATTCGTTGCAGCTGGCCTTCAGCACAGATCGGCGACTATGGTTTTCAGGTCGGGTAAGCAATTTTCACACTCGCTTATATATATGAGAGCAGCTTGAAAAATGGGTGACGTTTTGGATAAATAAAAATTTGCACAATTTATACAAGTTTTTGTTGGTAAAACATACTCAATAGTTGTTTGATGATGATCTCATATTAAGATTGAAATATCGACGAAGAAAGTTAAAAATACAAAAAAATATTCAATACTGTGTTGAGCTCAACAAAAACTTTATAAAAATTTTAATAATTGAATATCAATAATAAAATACAAACATATAAAAATTTTTACAGCAAAAAGCATTTTGTTTCGCAACTTCGATGCATTTGGTCCAGAGTTTTTCAAATTTTTGTATTCTCTCCAAATAATAGGATTTTTAAGGCACTCGAAATATGCTATTGAATGATGGCCCGAATCTATTTCTTCAGGTTTAAAAATAAATAAAAGTACGAGTTACTCTACCAAGAAATTGGCGGGACCAAATGGTTTTATGCCGAGTCCGACCGACATCTGCAAAACAGGTAAATTTTTGCTGAAAAGGCTTCCATAGCAGAAATGCAATGGGAAGCTTGCCGACCAGTGCCGAGTGGCGTCCCGTTTTTGAAAAAACTTTTTTCAAACATTTTTGATGTTACCTAATTCGTGACTTGAACCTGGAACCTGCGCGTGGTAGGCCAGCAAATACGCGGCGATGGTTGAAAATGTGGAAGAGGCATTTGGTAACTCAATTTACGAGTATTTCTGTGATACTGTTTGGTAGGGATGTCAATCCCGAGATCGCGTGTTTTGTAAGATGCCAAAATTGTGTTATAATATCGGTATTTTCGAAAAATTTAAAATATACTACTAAAACTAAGCGAGTTTATTGCAGATGAATTGCTAATGGGCAATTTTTTTACCTTTCATGAACATGAAATGGTATTATAACTTTGGTACGATGTTTGTATGACTGAGAAGAAGAAGAGATAGAACCACCAATAAGTATACCGAAATGATCAGGTCGATGAGATGAGTCGATTTAGCCATGTCCGACCATCCGTCTGCCTGTTTATGCGCAAACTAGTCCCTCAGTTTTTGAGATATCTTGATGAAATTTGGAATGGAGCCGCCATTTTGCATGAGATTAATCCTTTGTCGGGATCAGCAAGATCAGAGCAATACAACGCTTCCATTATATCAATAGTTTCGATAAATGGAGTTTGGGCTATGTATCTTTAAATTCTCAGTTTTGCAGAGTTTTACTAATTGTGAGCAAGGATCGGACACTTAAAACCGTGATGCGTTTTCATAAAAGGTATAAAGTCTTCGGCACAGTCGAAGGCAGCCCTTTCCTTATTTGTTTTGAATGCTTAAATTTTTTTATTGACTATATAACTTGTCCTATTACAACTTCCTAACTTATCTTACTACTAGCTTCCATTTATTTATTCCGTAGTCGAGTTAATTATTTAAATTAAGTTAAAAATTGTGTATACTGATTTAAAAAAAGTTTTTTTTCCACAAAAACAATGTTCTCAACATGATCTACTTAAAAGAATGCATAAGAACTCACTAAATAATTCAAAAAATTGCTTTAAAAATTAAAAAAACTTGGATGTCTATTTGACTTGGTTTTTTTTTCTTGTAATGAGACAACTTTCGTTTTAATTAAAAAAAAATTATAAAAAATATTTTTTTTATGTTTGACTAATAACAGGATTACGGGATTGTAAGATCAGAATGCGGGACTGCTAGAATCTTGAAAATTTACATCCCTAGTTACTACTCTACTACTACTTGCTTGCCAAAACGGTTGGCGAAACGCTCTGAATTATGTTCGCCTTCAATCGTTTCAGCCATTTCAAGGTAGTCGCAGTGAATGGCATCTCATGCATATCAAAAAACTATTGGTCTGCTTTGGTGCACATTCGTAGATACTCGTTGTCTTGTTTGTTCCTTATTTTCTTCTTTGAAGTGCGCTCTCATTTCTTAGTTTCCAAAGTTATGCCTACCTGAGCATAATAATTGTAAATTCTAAATATAAATCAATAAATTAAGAAAGAAAAAAAACATTTCCCAAATATTCAGTTTATTTACTTGAATTAGTTTATTTCATTTGTATTTATTAAATCATTCTTAATTACATTAAATTGTACAGCTTTACATTATAAATAACATACATATATTTTTACTTAATTAATCACTTTAAGTGTTTTATAACTTTCAGTAAATTTAAAAACTCAACAATTTTAAGTTCACAACAAAAATAAATAATAAGCACTTAAGTTGATAATAGTAAGCTATTTATTATTTACAAAATAATTTTTCAAATTATTCTCCAACCTTGGAGACATGCAAAAGCAGAGAATAAGTTCAAGGCAACGGTTGCTCGCGCAAAAAAAAAACAACTAAAAAATTTTAAAATTATTTAATTAGACCAGTGATGAGCAAAATTTCAGAAGTTGCACAGTGTATTGATGTATCGACTGATTAGGTTTAATTGCTGCTACAATAACAACCACAATAACAAAATACTGCACTCAACCTATTCTCTGCGCGTTCGAGTATTAATCTTGCTAGTGAGTAGAAGCCCATTTTAAGGCGGCTGGTAATTATTGTTAACTTTTTTAGTGATTTATTTTGTGTTATCGGTTTTTTAGAGCCAGTTGTGTTAATATTTTTTCTCTTTCTCTTTCTCTTTTTCTTTAATTTAATTTTACTTAATCTAATTATTTATTATACTTTATTTATTTTCATCTGATTTGACTTATGTTGTTTCACGAATTTTTCTTATTTCAGCTAATCGAAGTGAACTTTGGTGAATTATTTTTATTTGTTATTTTTTTTTTTTGGTTACTTAAACTTTATTTAATTCTTTTTATATTCATATAATTTTACTTAGTTTCACCAACTTAATTGAATTAATTACTTTTAGTTTAATTTTATTTTGATTAGTTTTATTTTAGTTGTATATTTTAACTAATTACAAATTATTAAGTAAGTAAAATTAAAATACTAAATTAAATTAAAAGTTATTAACTAAAACGAGTTAAGTTATATTTAATTGAATTTAACTGATCAGTTTGTTATTATTACCATTACAGTTTAGCTCTGATTAATTATGTAACTAGAATTAGACTAATCAAAAATCAGAGTTGGGGAACTAAGGATTACGAATACACTTTGATTACTTATGATTACGCTTACTGTAATTGTAATAATAAAAATTTAAGGATTACAATTATTGTCATCGTAATCATGGAAATGTTGATTACGATCAGAGAAATTTTAATTTTATTTACATACGTAGAATTTGGAGGATTACGTTCACTGTAATTGTAATAATGTTTTTTTCGATTACGATTACAGTAATCGTAATTACGTTAATGTAATTGTAATCCTATGAGCTTTACGATTACGATTACTGTAATTGTAATAATGTTTTTTTCCACTACGATTACTTTAATCGTAATCGTAAAGTTCATAGGATTACAATTACAGTAATCATAATCATAAAAAATTCAATTTCGATTACAGTAATTGTATTACCCCAAATTGTACAATAATCGTAATCGTATGAATGTAGGGATTACAATCGTAATTGAAATGTAATCGTAATCTAAGTTCCCCAGCTCTGTCAAAAATTGAATAAAATGTAAACTGGCAAATAAATTAAATTCTTGAAATAAAAAAAACACAATCCAGTTAATAATTACAAACATAGCCTATACCCAACTAATTAATATTATTATGATAAAATATTGATGAACAAAAAAGAATCACAATGATTTGACTTGGTTTTTGTTTAGTTTAAACTAATTAAATTGACTTAATACAATTTTATTCTGCTTTCCTAAATCGAAGCATATTTCGATGAGCCATGCTTATGCTTCACGAAATGAAGAAAATTCTAAATAAGCCCAAAGGTCGCATGCTTCTGATATTAACACCTAAAACACCATAGGGTATACAGGGATCTATACAGCAAAATAATGTTAGGTGTAAGGTCTGGTTTGAACCCGACCGTTGCTAGTCTACGTTGAAGTGCTGTAGGGGAATCCAATCGGAGTAACTACATGATCAATATCCTAAGGACATGCCCACGGAGGTTCCATTTATAAAGCAAACGGAATATAAGCCTTCATTGAGGAATGAAGAGCTGCGTGATGACAAGGAAACTTTGGAAAGATAGAACATTTATTCAGTTATTTAAAAGTTCCTGTGAAGTTGTATCGTTGATGATTTGGCTCGGCGGATATGATCTTGATGTAGCAGAGGTTTTCGGGAGACGCATCTCCCAACGCAGGCTTAGAGAGGCTAATAATAGCTGGAAGCGATTCCCGTCTTGGTGAGGGTAAAAAAGTGTGTGGATATCCTACAATGAAGTACGAGTCCACACAATACCTCGCGTTCTATTTCCAAGATCATTGTATAGCTTTCTGCCGTACCGAATGACATGTTTTGGAAAACTCATCATCGGAAGTCTTTCGACACTCAAGGTAAGAGAGCTTCTCGAATTTATAAACTCAAGGGCATGGAGATAGTGCAATATTGCACTTTAGAATTTTGTAGGATCTTTAAGAGCTGGGGAATTCTGAGAAGGCCCGAAGTATCAATTTTGGTTGGCTCCAAAATGCGATAGAAGTTGTTCCCAGAAGACTTAGGCGCTTTGCATTCAGTATCGGACTTCCACATAGGAAGGGGTGAAATTATTTCTCTTCTTTCTCATACTCGCAGCCACAACAGAGGGTATAAACTTGTGTATATACACAATCGTCAGCATATAGTTGCGTTGGCCGAGTCTTCAGTGATGAAGATTTGGCCACTTTTAAACAAAAAGTTAGGCTTCGCAAGCATCCTATTTGGTCAATGGCAATTTTCAATTTCGATTTTTCTCAGAAATCACCTAAAAATGGTCGTACTGAGTTATGCGCCTAGCGCCGATATCCTAACCTTTTGTACGCCTAGTCAGGGCACCCGTAAAACCAACCAAACAGTGTACATTTGATAAGAATTTTAATTTTTTTTTTACATTTTTTTCCTGAAAGCTTTTGGCCTTTTGTATGGTGAACTAGAAAAGCTTTCCGTGTGTTAATGCTAATGCTAATTTCGGATGGCAAAATAATGTCTATTGAACCATAACAATTGTTAGCCAAAACAAATTCAAAAGAAAGCTGTAAGTTTTGAAGTTTTGGAATGTGTTTTGGAAAAGTTACATTTTAGATTTTGTTATCGAGTTTCAAAAAAAAAAAAAAAAAATTTCAAATTAAAAAAAAAAAAATTGGATTTTGTTGCAACTCAAAAAATTCTTAAGGATTTGATGGTTTTTTTGTTTTCAAAAAAAAAAAAATTCCGAGCAACGAAATATCTGAGCAGACAAATGGTGTATCAAAATATAATATTTCTATGCTAGCAAACGTTCATGCATATCTTGTGCCTAGAAGCCTTCATGTTTCTAAATTCTGTGCGAGTATTTTCTTTGCAAATTTTGCCTCAATGCCCATTTTCTAGATGGTTTGATGCAGTTAACCTATATATATGTATGCATGTGTGTGCATTAAATGTTGTATGAGTATGTATGTCTGTGACGATATTTGCAACTTGAAAATACTTATTTAAAAAGCCATGGATTTACTTAATTATAATTACTCTCTAATATGGCAGGGTTGATTGATCTTCTTTGCTAGCAGCTAACTCCAATAACAGGCTCGTGACGAAAGTGGCCATTGAGAAAATATGAGGAAATTTAACCATAAGATGATGTGATGCAGAAATTCTACGAAAGAGAAATAATACAAAGAGGGAGGAGTTGTTAATCACAAAAACTACTTTACATATTTATTCTGTAATCAAAAATCTCACCTTCACTCTTACATGCACGGCTGCCGCTTGTCTCTTCGTCATTTAGTCCTTCTCCCAGCAGCCGTTGCTTGTGGCCCGCATCTCGTAGAGCTAAAATAGTTACATGTACTTTGCTCTCACGTCGCACACTCGGTATGCCCATTATATCTGCTACACATTTTAATTCTAAAATTTCACTTTTTGATATGAAACGTGGGTCATCGATGTGAATGCGTAGCTGTAATGAGCTGGCGTACAACATGAAACCATCTGTGTTGGGTGTGATTTCATTGATTTGTGGCTGCAAGCTGTTCTTGGGTGCCTGCGGAATAGCGTAGAGATGACTTTGTTGAATAATGATAATGTTATGGAGTTATAAAGTATTATATAAATTACTAACTAAATGATTTAAAATTTAAAAAAATTACTAAGAAAAAGTTGTGAGCAATAAGAACTTGTGAATTTTCATGAGTTAACATGTGTATGCTGCACATAAATTAAATAAAAATTATTATTACTTTTTATTATATTTTATTTTATTTTTTTAAATTTTATTTTTTGTTGTTGTTGTTGTTGTTAACAGTGCTTCGCCCTGCCCAATGGGCTCGATCACTCTAAATTGTCATCAGGCTCTTCTAACGGAAGTCCGAGGAAATTGTTTTATTTAATTGCATTTAATTTAGTTTTATTTCATTTCATGTCCTTTTATTTAATTTCATTTCATTTCATTTCACTGCATTTCATTTAATTTAATTTAATTTGATTTAGTTTTATTTTATTTTATTTTATTTTACTTTACTTTATTTCATTTTATTTTATTTTATTTCATTACATTCCATTTAAAATAGTTTTATTTAACTTAGTTTAGTTTAATTTAACTTAATTTAGTTTACTTAAATTTAATTTAATTTTATTGAATTTAGTTTAATTTAGTTTAATATAATTTAATTTGATTTAATTTAGTTTAGTTTAATTTAGTTTAGTTAAATTTAATTTAATTTAGTTTAATTTAATTTAATGTTATTTAATTTGATTTAATTTAGTTTAATTTAATTTAATTTAATTAGTTAAATTTAATTTAACTTAGTTTAATTTAATTACATTTTATTTTATTATATTAAGAAATTCACCGAGCTCTAGGCCATACATATATATAAATTAAAAACACCAAAAATTATTGTTTTTGTATATATAATATGTATATATTTGTCCGTATGATTTGTCGATATTTCGACTACATTCTGTAGTCATCTTCAGGACTGAAAGACAATGATAAATACATGTATTAAAACCTTAAAAACATAAAACATAAACTTCATATATTTAAACTTACACTCTTGAGTGCACCAGTTCGACTAAATTAGCATTTCTAACAATAGATAAGTTGAAGCGAAAATGAAGAACAAAAAATGTATAAACAACTAAAGTACCGTATTTGTAAACAAACTTTAGCAATAACAACAATACTTAAACTAAAAACAGCAGGTAAGTGATACTAACATATTGACATTGGGACGATTCTCTTCTCACGAGCCACTATTGTTACATATCAATTTCCTATAGGCTGATGCGCATTTTTCGGTATCTGCTTTAAAATTCATTCGTTGATCTTTTGGCGTATTAATTATATGTAGCATCTCCAGTGTATACCTTTTGTTATAATGTCTCTCTTGTTGGATTATTGCTACGTTTTCTAAATCCGGAGAGTGTCCGTTGGCTCGGCAATGTTGGGTTAGCGCAGTTTTGTTATCATTAGAGTGGTCCCTATTTTTTAAATTCGTTTTATGTCCGGAAATCCTTGTTTTTAATTTGGATTTAGTAGTCCCTACATATACTTGACCGCATAAGTGGGACCCGTCGCCGTTACATGGGATTTTGTAAATTACATCGGATTTATCAATTTTGTCCTTAGTGTTGCTAAATATTTGTTGTACAGTGTTGTTATAAGTGAATGCCATTTGAAATCTTTCATGATCATACATTTTAGAATATTTCAATCTGTTGGACAGACCAGGGACATATGTAGATGTTTTGTATATTTTATTCAAATAACAACAAAAATAAAATATACAAAACATCTACATATGTCCCTGGTCTGTCCAACAGATTGAAATATTCTAAAATGTATGATCATGAAAGATTTCAAATGGCATTCACTTATAACAACACTGTACAACAAATATTTAGCAACACTAAGGACAAAATTGATAAATCCGATGTAATTTACAAAATCCCATGTAACGGCGACGGGTCCCACTTATGCGGTCAAGTATATGTAGGGACTACTAAATCCAAATTAAAAACAAGGATTTCCGGACATAAAACGAATTTAAAAAATAGGGACCACTCTAATGATAACAAAACTGCGCTAACCCAACATTGCCGAGCCAACGGACACTCTCCGGATTTAGAAAACGTAGCAATAATCCAACAAGAGAGACATTATAACAAAAGGTATACACTGGAGATGCTACATATAATTAATACGCCAAAAGATCAACGAATGAATTTTAAAGCAGATACCGAAAAATGCGCATCAGCCTATAGGAAATTGATATGTAACAATAGTGGCTCGTGAGAAGAGAATCGTCCCAATGTCAATATGTTAGTATCACTTACCTGCTGTTTTTAGTTTAAGTATTGTTGTTATTGCTAAAGTTTGTTTACAAATACGGTACTTTAGTTGTTTATACATTTTTTGTTCTTCATTTTCGCTTCAACTTATCTATTGTTAGAAATGCTAATTTAGTCGAACTGGTGCACTCAAGAGTGTAAGTTTAAATATATGAAGTTTATGTTTTATGTTTTTAAGGTTTTAATACATGTATTTATCATTGTCTTTCAGTCCTGAAGATGACTACAGAATGTAGTCGAAATATCGACAAATCATACGGACAAATATATACATATTATATATACAAAAACAATAATTTTTGGTGTTTTTAATTTATATATATGTATGGCCTAGAGCTCGGTGAATTTCTTAATATTTTACAAATAAAGGCCGATAATAAATAAAAATAATTTTATTTTATTTTGTTTTATTTTATTTTAATTTTTTTTTATTTTATCTTATTTTATTTTATTTTCTTTTATTTTATTTTATTTAACTAATTTTTGTTATTTTATTTTATTTTATTTCATTACATTCCATTTAAAATAGTTTAATTTAATTTAATTTAATTTAGTTTAATTTAATTAAGTTTACTTTAGTTTAATTTAATTTAATTTAGTTTAATTTAATTTAATGTTATTTAATTTGATTTAGTTTAGTTTAATTCAATTTAGAGTAATTAGTTAAGTTTAATTTAACTTAGTTTAATTTAATTACAATTTATTTTATTTTATTTTATTTTGTTTTATTTTATTTTATTTTATTTTTTTTTTTAATTTTATTTTATTTTATCTTATTTTATTTTATTTTTTTTTTATTTTATTTTATTTTATTTTATTTTACAAAATTTTTTTTTTATTTTATTGTATTTTATTTTATCCCGATATATTTTTGCAGAATGGTTGGGCTTCCTGTAAACAAACATGTCATTAATCTGACCTAAATCTGAAGTTAAATTATTAACTGTCACTTGGCGGAGATTGGCTTCCCAGCACATAATCGGTTCACCATACGACTATGGTGTATTTGAAAATGATTTTAAGCAACAATAAAAAAGACAATATCAAACTCATTATAACTATTAGTCCACAAATAATTTACCATTCACAACTAATGTGATTTAAAAAACTGTTTTCTAACCCGATGAATACGTCAAGCGAATTTTACGCTGAACAGAACCGAAATGGAATCGAAAGCATTAAGGAAACAAGAACAGGAAAGGAAAAAATAATAGAAAACGTAATGGTAGCATAATCGGAACCGAAAGCGGAATCGTCAGAGTGAAATAAAATAGAAGCGAAATGGGATTCGAAAACATAACGGAAACCAGAAAAGAAAATTAAAACGAAACAGTAAAGGGAAAAGAAACAAAAACGGGAAGACAAAGCGAAATCTTAAATGAAAGCACAACAGAATCCAAAACCGAAATCTGATTCGAAAGCATAGCATAAAACAGAACCCAAATCGGTATCGCAAACATACAACAAACACCGATACAAAATGAAAGAGAAACGGTAAGCGAAATTGGAAAACACCACAGAATAGAAAATGTAACAAAACCCGGAAACGAAATATGATTCGAAACGTAGCAGAAACCCGTCACCGCCGTTTTACTTGAAAACATAAAAGAAACGGAACCGAAACGGGAATAGGCAACATAACGATAACCGGAACAGAAAAGAAAAACAAAACAGAAAAATAGGGAGGATCAAATCCGGAGCTAACAGGTACTGGAAACGAAATAGGAATCGAAATTCAAATGGGACCGAAATGGGATTCGGAAACACGACGGAACCCGGGACAGAATAGGAAACAGAACATAAACGGGAAAAGGAAGTGAAATGGAAACTGAAAACATAACAGAGTTCAGAACCTTAATCTAAATCGAAACATAATTTTAATAAAGTTAATTGAAAACACAAAAGAAATAGAACCGAAAGGAAAACCGAAACAACAACAACAAAAAAACAAAACCCCAAGCTGAAGTAATTTGAGTTGAAAACCTAAAAGAAGCGGTACCAAAGAGGAAAACGAAACAGAAACCGCTATAGGAACATGGAACTAAATCGCAGAAGCCGGAAACGGAACAGAAATGGGAACAGCAAATGACATAGAAATATCAAGCGAGAGATGAGCAGAGTCCTTAAGCGTAACCGGCTCTAAAGACCAACATAAGCCGAAACTAGTATCGAAACCAAAACAGTAAGTGAAACAGAAATTTAGTACCTCAAAAAATAAAAATCATGCAGGCAAAGAAAATATATGGATTATATAATTAAAACCGGAATAAGAAACCTTATCGTAAAGCAATGCGATTTAGTTTGTCATGGTAACGCAGTTAGTGTCGAAAAAGGGACTGATACCGAGAATGAAATTACTTCATCTTTATTTTCCAATAGATGTGGGAGGTCTTCAAGTAAAATGCTCAATATATTAAGCCGGAGCTCTAGAAATACATAGCCGAAAATTTTACTGAATTCTGTGTATCAAGGTTTGCGTGATAAGCGTACAAACATACAGACAAATTTATTAAAATCGCACATCCTAATGAACATATGTATGTATAAGTATATATACGAGGTGTGTTCAAAAAGTATCGCGAATTTTGAATTTTCGCTGGTTACGTATATTCCAATTTCGAATTTTTTGTGGCGTTATGTTGGTACTCATGTCTCCCACTTATGCCGACAAGCTCGGTCATTTTGAATGTTCAGTTAATTGTTGACAGCTGCTTTGCTTGCACGTGTTTTGGATCGTCTTCGATTTTTACCTATTTTTTTACCAAAATTGCTCAATTGTGACCAAAAACAGCATCGCATGAACATTGCTAATGAGATTTTAAACTCTGTCCGCGACGACCCAAATTTGCTCCAGAGGGTCATAACTGGTGACGAATCGTGGGTTTATGGTTATGACGTGGAAACCAAAGCTCAATCATCTCAATGGAAGCTGCCGCTGAACCAATACCGAAAAAAGCGCGCCAAGTTCGGTCGAATGTGAAAGTTTTGCTGACAGTTTTCTTCGATTGCAGGGGCGTGGTGCATCATGAGTTCTTGCCACAGGGAAGAACGGTCAATAAGGAATATTACCTGGAAGTTATGCGCAATTTGCGCGAAGCAATCCGCCAGAAACGCCCGGATTTGTGGAAGAACAAAAATTGGCTTTTGCACCACGATAACGCCCCTGCTCACGCATCGTTGCTTGTGCGCGACTTTTTGGCCAAAAACAACACACTAATGATGCCGCAGCCACCGTATTCCCCAGATCTGGCCCCCTGTGACTTTTTCTTGTTCCCTAAACTGAAGAGGCCCATGAAAGGACGACGTTACGCTTCTCTTGACGAGATAAAGACGGCATCGAAGGAGGAGCTGAAAAAGATACAAAAAAATGATTTTTTGAAGTGCTTCGAAGATTGGAACAACCGTTGGCACAAGTGTATAATATATCATGGGGATTACTTTGAAGGGGACAAAATAGATATTCATGAATAAATAAATAATTTTTGAAAAAACACAAAATTCGCGATACTTTTTGAACACACCTCGTATATCCAAAAAGCCAATGTTATATTTAAGTCCTCAAAGTATTTAACATTCCAATATTAAAACTCACACAGTAAATCGCAAATATTTCTGAAAATACAACAAACCACACATATGACGAGTACAAGAGCACTAAAGAGAGTTAAAAATAAGCAGAAACATCAAGTGGCTGACGAGTGAACAGACGAAATTGCGAGCATTGAGGGAAATAAAAATTCCTTTGATTGAAAATTTCTGATGAAATTAATGCAGGTGATTTTTATGCTTATTATTACTTTTACTTTTTAATGACCAAAGTTGTCTCCTGTACGCATTTAGCCCAAAAAAGGAATATGTATATTTTTCAATGAAACGATGAGCACTTAAAGTCTCTGCAGTAATGCGCAAAGTAAGAATAAGTTCGTAAAGGAGATTGAAAATTGTCGTCAAACAAGTATAAAGCGTTTGAGTCTTGGTGAGCCTTTTGTGAATGGGTGGTGTAAAATTAAATGAAAAAGGCTTATCTATAAAGAATGCGATAATGTGTGTGTCTTTATGAGTACTAGAGTTCGCCCAGTGGTTGAAATTCAACCAGTAAACTTTATTTTATTTTTTTGCTGTAGGTATGTTTCATCTGCCTTTTTTTCTTCCTTTCTATGTCGTTCCTGTCCTCTAACATATTTTTATTTTCCTTGATTTCTTTTTTTACTCTCCTATTTTATTTTTTACTTTCCTCAAACTTCTTTTCCTTTCCCTTCCCTTCCTTTTATTTTCTTTCTTTCCCCTTCGTTTTCTTACCTTTCCTTTAATTCCCTTTCCCTTCCCTTCCTTTCATTTCCTTATTATTCCTTTCTTTCCTTTAATTTTCCTTCCTTTCTTATCCTTTCCATTCCCTTCCCTTTCCTTCCTTTCCTTTCCTTTTCCTTTCCTTTCTTTCCCTTAATTTTCCTTCCTTTCAATTCTTTTTCTTTCCTCTATTTTCCTTTAATTTTCTTGGGTGTTTAATACTCTTTATGAGTAATCATTTATTTTATTTTTTTGCTGTAGGTATGTTTTATCCGCCTTTTTTTCTTCCTTTCTATGTCGTTCCTGTCCTCTAACATATTTTTATTTTCCTTGATTTCTTTTTTTACTCTCCTATTTTATTTTTTACTTTCCTCAAACTTCTTTTCCTTTCCCTTCCCCTCCTTTTATTTTCTTTCTTTCCCCTTCGTTTTCTTACCTTTCCTTTAATTCCCTTTCCCTTCCCTTCCTTTCATTTCCTTATTGTTCCTTTCTTTCCTTTAATTTTCCTTCCTTTCTTATCCTTTCCATTCCCTTCCCTTTCCTTCCTTTCCTTTCCTTTTCCTTTCCTTTCTTTCCCTTAATTTTCCTTCCTTTCAATTCTTTTTCTTTCCTCTATTTTCCTTTAATTTTCTTCGGTGTTTAATACTCTTTATGAGTAATCATTTATTTTACTTTTTTGCTGTAGGTATGTTTTATCCGCCTTTTTTTCTTCCTTTCTATGTCGTTCCTGTCCTCTAACATATTTTTATTTTCCTTGATTTCTTTTTTTACCCTCCTATTTTATTTTTTACTTTCCTCAAACTTCTTTTCCTTTCCCTTCCCTTCCTTTTATTTTCTTTCTTTCCCCTTCGTTTTCTTACCTTTCCTTTAATTCCCTTTCCCTTCCCTTCCTTTCATTTCCTTATTATTCCTTTCTTTCCTTTAATTTTCCTTCCTTTCTTATCCTTTCCATTCCCTTCCCTTTCCTTCCTTTCCTTTCCTTTTCCTTTCCTTTCTTTCCCTTAATTTTCCTTCCTTTCAATTCTTTTTCTTTCCTCTATTTTCCTTTAATTTTCTTCGGTGTTTAATACTCTTTATGGGTAATCATTTATTTTATTTTTGTAAACCCTGTTTGTAAGTATCAGCAATGAATTTTACATATTTGCTCATATTTTACATTGCTTGTTTAATGTATCCAACAAAGCAACTTTTCGTGCTCTCAGGAGAGCAGCTGACACTGGGCATCGTAGCCAGTAATCAATACAATAACAACAACTAAAGCAAAAATGCATGACACAACAGAGTACCTATAGTGCGAATACTTATTTTTCATTGGTCCACTACCAACTCTTCGCACTCACAGTAAGAGCCGACCACACGAATAACACAAAAACATGCATGGCAAGTCTACTCACACTACTACGGCTCTTAATTTTTTCCTACAAAGCAACTCCTCGGCCATGCTCACGATTCAGCATAGTACACAAAAAGCAAGTACACACACACACAGCGTGTCTATAGTGTGAATAAGTAAATGTGTAGTGGTGTGACTTTTATGTAAAATTTTTTATATTAAAATGATGTTTTAAACTTTTTTTATTTACGGATAAAAGTACACCTCAAAATTTCCTATCTATACATATATAATTTGTATACCTTAGAATTATAGTTTAGCAGAAAACGGTTCTACATTGCATTCATCTTGTCTATTTATATATAAGATATATAGCAGATGGAAGGAAAGGCGTATCGAGAGCGCGCTGAATGTGCCTTTTTGAGAGCAAGAGCATGTTCATGACAATTTAGACTCAGTAGAGCCCATAAAGGACATGAATATTTAGAAGGATCTCAAACAAGTAGGGCCCATCTCCTTTGATACGGAGAACACAGATGATTTATTAAAGTATACCACAGCGAGGATGATAAATGATTTTTTTAGTATTATTTTTCTTTACCAAGTTTATCGATTAGGTGATTCTTCATTCGATTTCATTATGATTCGAATTTATAAAATGGGAAGAACCCAGCTTTGAATATGCAATTCCCTGGGTGATGTCTATTTCCTTGACGATAGCATCCTATCCTTGCTCTCAAGTCGATCCACTTTTTCACCTAATTGTCGAGGAAAGAGTAAATAGATCTTATTATCCAGCTCGTCCTATATACACTAAAGTCTCTTTTCAAATTGACAGCAACCCAGCTATCTCTGACGCAGCACTGAAAGGGCCTAAGCTGCTCTTTGGCGGCGGGGCTTAAGTCGTTCGCACAATATTCTAGATAACAACTTAAGTCCGATGCTGTTGGACTGCGAGTTCAGCCGACACCCAATGTAATTCTAGGAGTAGGCTGTTTCCTTTCGAAAGCACAGTAGAATTCTTCATCATACCAGTTCTTTTTCTGAATCTTCTATAGTCTTATAGCATCATCAACGGCTGCATGCGAAATATTCCCCACTGCTCACATGCATCGTTTCTTTGAAGATTGCTCCCCGACTTGTGTAAAAAAGCCCAGGAGATATTTAGATTTGTGTGGAGCTATTCGATGTCCAACTTTTCTTGCATTCGTCTTTGATTATGTCTATGGTTTTTGTGTATAAACGATTAACCAATGAATCGCATTGCATGCGCTGACATAGAAGTCTATTTCTCGCAATTCTCTCTCTCTTTGTAGTGCTGATATTGTTAGTGCAAATAGTGGGGAAAGAAGCAACACTCACAGAGTAACACTAACTGCTTGTTTGTATTTTATATAGAAAATATTTCGGTTGCTTTTGTTAAATAATATGTACGCTATGTGAAGTATAATCAGTTCGTTGCCTCATGCACTACGCACTGCCATGCGTTGCACTGCTTCGAAAGTATAACTAGACCATAAATTGTTAATAAAAAGAGTACAATATCTTTCAATTGCTCTCTCAGATAAGTGTGAATCTGAAAATGAAGTGCTCCCTAAGCCATCTCATGAATGCCAATAAGATGTGCATCTTTTGGATGCGCATACTTTGTATCTTATTGGGTATGGCCTTGATTGCGCTAGCAACAGCACTGCCATGAAATTAACGCTATAGTAATATATGCTATGAATGCTTTAAATTGGTTTTTTTTGCCACATATGCTCTTGCTGATGTCACATCCATGGCTGTGTCAACTTTTATATATGTCATATATGTACATTTGTTAACACCCAACAAGAAATGTAAACGTGTTATTAGATTTACAAAACGTTGATTTTTCGTTAAAAAAACTGAAATGGCACGCTCATTACGAATTTATGAATATAGAGTCATAAAAAAGTATGCAAAGAAAGCTTTTTATGAATGTTTTTCCTAGCCTATATTCAAACTATATTTTTATTCCCTTAGGGATTACAATAAAATAAAGCCTACTTTTTAAATATAACTTGAATCTGGCAACTTTAACAAATTAAGCTGAAGCTTTGGCTTTTATTTTTTCAACGTCAACCTTACGTAGAACAAACTTGTATGAAAAGAACTTTAAACATTTTGAGTAGGAAAAAAACTTGCATTTTATTTTAATTTTTGTAAGAATTCGACTTTCACTTTTAAGGTACTAAGTTGACTTATGAAATTCGCTTTTGAAGTATACGAAAATATTTAGGGCTTCAAACTGATTTATAACCAAAAGCTTATATATCGCTTACTATACCAAGTTGATTTACGTTATTTTTAAAAGCATTTACAAAAATGCTTGTTGAGTGTTTTAGAACCCAGTGAAGTTTAACTAGCAGCAGAGTTAGAACAACCCAAGGGTAAAATTGTAGTAACCTTCATAGTTACGTAGCAGATTTTTTAAAGACATTTCATTTAAAGCATTAAGGTCCCAGCCAATTCGTAGGGAAAATTAGAAGAAGAACACTGCAAATTGGAAGAGAAGCTCGGCCTCAATCTGTCCAGAGGTATATACCGGCAAAGTATTATTTAGTTATTTTCTTAAAAAGAATTTACCCACTTTTGAAAAACTCCCAAAACTGTCGGGTACAGCAAAAATAATAGTGATGAGAGTGAAATAGAAAGCAAAGGGGCAGGCGTCAATAACATTTAGGAACACAAGATATAAATCTAGAAGGACTAGACATGGCTGCCAGAGGGGACACCGTATTCTTTTTAATTCCTATATCGAGGTTTCCTGCTCCACCAGAGGTAGTCTCTATAGTCTTCTACGTTGACGACTGTACTATTATGGCTTGCGGCAAGGGCTCCTCCATTGACTAACTCTGTACTAGGATCAATTGTCATCTTCGCAACTTTTTCCGCTTCTTCACCAAGGGAAATCTGACCCTATCCCCGACCAAATCGACGGCGATTCTCTTTTCGACGTAGAATGGCCAGCACTGAGCTGCCAGAAACCCAGTCATCTAAACCGGCATTTATTGGATGATGTTCCGCCTACTAGAGACATGAGGAGGCACCTTTGTGAGCACTATGATGAGATCCAACACCACATTACCTTTTCGTTTGATCTGCGTAACCATAGGCGGGCCTCCACACCGAGTTGGTAAACAGATCCCTGCGATCTCAGTCGATGAACTCCGTCATTGATATACAATTACCTAAAATAGCTGAAGAGGAGCGCATACTTCCGAAGAAGATTAGATTCATGTTAGGACAACTTAGTTCTGGATATTTTTATAGGTTAAACTCTTACTTAGTCCGATTCAACCCTACTATACCAACTACTTGCCCTGCATGTGGTATGAGTGATCGTGCCTCTTAGGTAGGGCGACGAACTGTTAACAACAATAACAACAACATAAGGAAAGGGTGTGGAAAAGACAAAGCAAGAGTCAAAGTAAAATAAGGCGAAAGAGAAGGACAACAAGAATTAGAGTCAGGATAACTGTGATAATAAAAATGACTGTGATCATGCCGACAATATTACCGGTACGCTCTAGTCCTTCGTTTTGGTACATTTCCTACTCTCGCGGGAGCGATTTGGTATGAACAGTGTCATATCACCTTTCGTAAGGAGTATTCGAGAGAATGGTTACTCAAAAGATTTACGTTTTGGCGACAGCGAGGAAGATTTAACAATGCGCTGCAGGAGCTCTACGCAGACGTCGACATAGTTCAGCTTATTAAGCCACAGAGGCTTCGTTTGCTAGGCCATGTTGTACAAACGAATGAAGATGCTCCGGCCCAGAAGGTATTCTTATCGCCACCTGTTAGTGGAAGCAGATTTAGGCGGAAACCAGCGATGGAAGGACCAAGTGGACACCAAATTGCGATCCCGTGGTTTTTTCAATTGCCGCCAGTTTCCAGAAGGTCGAAAAAAATCGCCCAGAATATGACCGCAAGATACCGAAAAGCGTAGTAAATCTTCTACGATTGTAGTAAAGTTCGACGTAGCTGTATAACTCCACTGAGATACTCACATATTTGCTTACTTTTACCTATATACTCGTATATGCACATTAATAAATAAATACATGAATAAATATACGTGCACTGTAAAGAGAAGCATGTAAGTGAGTCAAAACTGTCACCTTAACTTTGTCCATGAAGCTTGAGGCTCTTTGCCAACGCCAATAACATTACTTCTGCATTTATTGCCACTGAATGCCTTTATTATGGATGATGGCAATAAGTATGCCAGCAACAACTGCACTGGATCTGTTGTTATGTGAAATATAAAATATATAAAAAAAAATATAAAATAAAACCAGTTGGCTTATTGCTTGCACCGACTTAACTTAACAACCTTGGTGACGATGCTGATGATGACGTTAAAATATGCCGATAACAACTGCATTTATGGGCAGTGGATGAGTATGTAATATCAGCGGTATGAGCTTATTTATATACATATACTCGTATATGCACATATAAGCGCTTCCATATGAGAATAAGTTAAATTCCTGCTCTCGTAGAAGTTCTTGAAAACAAAGTTGGAGCAAATAACTTCATAAAAAGGAAATCAACAAACTGTGCTTGTGTTGGGCTGCAGCATTTCGAAAGTTGAAATGAAATCTGTTCATGAGTTTTGTTGGAAAATTTTTAACAATCAGGTTTTTAATGAATTTTTTAATTACTTTAAAGTTTAAATAAATTTACAACAAATTGCGCTTGGAAGGCCTAGTAAGGTTTTACATGAACTCAGAGAAATACCTTGAACTTGGTTTGGCGATATCGAATACTTATTTAAGAGCTTAGCAAAAAAAAGAGCTGAACTATTTTCAAAAAGACTTTATTACTACGACTGCCATTTCTAGATGCCAGAATGACACGCCAAGACCACGGGTTGTTACGAAGCCAGGAGACATATACATTAGGGTGGGTCGATAAGTTAACCGATATCGCGCCACTGATTTTTCGATAAGTTTTGTGCTCAGGGAAAAAGTTCCACTACGCATACCCAAAAAAATAATTTTCGAGCCTGCGAAATTTCCTTTTTTTTACTTTTTTCGACTTTGATTTTTAAGGTTTTTTTCATGACCTACTAAAAAAATTTTGATTTGATTATAAAATCTACATGTATACCCTCTTCGACCCAAAAGTGTCCGCTAAAAACTTTTTTTGAAAAAAAAAAAAAAATAATTTTTTGGGTTTTGGGAAGTGTTTTGGTCAAAAAATTTACCTTTTCGCCATTTTTTTACTAAGGGGTTTTCAGCATACATGCAAAAACGTTTTCGATGAAAACGAATTTGTCTCATATTTCCTGTCCCACTTAAAATTATGCGCTGAAAAGTTGGCGATAACGGTTTTTTGAAAAAAAATTGTATTTTCGGGTTTTGGAAAAGTCGATTTTACGACTAAAACAAGTACCAAAAAAAAAAAAAAAATATTATATATACCAAAGATGCACCGTAACGATAATGTAATCGCTTACCGAAAAAAGAAAAAAACCATTCTGTTTGGACGATTCAGGTTTATATCGCTTAGGCAATTACCAAATAATTTCTTTGTGCTAAAGCGATAATGAAATTATCAAAATAATAATATTTTGTTGATTAACGAAAAGAAATTATGGAAATAGTGTAATTTCGTTAATTAACGTAAACGATACGTAGTAGATAACGTTAAAACAGTAAACTTTATGCTGTTATTCTTCTGGCAATGCCCTCACGAACAGTCGGCCGAATGACATACATACAAACTTAACATACGAAAGAAAAGTAAACATTAGATTTTTAGAATGCCTGAGTTTGGGTGTGTTTTCATTAAATTCTACCTTTTTGATAATATAAATAACACTATAATCTACTTATTTGCAGAATATAATTCCCATGATCATTTTTCAATGTTGGAAAATCCACTTTATATTTGCACGAATTGATTTGATTTAACCGAGAGCTTTATATGCGTCTCTTGAAGGTATTGCCAGCACATTTTAATTGAGATATTTTCGTTGACATATTCCATTGCAACGTTATTTGTTACATTTTGATAATGTAGTTTTGTGATTTACCGAAACGAAATTATTTTAATTTTATTTTAGGAACAAGAAATAGAATCGTTTCGTTGGTTGAGCATCCCTGATACATACATGTAGCTCGAATCATAAATATCATCTAAAAAACAGGTTTTCTCAAGTTAGCCTTAAAAGTTTATCTGCTCGATATAGAAAATTTTTGTTTACCAGGCTAAATGTACCTATACTTGGGAAAACAGCCCTTAATCTGCATTCGTAAGTGGCCTTATCGACTGAGAAGCGTGAAGTACTGTTGCGAAAGACAACAACAAGAAGATTTCACATAAAAGTATTTCCAACCGACTTCGGAGATATCAAGCATATTTGCAGTCCATGCAGCCGCCCTTTTTTTGAGGAATGAGTAGCAAAGGAGTTTCAAAAGATCTAGGTAAAAAGGAACAACTACAATTATAGGTAGAATTAGGAGGGTAAAAAGGTAGTGAAAAAAGGGTAGCAAAGTTATAACAACTTTGGTACGATAATTGTAAGTCCGTATATCTGTTTAAATGCAAACTAGTTTTTGCTTTAAATATTATATCGATACAAGAGGGCCAGGCAGTCGCTTCTCTTTCATATAAAGGATCTCTTTGCCAAATATTACATGGCTTGTAGGAAAAGTTGCAGAGTATTATTATCAACTTAGATTATATTAAAAGGTGTTACGCGTTCTTCTCCTTTATAATTTGTATGGGAGGTGCCACGCACACTTAACCCTTTTCCCTCATTTTCTAGAAGTATCAATTTTCAATATTCTACCACGAATACTTTCAGAGATATGCAGTACGAATATTTTATTTTTATTTGAGGTGCCACACCACATCATCTAGTAATTCGAATTGTGAATCTAAACCATTCCCGAGTCCACTTGATTTCACACAAAAAATTTCATCAATTTTGGTTTAGTCGTTTGGAAGGAGTTTAGTGACAACGGACGCACAGAAGATTTTTATATATAAAGATTATTTTTCAGAATGACGAAGAAAGTATTTTAAAGATTATAGACCTTAATATAGTAATTAAAGACTGATGTCATATTTGCTTTAAAGCTGCTAAGCCAATTTAGTAAACAGCTGTGGCTGCTTATAGTTTTGTAATAAAATTAAGTACCTACAAAAAAAGTTTGAAGTGAATATTTTCGTCAGCTGGGCTACTCTAGAGTGATCAAGTATGGTATTCTGATTTCACGTTTTCACTATGAAAATTTTTCTAAAACTCAAAACTCAATATGAAAATACTATAAACAAAAACCGTTTAAGAAACTCAATCGCCTAAAAAAAGGTGTTTTAATAATTTTTTTAATTAAATTTTTTACTATTTAACTTAAAAGGAAATAAAATATCTGTTTTTTAAGTCAGCTTCTTAGGCGGTGGTGCAAAGTTTAGCTTAAGATTGAAATTTGGAATTTTTTTTTGGTAGCAGCACGACACTTTTTTTGTGTTGCAGCGGAAATATCAAATTGTAGCAGAGGAAATCTAAAAGCATACCTTATATAGCCTACTTTTAGGAACCCTCATACTAGTGGTATAACTCTTCGTGTATATCCACTACTACCCCAAAAACGACTCAAAAAGATTTATATGTAATTTCGCTTAAGGATATTGAGCTACATTCTAAGATTTTATTTTAACGGAGTTGCAAATTCTTTGAAATTAAAGCGTATAGACGCCAAAACAACCCATGTCTGCATCACACAGCTACAATCTCCGAAGCAGAGTTTCACGTATTTAAGTCAGCCTCAATCTGAATACTGAACTTCCATTGTTTTCTTTTTTATTTAAATATACTAAATATTTCGGGATATTTTATTCAATCCAGCATACATTTTATTGTCAACTTCAATGAAATTTTTATAAATTCCATTTAGTTGAACTGGAAAATATATGCCAAGCGCTTAAAAACTAAGCTGATTTGATGGACTTGAATAATGCGTTGAAAATTGTGATTTCAATTCTGGTGATGAATATTTATCGATTGTGTGAGTGTGTGTGTTTATAATCATTGCGTTTGCATAGAAGTTAGTGTTTCAAAGGGAAATAAAATCACTTTTAATTACGACAGGTCAACTTTTATCTGTGCTAGTATCAAGTGTCAAATTTTTTCCACAAATTGGCGGAATTAAAAATAGTCTGTGGGCTACTTAAGTAAACTAAACTTTATCTATCCACGAGGTTTTGGTGCGGCATGTCAAGCACTTGACTATCTGAGCGGTTATGCATTTGCCTGCCAATATTTTCTTTCTATCCATTGTTGTTGGTTTTTAACCATCCCTGCAAAAAATGCAATTAGTCTAAACCAGTTGTCGGTACCAATTTTGCGGACCTGTGGCTTAGATTAATACCAGTTCTGTTCACTTTGTTTGGGCTGGACTGTTCATATTTGTTTGGGCATGCCCTATGGAGAGACCAATTGTAAACATTCATACCCGAACCGGTACTTTTAACTCCTATAAGTATGCCACCCCTATGAGTACGGTAAACAAAAAAAATGTTCTTATATATATTATTTTATAGCCCCACTTTAGACAAAAGGAATTCATCACGGACAACTCTCTTTAGAGATTAATCTCACAATTTTTTGCAGGACTTCAAGTGACTGCGATCTTATATCAAAATGTGATTAATTCGTATGCTCAATTTCCTTGTAATCTTTTGAGGCAGAGGCTAGTTTCCACCAATGTTTGATAAGTGCATATAAGACCTGCATTAAGACACATATAAATCGTCTCAAAAATCGTCATAAATAAATATTTTCAAAACACTTAAATATACAAAACATATTGCAGGAATGTGTGATTGTGCTTGTTATACATATTCTAGCTCATACCGTTTGGTTTTGGATGTACCACGTAAGCGTTGCTGCAGGGTTTGACCATTCTGAACTGCAGTTAATTGCTACAAAATCCCCATATCGATACGGATGCACAATGCCGCTGATAAACGGATCGAATTTAGGTAAAACTGTAAATAAATGTAACAGGGGAATATGAGTTTAGAAATTAAATTTTGGTTATGATTATATTAAGGTGACCATTATTACTGAAATTAAGAACAAAGCAAAAATCCTCAAGTTAATATAAAATAAAATTAAATAAAAAAAACTAAATAAAAAAAAAAAAAAATTTTATAAAAAAATTAATAAAAAAATAATTAGGTGCACTCAAGAGTACCTGAAGATGATTTCAGAATAAAGTCGAAATATCGACAATAATAATCCGACAAATATATATTATATATGAAAAACAATAATTTGTGTTGTTTTAATTTATATATATATGGCATAGAGCTCGATAAAATTTCTTAATATTTTACAAAACAAAGGCCGATAACAAATAAAAGTAAGTATAAAAAACATAATAAATTAAAATAAAACAAAATAAAATAAAACCAAATACAATAAAGTAAAATTAAATTCAATAAAATAAAATAATATGAAATAAAATAAATTAAAATAAAATATAATAAAATAAAATAAAATAAAATAAAATAAAATAAAATAAAATAAAATAAAATAAAATAAAATAAAATAAAATAGAATAAAATGAAATCAAATAACATCAAATAAAATAAAATCAAATAAAATTAAATGAAATTAAATAATATGAAATAAAAAAAAAAAAATTAAAATGAAATGAAATAAAATAAAATAAAATGAAATATTAAATTAAAAAAAAATTAAAAAAAATTAAATAAAATTGAATAAAATAAAATAAAATAAAATAAAATAAAATAAAATAAAATAAAATTAAATTAAATTAAACTAAATAAAAGAAAATAAAATAAAATAAAATAAAATAAAATAAAAGAAAATAAAATAAATTAAAATAACATAAAATAAGATAATATAAAATAAAATAAAACAAAATAAAATAAAATAAAATAAAATAAAATGAAATAAAATAAAATAATAAATTAAAATAAAATAAAATAATATGAAATAGTATGAAATAAAACAACATAATATGAAATAAAATAAAATAAAATAAAATAAAATAAAATGAAGTGAAATAAAATAACATAAAATAAAATAAAAAAATTAAATAAAAAAAAAATAAAATAAAAAAAATAAAAAAAAAAAATAAAATAAAATAAATTAATAAATTAAAATAAAATAAAATCAAATGAAATGAAATAAAATAAAAAAAATTAAATAAAATAAAAGAAAAAAAAAATATAAAAAAATACAAAAAAAAAAAAAAATAAAATGAAATGAAATGAAATAAAATAAAATAAAATGAAATGAAATAAAATAAAATATAAAAAAATAAATTAAATAATAAAAAAAAAAATATATTATAAAATATAAAAAAAAAAAATATATAAAATAAAATAAAACAAAATGAAATTAAATGAGATAAAATAAATACAAAAAAAGGAAAAAAAAATAAAATAAAGTATAGAAAATAAAATCAAATAAAATACAAAAAAAAAATTTTAAAAATTAAATTAAAAAAAAAAAATAAAAAATACAAAAAATTATTTATAAAAAACAACGCAAGTCCACTGGTGGTGAGTTCAGCATTCATATTATACAAGTCTCAATTTTGAAACTTTAATATTTTTTATTTTCATACATCCCTTCTGAATAAAATATATGAACGTTCATAAATGTTATGACCTATAACACCACGGTATGAGTAACTGTTGCGTTATAAAAGGGCGTGTGCGGTTGATATTTTGTGTGAATAGAATGGGACAGCAATGGATAAAGCAAGGGAGAAAAAAAAACGGGCATAATCGGGCTGATACTGGAAGCGCAAGCACTTTAAGCAAACAACCATAAATTACAAACACAACGAACATGTGAACGTAACCGAGTTCAGAACCACCCAGCACATAAAGTGGCACAAATTTTATAAGTAGAAATTTATATAAATTTTTACTAAGCACATATACATTCGCACTCAGTCAATGGAAAAGTTTATGTCACATACAAGGTACACTGCAGAAAATTTCAAATCAATGAGTATAGCAGAACTAGAGATGAACAGGAATTAGGTTGATTTCCACTAGATAAAATAAAATAAACGAGAAAAAAGTAAAATTTAATTGAAAAAAAAAATATATATATATATGTATATATAAATAAAAAATATATAAAATAAAATAACATAAAGTAAAGTAAATTTAATTAAAGTAAAATAAAATTAAATAAAATAGAAAAAAAATTTAATTGAATAAGGCAGGAAACAAAAAAAGAGAAAAGCAAAGAAAAGAAAAGAAAAGAAAAGAAAAGAAAAGAAAAGAAAAAAATAAAGGAAAATAAAATAAAATAAAATAAAAAAAAAATAAAATAAAATAAAATAAAGTAAAGTAAAGTAAAATAAATGCAGCCTCTTCCTTACACTATTGAAATCACCATTTGACTGACCGCAAAGTGGTTTCATGATCAACTAGTATCAGCGTCGAATCCACTTGATAGATTCTAGTTCGTTACAAGAGAATGTCCTACAGAATATGTGCACTACCGCACAGTTGTAAACTATGTGACTTAATGTACAGGGTGTTTTTTTTACAGGTTTGTTTTTCGAATAGAGATAAAACTGGCATTTTGTGGTCAAATCTGGCAACTCTAATGTCATTTATGTTCAATTTGGCTTGCCATTTCATCATGAACAGGTTGACAAAAGACCAACGCTTGCAAATCGTGCAAATTTATTTCGAAAATAATGGTTCAGTTCGCGAAGTTTACCGTGAGCTCCGTCCATTTTATGGTCGACATAATCGTCCATCAGAGCAATTAATTCGGTTAACCATGGATCCTTTTCGCACTACGTTTACTCTATGTGATAATACGCATCCGCAGAGACGTCGAACAGTGCGCACCGAAGAAACAATTGCCGCTGTAGAGCAAAGTGTTGAAGAGGACCCGAATGAATCGATTCGCCACCGTGCACAGCAATTGGAGCTTTGTCCATCAACTTTATGGAAGATTTTGCGCAAAGATCTTGGCTTGCGACCTTACAAGATCCAGCTTGTGCAAGAATTAAAGCCGCGAGACCATGCAATGCGTCGTGATTCTGGTGTATGGGCCGAAAATGAGATTGATTTCGATGCTGATTTTCATCGCAAAATTTTGTTCAGTGATGAGGCTCATTTTTGGTTGAATGGCTACGTCAACAAGCAAAATTGCCGAATTTGGAGTGAAGAGAATCCACATGAGACCCTTGAAACGCCATTACATCCACAAAAACTGACTGTTTGGTGTGCTCTATGGGCTGGTGGAGTCATTGGGCCATACTTCTTCCGCAATAATGCTGGAGAGGCAGCTACCGTTAATGGAGACCGGTATAGAGCCATGATAACCGACTATTTTGCTCCCGAATTGGATGGCATGAATGTGGATGAGTTGTGGTTCCAACAAGACGGCGCTACATGCCACACAGCGCACGTCACAATCGATTTATTGAAGGAAACATTCGATGAGCGCATAATTTCGCGGAATGGACCTGTCAATTGGCCACCAAGGTCGTGTGATTTGACACCATTGGATTATTTTCTTTGGGGATATGTGAAGTCGCTCGTCTACACCAACAAACCAGAAACGTTAGGGGAATTGGAAGCCAACATTCGTGGCGTTATTGCCGACATACGGCCCCATATGCTCGAAAAAGTGGTTGAAAATTGGACCTGTAGAATTGGCTTTATTCGAGCCAGCCGCGGTGGCCGCATGCCCGAAATCATATTCAAACATTAATGGCATAAAATTATCCTTCCAATAAAGCCAAATCGATGGCCCTTTAAACGATTTTCTTGTGTTTTATTTCAATTCGAAGTTCTATACCCCTAAAAAAAACACCCTTTATATCTGCGTATGACCGTAGCTTGAATACACTTTTGGTCATAAATTATATGCATAAAATAAAATTCGATTTGTTTACGTCATAATGGCTTATGTCAATGCCACAAGCATGCTCCAGCATTTATATGCACAACTTTTGATAATACTTATACTATAACAAACACACACACACATACACTTTCTACCATACAAGTCGATATATTTAGTATAACTTTTTATCCAAATATAATACTCGAGCTTTTAAAATATTTTCGTATGGATTAAATTGGATTTTGCTACAACAAAAGCAACAAATTATTTTTTTGTGCTTCCACTTGCATTTTGTTTTAATGAAAAATATGAAACAAAGAAATTTAGCTAAGTAAAATTTATTGCTTTTTGATAAGAATGACCTCACGCTCAATTTTCGACATTTCATTAATACTTTTAGTCATAATATTTTTGTATATCTATAAAGATGACCATGGTGGATTTATGGGTTCAAAGCATTAAAATTAAAATTGTAAGCACAGAAATTAGTTCATGGGACTATTTAATTCTGTTGGTAGGTAAAAAAAAGGTAAAATGCAGTCAAATTGTTTTAAGAGACTTCTTGAGCTCTAGAGTGTCCCAGTGACAAGAACAAGAAGCGCAGGCCGTTATTTTTCACTATGCACAATGGCATATTTGGTTCACAAAGTTTTTTAGTTGTGTGAAAAACGTATTTATCTTTATCCAAAAATATCCTGCCGCTATACATTCAATGGAATTGTCTAAGAATAAAACAATTTGCTGTCATTCTCAGCAACTATACTTACTGCATGAAAACAATTTTTGAACTTTGTACCTGATGAGGTTTATACTCAAGTTGAATGAAATGTCTGAAGAAATGAATTACAAATTCTATTACAAACACATATTGTATAAAAAGTTGATTAAAGTTAGTCAATTAAATATTGAGTGAAAAGAAATATTTCAACTTTTTCTTACTTCTCTCGGTACACTTTTGTTAAAGATTTGTGTTAATTTTGGTTCTAGTGAAGTTTATTTATGTATAAATATTTTTGGAAACATGATTCATATTAGAAAAATATTAATAGCCACTAAAGTCTTATATATTTGGTCAAAAAGTGAGTCTATGGTTTCTGTTAAAATTTAACGTTTAAAAATAAAATTAGCAGAGAGTTGTAACGAAACCACGTATAAAAACGAGAATTCGTTTCTGCTGTTATTTTCCCGAATAACATAGAAATATTTATTTATTTATTTTATTTTATTTGTAGTCTACAAACCTTACAGACTAGACAACAATTAGGTATAGAATAAAATTTAAATTAAAAACTACAAATTAGATGCAAGAGACAGAGAACTCTTAGAAACAGATGCACTAGAAAATAAGTTAACATCAATACCCTTATAATAAAGCGAGTTAAAGTCACATAGTATTCTAGTAATAGGCTCATTCAGAGCATAATTGCTCCTAAAACATTCAATGATGAAAACATCAACATGACGTAGAGATCGACTTGGAACATTAACTTTTACGAGTTGTAGCAAAGGTGGGCAGTCAATCGTCCTATTTAACAAATCATGTAAAAACAAGAGCTCAGCCAAGGTCCTCCTATATTCGAGAGTTTGCATATCAATCAGTAGAGGGAATAGGAAGGTCAAACTTTATTCGGACAAGCGCAAAGTGTAGACATTTTCTTTGAACGCGCTCAATTCTATTAGAATGATTCGCGTAAATGGATTCCATACAATGGCAGCATATTCCAGCTTCGACCTAACAAAAGCATTATGCAGCACTTTTCTGGTCTCTAAACTCACTGCTATTTCTATTAACGAAAGCAAGGGAAGAGTATGCCTTTGGAATAATAAAGTTTAAGTGTTCTGTAAAGAAGAAGCACGAATAATAAATTACACCTTAGTTATTGATTTTAGTATAAGATTTTAGAGACGTATTAGATATGTAATACAATGATTGCAACAGAAAATGTAATTTATGGTAAGTTATAAACCAGCACTTATCAGGAGAGAGAGGACACTTATTTTGTCTGCATTAGACGTCAAACAAGTTAAGCTCACATTGAAAATCATCAGCATATAGGAGATGAGCACAGTTTTGCAAGCAGGCACTAACGTCATTGATGAAGATTATGAATAGTAAAGGACCTAAAATGCTTCCTTGGGAAGCTCCAGAAGTTGCCATGTAAGCAGGTGATCTAGCATTATCAACTTCGACAAAATTAACACTATTTCCAAGATATGACCTAACCCAGAGCAGGAACTGATTAAGGAAACCCATTGCGATCAGCAAAATTGTGACTGACCCTATCAAAAGCTTTTGAAATGTCAGTATATCAAGCATCTACCTGATAACTCCTTACAAAGGACGATATTCAGCACTTAGAGAAAACTAAGAGGTTAGTAATCGTTGAGCTCCCAGGTACAAACCCATGTTGTGAAAGAGAAATTAAAGGTTTGATCGCAAACGAAAATTCACTGCTGACAATCTTCTCAAACAACTTAGCGAAGTTGGAGAGCTCTGAGATTGGCCGATAATTTGAAATGTCACATTTATCACCAGCTTTGTAAATGGACGTGACGGAAGCCAACTTCACGTCATCTGAAAATATACCAAAACTAAATAATATTAGTCACGGTGCAGATATAGAAGTAATGCATTGCTTAAGGGAAGAGTCCATGGACATCCACCTGCCTTGACTTTTTTAGATCGTGTACAGCACTGCAAATGTCTTCCTCCGTGATTTCTAGCATTCCAAAATCCAGTGATGTAGGAAAGCTAGAATCACTAAAATCGTCATCAACAGTGTCAGCGACAAAGTTAGCTTTGAAGAAATCAGCAAACATGTTTGCAGGCTCAGTTGGGGATGTAGAGATCATGCCCTTGTATGCCATAGAGGTCGGAATATTTAAGGACGACCGTTTAGAATAAACGAATTTCCAGAACGCCTTATGATTTGACTTTATATTATTTTCATAAAAAAAAAAAAAGAATGTTGTTGCAGTGATTTGCCTGTTTCCTTAAACAATTTGTAATACTTATTTCTCATGTTCTTCAGATTTACTATTATACCACGGCAATTCGTACCTTGTCTTCGGATATGAAGCCTATAGATATTTCAGACAGTATTTCCTTGAAACGTTTAAAGCAGTCAACAAGCCTGCTGTTATTAAATGTAGAAACCCAGTCAACGGTCGAAATATCGCTGTTAATTAGGGCAAAATCGCATCTATTGAAGCTAAAATTCAGCGCCTTATCAGGTAATAAACTAGAAAATTCATAAAACTCTAATTCGAGGACGATCGGAACGTGATACCTATCAGTCACATAAATTGGGTAATTTGATTTATAAATCCAACACCTTATAGCACTAGAGCTAAAAATAAGATTTAATAACCTATTCAGCTCATTTGAAAAGCAAATATTGAAACATAACTGAAAATTTAATGATTATTTTGAAAAATCCTAATTTATTAACTTTATTAATTAATGTTATTTATTTAAAGTTAAGTTTTTAATCAAACTTTTATGCAAAAATAATAAAATTAAATTTAAAAGTTTTATTTTGGTTTTAACATTTATATGATTGGAATAGTTTGCAATGCGTACAGAAGAGTAACGAAACTCTAGGTAACAAAACTAATAGTACAATAAGCAGATACGAAACACTGGCCACTGAAACGAAACCTGTAACGGTGTCTGAGTAACGAAATCATAACGAAACATTTCTGCATAGTAACGAAACTAGTAAGGTTTCTCGTCCGCGTGAACTGTACATAAAGGTACAGAAGTAACGTTTCTTGTATACCGAACCTGTAACGAAAATGTAACTTAAGCGTATGCGGTTTCCGCTGATGAATTTTTATTTATTATTATATGGAATTTTTATTTTATCACAAATCCTACTCATTGAAACTATTATGTATATTACACTTTTTTAATCCTGTAAATATTTGTGTTTTTTCAAGTGTTAGAAAAGTCTACAAAATTTGAGCATTAACATACTTAATTAATTTGTTAAAATTTTTCTGAATTACAAAATTATTCAAAGAACTTAAAAGAACCCAAATAAAGTCAGTTATTGGTCGCGAAACTCCACACAATTTTGTGATGTTTATAAATTATTAAGTGTTGTACTGCATTTGGAAGACTCAAATAATAGTGGTTCTTCATTCGAGTTCGGTTTCTATACCCGAACATTTCGTTACAGTTTCGTTACTGATATAGTGTTACTAGTTTTGTTTCTATATCCCTTATTTCGTTTACATTTCTGTTCTTATGATTATCTTTGTAGGCAGTTTGTGTATAGGTTTTGTTTCCACTGAAACTGTTTCCAGGAAATTGTTACCCGTTCTGATACAAAGAAATATCGTTACTCATAGTTTCGTTACACCTTCCTGTATAGCATATATTAAAACGTTTCTGTTATGTTATTTACCTGTAGAACAATAACAAATCCGAAACGCGTGACTGGAAATTAGACTCAATATAATGTCTGAAAAAATTCCTTACTTATATGGACATAACATTATCTCTCAGAGAGAAAGATAGCTTATTATAACGATAACTGATGTATTCCTCAATTTACCCCGCCCAGCAACTGTATAAGTAATGTTATCTTCAGCGAGCAAGGTAAGTACAACTGATACTGCTTCTAAATGTCAAGGTACAAGGTATATTCCTTTGAGTGAGTTATATTAAGTTAACTTTGGTGGGTAGCGTTTATTTTACATTAATCTCCCGATACTCCGTCACATCGAAAGCAACTTTGGGCGACTAGGAAGGACCTCGGACAGTTAAAAGAAACGTCGTAAAATCTTATAAAATTAGAGTCTTTCCAAAAGATGCTTGCAATGTTAGTTCATGTTTAAAATTAAAATCAAACAGAAGCGGTTTACTTAGGCGAATATTAAAATGCTACTGATTAATCATCAACCGGCAGCTGAAGTCGCACGTTTGGTTGAGCACTAGTCAATTGCTGTAACTACTTACTGGGTTGTCTGTTTATATTCTACTTTGTGGCTTTGGGTTTTAACTTTGTATTAGAAAGTAAATTTCAATTTCACGTATTGTGTGGCTGTGTTTGAAATTCTAAAGGAAACACAATCACATTTTAAATTGAAAGTTCTTTGCCTCTTGTTGTTGTTGTTACGTGCTTTGGTTGTGCTGTTGTAGACTTCGATTTGTAATCCTTTGTTTTTACTTCACTGATCAATGCATTTCTATTCCTGTCACCGTAAATTTCTGTGACATTTCATCTCATCCAGCAAGACAATATCTTGCAATGCAGCCAGCTGTATGATTCAAGGCCGGTATTTGCTTAAAGAAAAAATGTTTTTGGATTTGTTGTTGTTTGTAAACTGACATGCTTAGATACACTTGCGTTGTAAAATTTTTTCGGAGATATTGTGAAAAGAGTGTGTTCACCTCATTCAGTTTATATTTAGAAAGTTGAATTTAACAACAATTATAATTGAAGTTGATAAATTTTCATTTAAAATTCAGAAAGTTTAAATTTGAATTCAGAAAATTATAATTGAAGTTGAAAAATCTTCATTTTGAATTCAGAAAATGATAATAGAAGTTAAGAAAATTGAAACTAAAATTCAGAAAAACCATTACTCGAGTTCTGAACATTCAGAAAATGAGAAACCAAGTTCAGTATCTTCTACTTCAAATACAAAAAATGACATTTGAAGGTCCGAATATTTGAATTCCAATTCAGAAAGCTTGAATAAAAAGTCAGAAAATGACACTTCAAGTTCAGAGAGTTCCAACTTAAATTCATCAACACATTTATTAGGCTGACAACAACATCAGTCAAGATGAAAACAGATCTTATACAGATATGAAAAACCCGCATGAGCTAGTGAGTACAGTCAAACAGAAGTAGTAGTAGTCGGCGCGTTCATTCCTGTAATGTGAGAAGACGTACTAAATAAAGTAATAGTGTTATTGGCAGTCCTTTTCCGGATATGAATCCTCGGTTATATTCTATATGTTTAACCTATGGCGGTTATATCTTTCATTCTGATTTTTTAGAATTGCCTTTGAACATCCACATTAGGTCAATAATAAGTAAGCGACTAGTTTGTTTAGAATAAGACTGACCTCGAATGCGTCCTATGGTTGGACCAGCAATAGAAAGGTAAACTCAGCCGCTCACCAGCCAATCACAGCCGGTCACATTTCACTTGATGAAATAAAGCAACAAGCGTGCGCTGTTGCCGAAGTTTAGATCAGTCATCTTAAGTGAGTTGATGGTTGTGCATGCCTTATTAGGATTAGCATTCCAGCAACTGGCTATGTGGACAATCGCGATGCTTTGCCAGTCGTCTTAGCCTTTTTATAAGTCACTTGCTCCGAATCAATCGCCGCTTCTACTGCAGACAAACCATTCCACTAGCAACCAGCGGTCACGGTCATCCCTCCCCCTCCCCCTCACGGAAGTCTGTCCAACACCTTATAAGCCCAGCTCAGGAACTGATTCCATCTGTCGCGTCTGTAACTAGTAAAGGGTGCCGAATCTGCCATAACACATAACCGCTTAGCTGTTGTACAACGGTTGTGGCACCGCTCCATACTATAGCTCATCTGTTTCGCATCTGCTGCAGTCCTTGCGCTATCCGCTATGTGTTACCGTGTTCGTCGGGTCTCAGTTTTTGTGAGACTCCTTCCCTCAGCTGATACCGACCAGCGATGTCGCTACGCTTCATACTACTGCTAAGCTGCTTGACACCTGTTATCCCGCTGTCCGCATCAATACGCCTCTCATCTTCTCACTCCACGGAAACGGAACGCTGTTGCTCTCCTCCTGCCTCAAGCCATGTGTGTTCGATCATACCACACAAATACAGAGTTATCATTTAGTAGATCTTCGCGGGAGCTATGCTTGACCTTGGAAAGACGGAGCTTTACCTCAGCCTTCGACCAAACCCACTCATACCGTACAGTAATTTATCCAAACCCAAAGGAGCTTCCCTTTCTTCTGACCAAAACTGAGCACCTACTCCTGGTTCCACCTAGGCAACAGCTGCAGTAAGGTTGGTCCAATACATTGAGTAGCAACCCATGTATCAAAAATAGAAAAAACCAGGTCGTGCCCTATATCGACTGCAATCTACCTGAGGCTAGAAGGATGTCGACATACTAAATCATGTGACGTCAGCAAACAGTTTACTTTGCTGACGCATTGCCAACCTGTTCAAGAACACAATACACTAGGCAAATAGGAAACAGAAGTTCCCACTGTAGAGTTTATATTTGAAAATTTAAATATTATTTTAAAATTTGTATTGTTTTATTTAGAAAATATATTTTTTTGTATCAATAAAAAAATTGTCAAAACAAAAAATGCAAAGTAAAGTTAAATGAAACTTAATATTAATACAATTAAAATTAGTATTTTAAATAAGAACTAACAACACTACACCCACAACCCGCTACTTCTGGTTCACTATTACTAAATCGAGAAACCTTGCTTCCATTAACCCGTGAACTAGTTTACCGCCAGAAAAATATCCATGCTTTCTTTCATTTCTTGAGGTAATGCCGGTAGAATGCTGAAGTGCAATAGCAAAAAGCGCAGGCCATCCACTGGATGCATATTCAGCATAGCAGTCAGAAAAAGTGGCCGTTGTTTAAAAGACCGCGTTGATGCCTATTAGACAGTCAGCTGTATAAACAGTTATAAGACTTTTAGCATTGCTATCCATGTGCATTGAGTTCCAAACCAAAAAACTCCATAGAAGTGTGTCCTGAAATTAACCACGAAACTCGATTGTAAGGTCAGTTAAAATTTTCATTTTGTGAAGCTAACACCAGCATCAAACATGTTGTGGTGAACGTTTTCAAGTACCGACCATACCCAACCAGCTAGCACAACATAGATAAAGATGCCTGCGTTAATCCATGTTTACAGGAGGAAGCGAGATAGCAGTAGTGTCACCGATACAGAGTTCTAAAATGCGAAGGCAAGAATAGCTCAGAAATGTATACCCACTTTTAGTTGATGAAGCTTGCTCTCGGCCAGCCTACATACAAGCAGGGGAGGTGTTAAGTTTATTTTCAAGTGTTGTAAAGTGAAGTTATTGTAGAGCTACCTAACTCTTGAATTTGTGCTGCGGTTCTTACTAGTAAATCCAACTACTTATTATACCTAGTTTTAAGTAGTATTGGAGTTGTCGAATGTTGTTGTTCTTTGTTGCTGTTGTAAGCGACAAAAACACTCTTTGCCGGATATGAACCCAGTTCTCCCTTGTGGTACTTGTTCGACTGTCATGGGAGCGATTTGGTGTGACCAGTTAAACCTTCTAGGTCATCTCACCACCTCCTTCCGCTAAGAAGAAAAAGGTTGGTAATCAGAGGTGCGAAGCACCATATCCGCAGATCAATCATCAAGTTGCACATCATAACAGTTTGTGGAGTTTAGTTACTTCTTACGACCGGCATACCTACCTCGGGCATATTCTCACCCACTAATCCGTAGGGGTGCACAAGAGGGATCATCGAATTCATCATGATTTTCGTCAGAATATTTTAAAGATCACATGATCTAACCTTGTTCATGAAGGTTAGACGATCTCAAACAAAGTTATCCAAACGACCGCTGGACCAAAAGCAGCTTGTACCATATGGGTAAGGAAAATCGATGAGCATTCTTTCAAACCAACGATTTTACTATGGACCAACCGTGATGACTGCGAATTCTCAAGGGCCATATGACCATTTTTAAACAGAAAAATAACTAGCTTCCTTCTCAAACTTAACAAATCTGTCATCACAGGACATTGTGCTATCGCACCGATGCTTCGACGATGGCGTATGTCAACGAGCTCCCTATACAGAAGCTGTCATGATGAGGAGGAAGAGGAGTCGATCCATCACTTTCTTTCTAGATGCACAGGACTAAAGTCGAGGTGTCTCAGATTTCTGGGAGTACGCTTTTTGCACGGTCTGGACAGTCTGACAGATGTGGACATAAGTGTCTCCTAGTGGAAGTTTGGGATATACCATGCGTGCTCTCTTAATCTAACCTAAACATATTAGTAACCTAAAAAAGACAACTCACCTCTGCCAAAGTTTTGAAGCAATTTTCCTGCAGTTCAAAAAACCACAACAGCAATAAAGACGACCAAAGTACGATAAACCAGAAAATAATATATTCAGGAATAAGTACATGACGGCACGTGCGCTAAATAACCGCGTTATTTACCAAGCAAACACGTTTCCACATAATTTCGATTTTCCAGACAGAAATTTAGCAACAAACATACCAACAACACACATACAGTTATTTCAAATAATTATACTAAACAAATTTCATTGCTCTGTTCAAATTACACATTTTTTCCGGGAAATTTAAGTTAACCCTCTAACCGGCAGAACCGACTAAGTTAAACATATATAACCCGTATACCTCTACCTTTCTTCTATATTTTATCTATGTTGTAACCTTTATTTTATAGTTTTAAACTGTGGCAGAGTTCCATTATAATCATTCTCTTTGAATAAATGAGTGCAATTTGTAAAAAATATTAGTTTTGTGAGAAGTGTTTCTGGTAACGCCTAAAGACGGCGTTTGCAGCTAACAGGCAAGTCCGGCTAGAGGCGTGTTGGGGATTTCAGCCCTGGGAGCAAAATTATGAACCCTTTTAGAAATATGCCTTTAAATTTGAGTTTATCGCACTAGAATTACTAGGTATGAGTTTTTCATTTGCAACAAAAATTTGGTTGTTAGAGGGTTAAGATTTAATTTTACTCGCTTCACCTGTTAAGTTTCAGACTTATTCACGCTGCTACTAATTTTCTTTAAAAGCTTTAAATGCTTGCACTGTGTTGTGGTGGCATATCTGCGTCATCGTGCCATACTTCCTTTTAAACCGAATGCTATTTAAAGACGAAAACAATGCCAACAACAACAAATATGACAACCACAGACAGCTTGTGGCACGAAACTCTTTAAATACCCGTATCAGGTGCAAAGTTATGCCGTCCGACAACCACTATCTATGCTATCTATCACCAACAACAACAAAACTTTGAAAGTCAAAAACGCTAGAATAACAAACACAAGCTGCCGACCGACAATTTCAAAGTGAAGATGAGCACAATGTCTTAGCACTAAGAAGAGATTTTCGTGAAGTTTACCTGTAGGGGAAATCATTAGTTATTTAGAACTATGCGCTTCTAGTGGATTCGGAATCAGTACTAGTTTGGGTTAAATATTTTTCACAGGCAAATTACTGGCAAATTCATCATGGTGATGCTTTCAGGGGTAGAAATTACTCTCGGAAGATCGGGCACCAGGTTGCTGCTCTCATTTTTACAGAAGCTCCACCCGAGTATAAAGACTTGCGCCATTCGCCGAATTTTTTTTAGAATAATTTCCGGACGCTGTTGACGCTGTTCGGACCTGTGGGCTAGAATTTCAAGCTCTTCCGTGAAAGTCGCCTTGTTCAAGGCTTGATAAATACTACGAGGTCTTTTCCCCATCAGTTTGAATGGTTAAAAAGTGGTTTACTGAGTTCGGTTGTAGTAGTACTAGGACAAATGTGCTGAGCGTTCAGGTGACCCAAAACTGTAACGATATTGGATGATCGGAGAATGGAAGGGCATGGAATAGCTGAGACCACGGGATGTGAATGTATCACATCATTCACGAATATTTGGATATTAGCTTAACTGTCTGATAACTTCAGAGGAATGTTTGGAGATGTTTAGGGGCAATCCGAATGAACATTTGTGCTTTCTTATTACCGAAGAGGAAGCACGGATCTACCGTACCACACCAGATATCAAGGAACAATCAACAGAGTTAACTTCCTCCAAAGAAGCTAAAAGGTGGTCTGTCGGTCAACAAGGTAATGGACACACTTTTTTTTGGGATGCACGAGGTGTCGTTCACATCAATTATCTTGTAACATTTACAAAAGTTTACAGACGAGTATTAAACAGAGCTAGCAGACAAAAGTAAAGTAAACTTATGTTTAACGTGTGACTTACGCCTCTATAAGAAAGCGCTGGGCACCATTGATTTGAATAAAAAAAAAAAACCAATATTGAAATAGACTAGGGATGCCAATTTAATGGATTTTTACAGTTTGACAGATTTTAGGGGTTAAATTTTATAAAATTTAGTTCGGAGAAAGTAAATGATTGTTTCTTAAAAAATATCTGAAATTGCGTTTGACTTACTCCCTCCTAAAGACAGTTGTGGGCACTATTGGGTTAAGTAAAAAAAGAAAATACTAAGATATTCTCTGGAATTAGATAAGAAAAATTGAATATTGAAATAGTCTAGGAGTGGCAGTTTAATATATGTTTTCCCGATTTTCGGAAAAGAAAAGAAAATTTTAGAATTATATGAGCTAAGCTGTGGGCACCATTGAGTCAAAAAAAAAAAGCTAATATTGAAATAGACTAGGGATGCCAGTTTTATGGATTTTTACAGTTGCCAGATTTTCGGGGTCTGATTTTATAAAATTTAGTTCGGAGAAAGTAATTGATTTTTTTTTTAGAAAAGATCTTTTAGAAAAATACTAAAATATTCTCTTGATAGCAGTTTTATGGATTTTTACAATTCCCGGATTTTTGAGGTTTGATTTAAAAAAATTTAGTTCGTCAAAAATTAAAAGAAATTTTTTTGAAAAATATCATAACTTACCATAAGAAAGCTGTGGGTACCTTTGAATTAAAAAGGAAAGTCGAGTTTTTATATCGTATCATATCAATAGAAAGTTTAATTAATTTTTTTAAGGCCATTTTCACGTTCTAAAAATCTAGTTACCCCCGAACTAGTTCTTATTAGGCCCGTAAGCGGTAGTTATGAATCAGCAAATTTGTTACATTTTCTGCTGAGTTCCTTGTGACGTTACTTTACTATATTTAATATCTTTAGATCTTTAGCTGAAAACTGTCCAGCGTTATTCAAAAAAGCTTAAAATTCTTTGACTACCATAAAGTTCAGTGATTAACTTGAGATGTCACAGGGTGTAGGCGGTTTTGGTGTGAGGTTTTAAAAGTTTTGTAATTGTTTGGTTTTAACTAACTTGATACTCGTGTCTATTCACCTTTCACCTTTATAAATGTGGTTTTTGTTTGTATGAAATGTATATTAACTACTTGTTTACATATATATTTTCAAGTAGAACAAGAAAAGTGTGAACTCAAGTACGGTAGTAAATTTTATGAATTCCATGTTTGCTTGTTTGTAGCTGGGGTTTTGTTGACGACATTTGTCACAAAATTCTTGTTTGCCGTACTTTACCAAATTTTAACAATTTGCAAAGATTTAATTTTTGTCTGTTTAAAATTGTGTCTGCTCGGCTTGGCTAAAACAACAACTTTTCCTGACACCATACAAAGTTACGCAGAATTACTTTGTCATGCTACGCCGTCGAACTTTTGATTATCAGTGATTTGGTAATTAACTATTTTTGGGTAACGGCTTGTGACCTCAACTTTGTTGTAAATTTTGAGGTATATAAAGTCGAGTTGTTCATGCAAATTTAAATATCTTCCATAAACTAGTAGCAAGGTCATTTTTGAGCGAAAGCAAATAATATAAATTATACCCAGCTTTGGAGTGCTACAATTGCTCGTTTAGTATTGTTTCAGAAAAGAGTTTTAGAGGACAGTTGCTGCTGTAAACATTTGGATATGGCACCGAAACGATATGTTTCTATTTAGGAAGAACTGAGAAACTTTCAGATGTTAAATTTGATTAATAATTAGTAATCAATTAATAAGACGGCTTTTTTAATTGATAATGATTGTTTTAATTGGGTTTCATGAAAAGGCAATTATTAATTGATTACGATTAGAAGAATTAAAAAAAAATCAAAAATTATAAAAAAAATTTAAAAAAAAAATTCAAACAATCAAATAAAAGTTGTTTTGATTACTTTTGATAATTTTTGATTTATTTGTGATTATTTTGGAATATTTTTGACTTTTTTAAGTATTGTGGATGTGTATATTTTTGTGCCTTTACAACAATACTGAAAAAAATCAAAAATAATCAAAAAAAAAAGTTCTCGAAAATAATCAAAAGTAATCAAAACAACTTTTTTTGATTATTTTTCTTTATTTTTTTAATTGACTGGAAAATAATCATTAAAAATTGAAAGCATTGGTAATCAATCATTAAATGGATTCTTAAGAAAATAAATAATCAAACCGGTAATTATTACCATTAGTAATCATTATTTAATAGTTTTGGAAGCTTTATGTGCATTAACCCACCCATTGAAAGAGAAGCTAAGCCGAAATTCCACGAGATTGCAACTCGCCCACCCGAATCGCACCGCTAATTTGTTGGTGCTGTTTGGTGGGGAGTGAATTTTCAAACAGTCAGCGCGGTGTACTCTATTGTTATCTGAACACGTTGGCTGCTTAGGCCGAATCTTGTGAGCTGGATGGCAACCACAGTAAAACGGAGCGCATTCTGTTGAAGAGAATATATAAGATCCCTGCCTCCTATTGATGTACTAACGCTATTACTGTCTGATATTGTTTGATGTCTTAGAATCATACTTGATAGAAAGCTATTTTGGAAACCTATCGTGGGATATAAAGGCTAACATTTGTGCAGTGAACTGGTCTGGTGGGTATCGTTTTGCACTTTTGGGGCTGCCTTGGCTTTGAATCTTATGCTCAATACACGACCGGTGTATACTGTTAGACGGTGTATACCGTCAAGCCCGGGAACTAACAGGGTTCCATTAAATGTGCAACAGGCTAGTGAACTGCGAGTACTCCAGCTTCCTCGAGGAAGGAATGGGTTGAGTGATGGTATCACCTGTTAGCTTTCCCAAATGAGTCCCTAGCCTCATTCCGTGCTCAAGGAGGCTGCAGGGCCGCTGTTTACGAGCCTGTAGCTCAACAGCAATGCGGTTGTCGGTTGTTTGAATGCCTGAACTCGAAAGGCGCACTTTTTAGTTGGTGTAGGAAGGTGGGGAAGGCTGGAGTTATCTGTGGGCTCTGCAGTCAAATTATAATCTGCTTTGCTTTACGCTGTCGTTACCTTTTGCAGATAAATCTGGCATTGGATGGTTTGCTGACACGCTTATCCCTGATTATCGGCCCTCTGAAGGATCACTGCTGAGTAGGTATACACAAGGTGAGCATCAACACTTCTTTCCTAGTCGGGTAGCAAAACGTCAAAGCTATCGTCCTCGACTGCGTTATGAGCTACAGCATTTGCTTCCAAACGTGATCTAGTGTCCTATTAATATTTCCCATCTGGCTATACAAAAATATTTGCCTTTATTTGGTGCTCACCTTTGTTGGCTGTCATAACAAGATAGAATACTTTATTTGCTGTCAACTTGTGACTTTTTAATGTCAACTTTATGACAAGGGTTGCCATTTGCGGTTAATGTTGGCCCCACTTGATTGCCCACTTTTGTTGTGTTGATTGGCCAATAACCTGCGCTCGCCCGGTGGCGTATGCGTATGTTAGCCGCTCCTTACAATTTACAGTTAGACGCCCATCCAGCTTTGCAAAATTTAGTGACCAGCTGGGTGTGGTAGAATGTTTGTATGTACGTATGTAGATACGAATGTTGGCTTTCTACTTTCTCTGTTGTGGCTTGTCTTGTTTATTTGTTCAAGTTAATTGCTTGGTTGGCATTGCCATGGGAGGTTTGCAAATATTTTGGTTTATAGGTAAGACGCAGGGGTCGTAACGGTTATCACTTTTAGCACAAAAGTCAGACTTTGAATAGAATTGACTTTTCACTTTTTCAAAATTTAAGTTTTTACTGAAACACCAAAGTTATTATATTAATTATTATTTTTAAAATAAAAAAATTTAATTCTAAATTGATTTAAAGTTATTTTTAACTGAAAGATAACTGGTTTCTTGACTAAAAAAATGAAATTAAAACTTTTGACGATAATTTTTTACTTAAAAAATATAAGTTTCTCTACCACAGTTTTTAATCGAGAAATCAGCTGTCAGATTTTGTATGTTTCTTTTTTTTCACTAAAACAAAAAAATCTTTAGTTATGACTTGAATTCTTATGATTACATCTGACTTAAAAATATGAGTTAAATTTTAACGACGATTTTTACTTAAGTCAAATTTACTTTTAATCGATTAATCAATTATCAAATATTAACTATTATTTTTAGCTGAAATAATAAAATTAAATTTGATTTCGACTTAAAGAAATTTTTATTATTTACTTTTATTTTTGACTAAAAAATGGATAAAAACACATTTTTACGATTAACATTGGCTTAAGAAATATAAGAGAACTTTGTTTCAATCTTTTTTAATCGATTATTTAGAACCTAAGAATATAAGCAACATTTTTTTTTTTAAAAATAGTTTACTATTTTTAGTCGGGAAATCAATTGCGAAATTCTGACTTTGATTTTTGACTGAAATAATAAAAATGAATGTTTTATTTATAAAAATAAAATAATTACTTAACTTAAATATATTAGTAAAACGCAAGAGGAACCAACTCTGAATTCTGACTTTTTTTAACTGAAATAATGAAGTTAAATTTAATTTTGACTTGGAGAAATAAAAGTAAAATTTTAGCTATTAATTTTAATTACAAATATGTATATCAAGTCAAATCAATTCTACTATATGTATATATTTTTATCCCATTAATCAAATGTCATATTTTGACTTGACTCTTTAACCAAAAAATAACAATTAAATAATTTTATTATCTTTGACTTTAAATATATAAAATTTAAATATTTGCGATTAATTTAAGAAATATAAGTCAACCTTGGTTCAATATTTTTTTTTATCGAATATTTCTGATTTTGAATTTAGTAATAAATAATAAAATAATTGAAGTAACTTTTGTTCTATAAACAATTTTTATCAATAAATTAACTGTAAAATTTTGACCTTTATTTTTGACTAAGCTTATATTATTCAAATCTATTTTTTTTATGAATAAATGTTAAATTTAAAATTGATTTCTTTTGATTGAAACAATGAAATAATTTTCTGAACTCTTCACTACGAAAATAAAAGAAAAATTTCAGTGATAATCTTGACATTAGCTACAAACGCAAATTTTTAATCGATAAATCAAATGTAAAATTTTGACTTTTATTTGGTACTGAAATAACAAGTTTAAATTAATTTCAACTTGACTTTTTTTTTTTTAAGTGTTCGACTAAGAAAATAAAAATTAAATTTTAATGAATAATCTTTTTTAAAAAATAATAAACAGGCTAGTCACAACTGCAATTTTTAATCGCTGTCAATTTTCTACTTTAATCGTGCGCCAAATAAAAAAATTTTAATTAATTTGTGAGTCAAAGATTGTTAAAAGTTTTTTTTAATCAAAAAATCACTAGCCAAATTGGGAGTTTAAATAGTTAAATTTTGAAAATAAAAGTCAAATTTAAGGATTAGTCTTGACTTGTAAATAGCTATAATGCCAATTTGATTATCCAGTTATTTCTAATGTTGAAATCAAATGTCAAATTTCGAATATTATTTTTGACACAAATAATTTATGGCAGTCAGTTTATAATTGTTGTCTTTGAATTAAAAAAAAAATTTATAATTTTGTTATTGCTTTTTTATACCAACAATATTTGTTGATTTACGGCCTGTATATTTTCAAGTATTCATGAAACGAGCTCAAGGCCAAGAATACTAATTTTTCACTTTTTGAGTTTTTATGAAAATTATTATTGTTTTTCTTTTTTAATAATCATTTTTAATTAATTAAAAAATTATTATTCTTGGCCTTGAGCTCGTTTCATGAATACTTGATTTATAATTTTGTTTAAAATTTTTCTATAATAAAATACATTTTTTTTTTGAAAACAATTAATAAGTAAGTTCCCTAGATTTTCGTTGTTTAAGCTCATAAATGCCGCATGTTTCTCTTGCTCAGCAAAAGCACAATTTTGACAGGGGAAGCAGCATCGCTAGCTGCGTATTTGCTCTGAACTCAAACCAATTAAAAAGTTATCGGCGCTAACAATCAACTTACACAAACACGCACACATACACAAAAATAATCTAACAAATTTACGCTTACCAAGTACTCATGTAAATAAAAAAACAATTTGTTTCAGGTGCTTATTCTTGTTGTTATCATAATTTCTGTATCAAATGGCAACAAGATCTTGAGACTTTTCCCACCAATCCTTAGCCAATTGTGAAATCATACGAACAGCTAATTTGTGGTAAGTAAGCTTTTGTTTGTTGTTGTTAAATTTTGTACTAAAAATTTTCTTTGGCTTAAGTGTTTGTTTTTGCGTTTTTGCATGTCAAGTTCAAACTGAGTAATTGCCATTGCTCTTCAGTAGACTCTTCAACTTTTGCACTTAGGTAAGTTTTGTGGAGTTCTGGGTCAACAAATTCAAAAGTTTTGAGAGTGAACCACGTAACTTTTACAAGATATTGACGTAGTAGTTATTTTCTGACTTTTTTTTTTCTTTAATAAATCATAATAATTGCCGCTACTTAAGATGGAAAAACTAATTAAAATATTCCTAAAGTTTGTAGGTGTTTTCTCGATGTTGTTGTTTTCTTTGGTTGCTCCTAAGCTTCAATGAAATTTAAACGTAACGTTTGGTTAGGTTTCTCTACTGCTGTATAGGTAAGCTCGGGTGCGTGGCAACACGCCACCAGTCGATCTCTTTATCAATCTTTATCAATCAAAGAACATCCCAGTGTGCACTCAGGCTTAGGGAGTTGGCACTCTTAAATTAGCGCACATACGGCACACGCTTATTTTTCTCAATGTTAACAACTCCTGTATTCAAACTAAAATCGACTCCATCTGTCCCCAGATAGTATTCGATACGAACTTAAGAAGTCTGGTCATTATGAGAAAGGGTAGGAGAAATTCACACAGAGATTAGACATTTCAGTTTAAGTGAACGGGCTCAAAACGGACTGTTTAGTCAAAGCAGGACGCTTTACAGCACTTCCAGCTATGTCCATATCTCTCCGTCTCCCCGACTCAGCGAGTGTACTTGAATCCAAAATCTACGCTGTCCCAGATGCCCGCATGGCAATTCACTCTAACAGCGAGGCGACTTCTCGGCTCTCGGGTCAGATACGATAACATCGAGTTTCGTTAGTCACGACAGGGAGTAAACCATGAGTCTCGCAAGACGTCTTATCGTTTCTCCAATATGAGTGCTGGGACATCGTTTCATGCAAGGAAACGAGATGGCCGTGGAATGGCTCTCGATGTCTCAGAGGTGAAGGACGCCCTTGTACTGGGACTTATCAAAGGCCGTCTTTTTCAGTACTGGCCTAACAACCCTAATAATCGATGGAAACGCTCGTAGTTCTGTAGCGTGTTGGGGAGTCTAAGGCGCTCGTACAATTATACACGTTCTTCGACCCTTCTCAAGATGAATAGAAGTGACCTTTTCAGATTAGTTACGGTGCTCAGTGGGCATTGTAATATAAAGACACATGAGGCGCGGATGGTTCAGAAACACAATACCTGGTGTCACAACTGCAGCCTTACGAATGCTGAATATACGTTTGAATACCTGCGCACTGCTGAGACAGAATGCAATTTCTAGGAATGACCTGCCCCGGCAGACTTTCGGAGTTTAATGTTATTAAGCCCGGGAGCTTCTTAAATTATTGAGCTCGACCGCATGGATATAGTGAGACGGGAGCCCCACCATGGTTCTTTAGATTATGCCAGCCACGGGAAATGGGACGTTATTTGAAAAAAATCGAATAATGGGGTTCTACAAAAATATTTTGAAATAGGTGTTAGGAGATAGTTCAGTAAATGGGATAGCTGCATCATATTTAAAAGATCTGCTGACATCGAAAATTATCAAAACTGTAAAAGTTCGGTTTTGACCCAAGAGGATGTCATTAATTCTATTTTCATTGTTTCAAACGTTAATGAAATTTCGTTGGCATCAATCAAAGGCAAGGCCTACATACGCATATATATACATACGCATATATATATACAAATATGCACACAAATAAATATATCAAATTCAAATTGATTTTCTTAAATTCACCAGCCATGCAAATCACTGTTTTCCAAATTGCCTATTAACCTTAAGTATCGCACCCTGCTGCTTGAGCCCCGCTTTATTACGTTGCAGCCATCGATTTCCGTTTCACACCCAAACAATAAAAAAAAACAAAGTCTACCCAAAAAAGAAATCGAAAAACTCAAAGCAATCAATAAATATTTTTATGCGCTCAACGGTGAGTGTTGTTATGTGAAGCACTTACTCAAAGACGTTTTTAAATTTATGACTAAAACCAAAAATACTTGTGTGTGCGGTGGGGCGTACGAGTATGTACCCACCAACCGGAAAAAATGTTAAACGAGGAAATGGTGAGAAAACGGAATCACTCATAAGCCGCAGCAAAGCGAATGGGGCGAAACGACATTCAAATGAACCAGCCAGGAAAATGCCTATTGAGTGTAATTTATGTTATTTCTTTAATTCATTGTTATTGGTGGTTGTTGTTGCTTTTGTATTTTAGGTGTTGTCAACAGACCAGTTAAGCGAGAAAGACGGCGCACCGTTGCAAAGATGATTCATTGCAGCCATTAAAAAGAAACGGTGCCATGACATAATTCCAAGTGGCATAATACCAAATAAAAAGATTGGGTTTATGACACCTCACCTGCAGGCAGGCCCTTAGCTGATTCAACACTGGCTTTGCGATCCACAATTTTTCTGCATAGGACGCCCTTCTGGATTAGGTAAAAATTTGTTTAATTTTTTGAGATCACAGGTGCCGTGACCCCAATTGGGATTATGACACTCCTCATGCAGTACCATAATCCAAAGTTAATAAATTGTGACTCACATTGCTGTGCCATAATGCCAAGTGAAAACCAAAGGAGACTGTCATAGCCCCAATTTTTATACTTAGTAGTGCTATGCACACAAGGTATATTAACTTTAGTCGCCTAACGGCAGTACGTAACGGCATAGAGGGATCGAGTTAGATATTGACTTAAATATATCAAAATGTTCAGGACGAAAAGAGAAATTGTGAACACGTCCGTTTGTGAACACGATAGCTTGAGTAAATTTTGAGATATGTTAATGAAATTTGGTATGCGGGTTCCTTGGCGAAATCGGATGATAGCCACGCCCACTTTTTATATATAGAATATTTTCGAAAACACAAAAAAAATGATTACTTAGTACATCATACACCTATAAGGATAGAATTTGGTGTATACATTAAGACTGAGGCATAAAATAAAAATTTCAAGAAATTTTTGAAAATGGGTACGGTACCGCCCACTTTTGATTAATTCAAATTTAGAAATGTTATTAATCATAAATCAAATAGGTGTGCAAGGAATGCTCGAGGAAAAAACGGGCGAAATCGGTTAAGGTCCACGCCCACTTTTATTTGAATGATTTTGAAGAGGATCGTAGATATATTAAATAGGCAATAACTTTGCGTAAAATAGTTTGACATCATTTATATTTCAGTTTTAAAGGTTCCGTAAGCTAAGAAATCCAAAAGTTAAAAATTTTCGAAAATGTGCGTGGTCCCGCCTCTTTTATAGTGGATAATTCCACACAACTTTTTATGCCATAACTCCGCCAAAAATTGATTTGTCGAAACGAAATTTGGTGATAATGTTCAACATATAATGGTTACTGTTTGTTGTAAAAATGGGCGAAATCTGTTAATGCCCACGCCCAGTTTTTTAACATAGTTTTGAAAATTTTTTTTTTTAAATTTAAAAAGCGATATTTCTACAACCAAGCAAGTTATATCAATCAGATTTTGCACACATAATAAGCTTTTTAAGAAAAACTTGGCCGCGAAATTTGTTGTCAATTTTGAAGAAGTAGGCGTGGCGCCGCCCACTTTTCAGCATTAAATTTCTGCTATTTTAAAAGGCAATCGCTTATAATTAAATTTTGATATTTCCTTGAAAATTGGTCAGCTGCTTCTCAGTAGTATGTATTATACTCCTGCCAAATTAGCCAAATCGGGAAACACACAAGCAAACTATTTGGGCAAGTAGTTAAAGCCCACTGCAATAGCGAAGTTATATATCTTTTTTGATTTTCATACCTTTCATAAACATTAAATGTACGTAAGTATGAGAAGAAGAAGAGAAAAGTTCACTAAAATGATCATGAACGATGAGCGGGTTCGATCTAGCCATGCCCGTCTCTCCGCCCGTCTGTCTGTCTGCCCGTTTGTCTATTTGAAAGCAAATACGAACTGAAAGTATTAAAATAGACCTGCGTAAATTGGGATGACATAATAGATCACTACTAGGTATATAATGTTCGGTTCCACCCGAACTTAGACTTCCGTATTTGTTTTACTTGGGACTATGGCAGCCCCACTGCAGGAGTTATGACACCTTTGAGCTTTTTTTTTTTTTTTTTTTTGTAACCTGAAAACTCTCCGCGAATGTTTGGTAAATATTTCCAATATGAAAAGTACTGTGGTGGAGCTGTTGTGGCTAAGAAAGTCAACTATTCCAAGGTTAGGTTAGGTTAGGTTAGGTTAGGTTAGGTGGTAGCAGCCCACTAGGTTGGCCGCTCACTTGGACACTTTGAAGGTCCGTTGTGATACCACATTCTGAACGGTGACACTAACTTAGGATCACTTGGCAAATCGCTGCGTAGCGACAATAAAACTCCTGATTTGGGACACATCGATTTTCGACACGTCTTCCGGAGACCTAAGAACATCCGAACCGAGATACCTGCGCCTAGTCCTAGCAAACGCTGGACAACTGAGCATGAAATGACTTGATGATTCCACCTCGTCGTCCTCCATGCAGCTTACGCAGCTCGGGTCTTCAAGAATATTTAACCGCACCGCATGGACCCCCATCGGACAGTGCCCTGTCAACACCCCTATCACCATGGAAAGATGTAACTTGGGGAACCTGAGTAATTCCACTGACCGCTCGGAGTCAACTACTGGCCAGAAGGACTTCGACACCTGACATGAGGTGGTGTCAGCCCAGCGTTTGCTTAGCTGTTCCGAGGCCCACCTGCCCAGAAGCAAACTACAGGTGGTAAGGGGAATACCCAGTGTACTGGAGTCAGCCACATCTGTGTCACGCGTGCCAGCTCTGGCCAAGAGATCCGCATGGCAATTGCCAGGAACGTCACAGTGGCCAGGCACCCAAATGATTTTTATTTTGAAGTAGTTGGACGCAACCGCAAGCGATTCCAGACAGTCGCTCACTGTCCTCGATCGAACGTTGCCTGCACTCAGCGCCCTAATTGCCGCTTGACTGTCGGAGTAGATGTTGAACTCCTTGACAGTGAATGCGCTCGACAGCATCCCATCTACCGCATCCTTAATGGCGGCAACCTCCGCTTGGAAAACGCTACAATGATCAGGTAGCCTAAATTTCGTGCTAATCCCGAGTTCCTGACAGTATCCACCCCCCCCCCCCCCCCCCCCCAACACATCCATCCAGCTTTGACCCGTCCGTAAACAGATTCGCCAAGGCCTCCCCCCAGATAGGTTCTCCGCCTGTCCACTCATCCCTTGCGGGAATGTAAGTCGAAAACCCCTTCGCCGGAGAAAAGGTCGGCGCACAGTAATCTGTTCTATTGGGAATAAAATCAAAGCCCGATAGTATATTGGAATGGCCATACTGAACAAGCCTATAACCAGCGTCTCGGAGCCTAATTGCAGCCCGAGCTGCGCCTATTTTTCCTACAAGGTCAACTGGGTGCAGATTGAGCATAACGTTCAATGCCAGGGTAGGAGTGGTGCGCATGGCCCCACTGATCCCAACCATGGCCATTCGCTGCACCGTGACCATCTTCTTCGTGGTGGAAGCCGTGTCTAGTGCGCCCCACCAGACCAATACCCCATAAAATAGGATAGGTTTCACTACCATCTCATATAACCAATAAACCACCCTAGGAGAGAGACCCCATCGTTTGCCGATGGCCCCTCTGCAGCAATACAGAGCGACCGAAGCTTTCCTAGCTCTATCCTCTACATTCAGCTTCCAGGACAGCTTCCTGTCCAGAATAACACCTAGGTACTTAACCTTTTCAGAAAGCACCAGCGGTACACCCCCAATAGAGGGTAGTACAAAATCATCAATCTTATATCTTCTCGTGAAGAGGACTAGTTCCGTTTTACCTGGGTTAACAGCCAGTCCACAAGATTCGGACCACTCTGTTACAATACCCAGATACCCTTGCAGAACATCCCTTACGGTACTAAGAAACTTTCCCCTGACGAGGATTGCCAGGTCGTCCGCATAGGCTATCACTTGACAGCCCCTACGCTCGAGGTCGTGGAGCAAGCCGTTGACTACAATGACCCAGAGAAGTGGAGAAAGAACACCTCCTTGCGGCGTGCCCCTTCTCACCCCTCTCTGAGCCCCAGCACCTCCCCACTCCGCCCTGACAATCCTGCCACAGAGTAATCTGCTGATAAATTCTATCAAGCTTGGTTCAACTCCTAGGCTTGCTAAGCCCCGTACGATGGCAGAAGGCAAAACATTATTGAACGCTCCTTCGATATCCAGAAAGGCCCCCAGCACGAATTCTTTGTGCTGGAAAGACCCCTCTATTAGTTTTACAACGGAGTGAAGCGCCGTTTCAGTTGATCTGCCTTTGCAGTAAGCATGTTGCGAAGCCGAAAAACGCTCCCTAGGGACCCAATCATACTGTTCAATTTTGCACGACGATTCCAGTGACATCTGTGTGAACGAAGTACAACTACGGCGGAAGCTCATTGCCGGAAAGGAAATAAAAAACTCACTTGAAGCACTCAAAATTTGTAATGAAGATGCGTTTCCAAATGTTAACCAAATGCTTCGCGTTATGGCAGTTTTGCCTGTGCAACATCGACGAATGAACGATCCTTCTCAACTTTGCGACGACTAAAAACGTATTTGAGATCAACAATGTCTGAAGATCGTCTGAACGGCTTAGCCTCACTCAAATTTTGAAAGCATTTTTTTCAGGACCTCGAAGAGTTGATTTATTAAATAATTGTAACTAAATATGACTTTTGACAATGAAATTTCCGTACTCCGAAAATAAATTATCTTTTTTCATTGATTACATGGATATTTTCTGCGCACGTGCCTGGTTTTAGTTAATCAATAATGATTAGTTTTCAATTAGTTAGTTAACAAAATTTGGATTAATCAATTAATCGAACATTTGTTAATAAAAAATAGAAGTTAAAATTCGAAAATAATTATTGAAATTAAAATTTGACCTCTTTTCAAGTTCTCGGGTCCTATAATACATTTCAGTCAGATAAAATAATATAGTTTTGCATTTTAGCTTTGCAATCGAGTGAATGAAAAACAATGTCACAATTTACATACATACATACATACATCTGCATCAACACTTAAAGCAATTACACGCATACATGCACATTTCAATTGTGTACAGTATTTATGTAACTTCAGTGTAGTATAAGTTAACTTACCGCCCACTGTCATGTTGGCAGTTTTATCGATCAATTTGAATTCAGGTGCATCGCCAGATACTTCACAGCGATAGGAACCGGATGAATGGACGTTCAGTTTCTCGAGTTCAACATTACAAATGAATTGATTACAGTGCGATGAACCATCAGCAATGGTGACACCTTTTACGGGAAACCAATTTGTAGTTGGCGGAGTCAGCGGTGAGTATCTACATTGGAAGACAGAAAGAACAAAAACAACAAAAATACATAAAATGTTGTAGCAAAAATTTATAGAAAGTTTTAAGCAAGAAAAAAAAAGAAACTTTGAAACAAAAAAATAAATTGATGACCGAATGCACGAACAGCTGCATGACATGGAGTGAGTTAGGGATGGAAGTGTAGGGGGTGCATGAGTGCACGTGCAAGCGAATGACTGATTGCTTGCATGATTAATGACTTCACTACACACACATACATACATACACTTGTTTTAAATGGTCAGCAAAACTGTCATTGCTTCACAGCGTTCCACCATCACCCATCACATAGTTCACCTACGAGCCACCATTAGCACTCTGCTTGTTCATTATATTGATGTTGAATAAATGCGCAAGAAAATTTGCATTCAAAAGAGGAAATTGCGTTTATTTACGTAAAACCTTACATTCAAAAAGTGAGTCGTAAACGCAACCAATGTTCAAGAGAGCTAATTAAATGGTATTGTAAAAGCGCAGAATTCTATTGAAGGTGTCGAAAAAAAATTATTTTAATAGGTTTTCACATAGAAAAAAAATTTGAATAAGTTAGGTAAGGAAAACAGAAATTTGTGAAACCGGTTTAAGTTTCGCTCTTCAAAACTAGTTTCGGTTTAAGTTTCGGTATCGGTTTTAGTTTCTTTCTCTAAAATTAGTTTGAGATTCGGTTTTAGTTTGTCACTCTTCAAAACTAGTTTCGGTTTCAGTTTCGGTATCGGTTTTAGTTTCTTTCTCCAAAATTAGTTTGAGATTCGGTTTAAGTTTCGCTCTTCAAAACTAGTTTTAGTTTCGTTTTCAGTATCGGTTTTAGATTCGTGCTCCGAAATTAGCATTGGATTGGGTTTTAGTCTCGCTCTTTAAACCCGGTTTCGGTTTTAGTTTCGCTCTTCAAAATGTGTTTGGAATATGATTTTACTTTCGCTCGTCAAAATAAGTTTTTTATTTGGCATTAGTTTCGGTTTCATGCTGAAATATTCTGGGGATTCTCTTCGCTGTAATATGTGTAAGAAGATCATGTTTACTTGTTTTGCTTTTTCATGGAAGTCGTGTAGATTATCGTCCAACCGATGTCGGCTTCTTTTATTCGGACGATATAAACCACTAAGAAACTTGAATTGACACCGTAACTCAGTTTGAAACCTGTATAAAAATCAGAGCCTCAGCTGAAGCCGAAAACGATATCGTGAGCCCAACGACGGCCAGAATTAAAACTAGTATCGATTTCGTTACTTCATCCGAAAGCGAAATTAAACCAGAACCAGAGCTAAAAAAAAACTCGTTGGGTAAACGAAACCGAAACTAGTTTCGAAACAAAACTAAGATCGAAAGCGGAACGGAAGTCAAAAACGACAAAGAATCGAAACTGGTACCTAAATAGTAACCGACATTGGTTTTAAAACATTAATTAAAATCGATAACGATAACGAAGCTCGTGCCAGAATCTTAAGTGGTGAAATCGATACCGAAATAAAATATCAAAATTAGAGCCGATAGAAAGTAAAACGCTAACTATATCATTGCTCCTCTCACAGTGAGAAACTCTGCATAGAAACTAGAACCGCAATTAAAAACCAAAAGTAAGACTAACACAGAAGTTAAATTGGACCCGGAATCGAAACTAAGACTGAAATCGAAACTTGGTCAGAAAACTTAACTTAACCTAATCGGGACGTCCGATGGAACAGGGATCGAAATTGGAAGTAGGAAAAAGTCGAAATCGAAATCAACTTGAGACCGACACCAAATCCATTGCGAACTTTAACTCAAATCAATACCGTTAATGCAACCGGAGCACAAATAAGAACTAAATCAGAGCCAGAACCGAGTTAACCGATTCAGTACCGGTGTTAAAACGGAAACATAAATACAAACGGAAATTAGACTTAGAATTAAATTTAAGGCCAAAAATTTAAATTGGATGTAGGGAAGAATCCAAATCAAACCGAAACCGAGCTCAAGTCAAATCCCAGTCTTTAACTGAAATCGGTAATGAAACCGGCACATAAATAGTAACCAGAATCGGGTCCAAGACCAAAATTGAAACCAGAACCGAAATCAGAATTTGGGCCTAGGAATAACACGGAACCCGAAATAAAATCGGTATCGAATATATGGATAACTGTGTGCCCCCTACAAACTATCCTTTTGCTATGAAAAAGCTCGACACAAAAATTAATATTACACAGTTTGGAAAAATATGCAAATGTATGCATTCATAAAAGCCAAATAAAATTCACAGCTGCATTTCGAGTGGATGGCATAGAATCGATTGAGCCTTGAAATAGGCAAATAAATAATGGTTAGCCGCCATTTTTGGTAGAACAATATCACAAATTTGGCGCCAAAAAATGCATAAAATTCACATACATTTGGTTGACGATTTGTGTGAATTTGTGTCAGTTTTTATTACCGAAGTAATCACAAAACACAAATGAAATTCTTTTTTTTTTTTTTTTTTGATGCAAATTCACGAAAAATTGATGATTGCATACTCGAGCGCAGCGAAAGGACACTGAGGTTAGCGGGTGAAATTTAGTACATTTAAGGACCAGAGAGCAAGCCTAGTATTTGAGCCAAAATTACCGAAGAAAGTTCTCTTACAAACGGAAAATATTAAAAAATGTACTTTTCTGTGGCTAAATTAAATTCTTTTTACTAACATTAGGGTGCCTTTTTAAATTTCATTCAATTCTCGACCTCGCCACAATCAGCCAAACGGACCCAACTGAACATTGCAAAAGAGGGCCATTACAGAGGTAACGTTATGTTATCGCCCAACTTCGACAAGCTGACGGAGAGGACCCCAATCGCTCAGCTTTCAAGGCATGTCATCTCTAGGAATGTGATTTTCGAGTGGAATTTCAGAGTGGAGCGAGGGGACAAGGCCACATGGAATGACACAAAAGTTGATTATTTATGTAGCTCCCAGAGAATATGGGAGCAGCCTTCCTTGGACCGTAGGCAAAAATGTCCCTTCCACATTGTCAATATTCTAGCATTTTTAGGTGGAAGTATAAGCCAAAGCCAGCTGTCAAGCAACACTTAAGGCAATCTAGTCCTACAATTAGACCTAGTGCTACAGTGCGTAGCTAAACTAAATCACCTAGGAACCAGCATTCCGGGTCAAAGAAGTATCAGAGGAAACGACAAGGTCAATTCTAAAGGTATGCCTGCAGACAATCGGAGAAATTCTGAGGAGGTAAGAAGAGAGGGATAAAGACGGAGTGCTGTCGCAACGCACCTGGCATAGAAATCGCTTTAAGGAGAGTATAACACGAATCGCTATACACCAGCCATATGTCTATCTAAGAAAAGTAATTTGAGAACTTTAACAAAAATTCCTACAGGATATTGCCGACTAAACAGCCACATACATATCATACACGTCGTTGCTGTGATACATCGTTGGAAATTGCAGTGCAAAGCAACCTCCAGACGAAGAAATCAATTATTGAGCTCACCATAGCCAGGTCATACGCATATACAAGCCCTCGAGCCCGAAAAATGTACTACACTTCCTGAGAGAAGTTGGCTTGGAAGAGGTGCTGTGACCGAGATCTTTGGTCGCAGTGTAATCCTCAAATGTATCGCCTCTCTATCTTGAAGGGATACGCTGAACAAGCAGGGCGAATAACTGTTACAACAACAATAGAAACAAGAATTATAAATTTCTGAAAGGTTTGAGAAATATTTTTTGAAGTTAGCAGGGGCCGCACTGCTATTATTTTTAAGTTATTCACTTTCCATTATTGAAAAGGTCAATCGGTTGATAACCATGGCCAAATTTAATACAATGGTGTGGGTTGAATATTCGTGTCGTGTCATAATGTCATTGACATTAATATTAATTATAAAAGAATTACGAAGAGAATTAATGTCAATGAGGTTAATTCTAAAAATAAATTGACATTAATTCTCTTTGTAAGATGTAAGCGTCAGTGACATTAATTCCATTGACATTATGACACCTCACCTTGAATGTCTTATAAGCAAAACATTTCTCTAACTTTGTTGCTAAAGCTCGAAGCTGATTAAATAATTTACGCTTATACCCGAACTTAAACACCCGTACTTGTTCATACTTTGGATTCTTTTCTCCTCAACTAAATATAAGCCTTTGCAGGCCACGTTGTTTATAAACTACATTAAACTCTTTTAGGTCTGTGTGTAATAAACTCGATTTTATTAAACATATTGTATAATAAACTCATATGCTTAGATGTTATTTGATTTTTTCCTTGACGCATACACGTTAGATTTCACTAATTTTAAACAAATATGGCAGCAAACCGCATTTAAAATTTATCTAAATGTAAAGTTTTTATCATGGAGCTAAACTATATGCAGATAGCTTATCAAAACTTTTTTGGAGATTTGCGGTGAACTCGCATTTATATTTAAAAATTAAGCACAACAATAAAAAAAATATACTATTTGTCTCACATAAAATATACCCCTTGCAGCTTTGTGTACGATTCAGGGATTTTGTCATTTTGATTTGCCTTTATTTAACTTTTTTATTGCGAAAATTGCAAATTTGTTGCATAACAAAAATACGAATTTTTTTATTGGAAATGGTTTTGTTGTTTGGCTTAGTTGGCCGCAGTTAAATTTTTATAAAACCAGACAGGCTCTTAACATAAATTTGTTACGAGCACATCGTGTGTATGTATTGATATGGTCAGCAGGAAAAATGACACTGAAGATGGAACAACCCCAAAACTGAATTAGGCTATTATACGCGTTTAGCCAAAAAATCGTGAAAATAATGTTTAGACTTTCGTAAGAGCGCTGGAAGGCAGAATATCAAGCAAACGGACTACAAGGCTTATAAGAAGCCACAAGATATGGAGCAATAGGAAGTTTCGAGAGGTTGTCCAATCAATTAAAAGCATGCGCTCTGGATCCGAGTACTGTAAAAAATGCTAAGACATATCATATGTTGTAATAAAATAGGGCAAATGAAAGTGTGGAAATCGCTTCACTGCCAGTACCAGTTTTGTTTTTTCGCTGCTGCGGGGTTGATAATGAAAAAAAAAATCCGGAACCCCGTTATTTTATTTTAATTTTATTTTATTTGATTTTATTTCATATTATTTTATTTTATGTTATTTTAGTTTATTTTATTTTATTTTGTTTTATTTTATTTTTTATTTATTTTATATTATATTATTTTGTTTTATTTTATTTTATTTTATTTTATTTTATTTTATTTAATTTTAGTTTAGTTTATTTTGTTTTATTTTATTTTATTTTATTTTATTTTAGTTTATTTTAGTTTATTTTAGTTTATTTTATTTTATTTTATTTTATTTTATTTTATTTTACTTTATTTTATTTTATTTTATTTTATTTTATTTTATTTTATTTTATTTTATTTTATTTGATTTGATTTTATTTTATTTTATTTTTTTTTATTTTATTCTCTTTTATTTTAGTTTATTTTATTTTATTTTATTTTATTTTATTTTAGTTTATTTTAGTTTATTTTATTTTATTTTATTTTATTTTATTTTATTTTATTTTATTTTATTTTATTTTATTTTATTTTATTTTATTTTATTTTGTTTTATTTCATTTTATTTTATTTTATTTTATTTTATTTTACTTTATTTTATTTTATTTCATTTAACTTTATTTTATTTTATTTTTTTATTTTTTTTGTTTTATTTTGTTTTATTTTACTTTATTTTATTTCATTTCATTTTTTTATTTTCTTTTATTTTATTTTTTATTTTTGTAATTTTAACGAGCTCAAGACCAGTTGATAATAATTCTTAGTTAGTTATTATTATTTTTGATTAGAGGAAAAATTGAAAGCAACAAACATATACATTTTATTTTATTTTATTTTATTTTATTTTATTCTATTTTATTTTATTTCATTTTATTTTATTTTACCTTAATTAATTTAATTTAATTTAATTTAATTTAATTTTAGTTTATTTTAATTATGTTATTTATAAAGGGTGTTTTTTTTAGGGGTACAGAACTTCGAATTGAAATAAAACACAAGAAAATCGTTTTAAGGTCCATCAAATTGGCTTTATTGGAAGGATAATTGTATGCCATTAATGTTTAAATATGATTTCGGGCATGTAGCCGCCGCGGCTGGCTCGAATAAAGCCAATTCTACAGGTCCAATTTTCAACCACTTTTTCGAGCATATGGGGCCGTATGTCGGCAATAACGCCACGAATGTTGGCTTCCAATTCCCCTAACGTTTCTGGTTTGTTGGTGTAGACGAGCGACTTCACATATCCCCAAAGAAAATAATCCAATGGTGTCAAATCACACGACCTTGGTGGCCAATTGACAGGTCCATTCCGCGAAATTATGCGCTCATCGAATGTTTCCTTCAATAAATAGATTGTGACGTGCGCTGTGTGGCATGTAGCGCCGTCTTGTTGGAACCACAACTCATCCACATTCATGCCATCCAATTCGGGAACAAAATAGTCGGTTATCATGGCTCTATACCGGCCTCCATTAACGGTAGCTGCCTCTCCAGCATTATTGCGGAAGAAGTATGGCCCAATGACTCCACCAGCCCATAGAGCACACCAAACAGTCAGTTTGCGTTTCAAGGGTCTCATGTGGATTCTCTTCACTCCTAATGCGGCAATTTTGCTTGTTGACGTAGCCATTCAACCAAAAATGAGCCTCATCACTGAACAAAATTTTGCGATGAAAATCAGCATCGAAATCAATCTCATTTTCGGCCCATACACCAAAATCACGACGCATTGCATGGTCTCGCGGCTTTAATTCTTGCACAAGCTGGATCTTGTAAGGTCGCAAGCCAAGATCTTTGCGCAAAATCTTCCATAAAGTTGATGGACAAAGCTCCAATTGCTGTGCACGGTGGCGAATCGATTCATTCGGGTCCTCTTCAACACTTTGCTCTACAGCCAATTGTTTCTTCGGTGCGCACTGTTCGACGTCTCTGCGGATGCGTATTATCACATAGAGTAAACGTAGTGCGAAAACGATCCATGGTTAACCGAATTAATTGCTCTGATGGACGATTATGTCGACCATAAAATGGACGGAGCTCACGGTAAACTTCGCGAACTGAACCATTATTTTCGAAATAAATTTGCACGATTTGCAAGCGTTGTTCTTTTGTCAACCTGTTCATGATGAAATGGCAAACCAAACTGAACATAAATGACATTAGAGTTGCCAGATTTGACCACAAAATGCCAGTTTTGTCTCTATTCGAAAAACAAACCTGTAAAAAAACACCCTTTATATTAATAAAATATATTTTGAAAAAATCCGACTCTGTGTGATATTTCGGCAACAGGCCTTCATCAGAGACTAGTCATGGAACTGCCCATATATGTTGATATTTAGTTGTATCGCTCTTGCCTCACATTAATTTCCTACAGGCTTCATCATATGCCATGACTTTTAAATCTAAACGGAATGCGACATTCTGAAAAGCCAATTAATTGGCGCAATCAAGGGTGGTAATTGCTAAAGAATGGGAAATTTGAAATATAAAAGCGATATTTGTATACCAAGTAGTGCTTTTTATATACACGGCTAAAAATTTGAGCAACAATTTGAAACCATTCGTCGGTTTAAGCAATTTTTTAAACTTGTTTGTAATAAATTTCAAACCTTTCAATTACCTACACCAACTTTCAATTTACTGTAGTTTAGATTTAAAACTGAACTAAAACAAACGTCTAAAATTAAAAAAATAGTTTTTTCTTATATTTCTGAAGGTTTTTTCAAGTCAATAAATTTTTCTCACAATTACAATTTTGTGTGCGCCGTAGCTCAGCGGGTAGAGCAGACGACTCTGATACGGGTAGCGTCGGTTTGAATCCTGCTAACCTATACACAAATGTTTTTTATGTTTTTTTAATTGTTAAACATTCCTGGCTTAAAATTTAAACTCTTTTCTTCATGCTTGTTTTCTGGCAGAATTTAAATTCTAAACCAAATTTGGTTTGGTCATATATGTAGCAAAAAAATGTTTTAAATCTAGGCTCTAATTTTTAGCCGTGTAAGTGTACGGGAAGAAATAAGGCTTTAGCTTAGCCATGTCCGTCCATTAGTTTGTTTGTGAACGCGATAGTTTGAGAAATTTCGAGACAACTGATTTGGAATACACTTGCGTGAGCGCTTATCGCTATTTGAAAAATCGGATGATTTCGTTGATTTTTTATAGGTCGTATATTTTGGAAAACGTAAAAGAAGTGATTCGTTAGTAAATAATTCACTTTAATGCTCATATTCAATACGGGGACTCAATTTTTGGCATAAAATTGGAAAATGGTGTAGCGGTTAGGGTCACGCCAAATTTTATATGAAATGTGTTTAAAGGAATCCAAACGAATAACTCTGTGAAAAGTGATTTCATGTCAATTCTTTTTTCGGAAGTGGTGTTGTTAGAAAGAAAAAAAAAATACCCATACATATACATATATATTTTTGAAACCGTGCCCATGCCCATTTTATAGTAAATCATTCCACAGCACCTTAACTGGGACAAACAATAATATTTCGAAGCAAAATTCCATTACTAATAAATTTTGTTGAAGTAGTCTAGACTCCGCCCACTCTCAGCAGACCATTACGTAGTAATAGTAGTAATCACTGCCAAATAGAGCTTATATATTTCTTTCTGAAGTTCCCTTATTTTAAGGCAGAGATATGTAGTGAAAAATAGTACAGAAACGAAACTTATTTTCTGTTGTTATTCTCCCGAGTAATATAGAAATATTGAAACTTAATTAGAAACGAAATGATTAGAACAGGTTCAAATGCGTAACAAAAGAGCAACGAAACTCTAGGTAAAAAAATATCAGAACATCAAGCATGTTTGATACACTGGACAGTGGAGCGAAACCAGTAACGTTACCTGAGTAACGAAATCGTAACGAAAATTTCTGCACAGGAACGAAACTAGTAACTTATCTCGTGCGTGCAAACTGTATAAAAACCTCAGGTATAGAAACAATACTAATGACGTTCTGAGACTTTTTCTGATGAGTTTTTAAACTTTTCTGAACTAATAGTTTATTTCATCAAAATCTATCAAACGAGCTTTTCGCTCCCAAATGATTCAAAGAACTTAAAACCACCAATCTCAAGTAAATTTTTAGGCCGATTGGTTGCATAAATTTCACGTAGCTTTGTGAATTTTCGTATAAAATCAAATGCGTACAGTTTTACACTGCAACTGGAATACTCAAATTTTCCTGAAGTTTCGCTACAAGTTTGTTTCTATACCTGAACGTTTCGTTACAGTTTCGTTACTGAGATAGCGTTACTGGATTAATTTCGATAGCCAGCCTTTCGGTTGCAGTTCTGTTCTTATGGTCATCGTTGTGGGCAGTTTGTGTAGCGGTTTGGTTTCCACTGCATTTGTTTCCAGGAAATTGTTACATGTTCTGATTCAAAAGAGTAACGTTTCTCACACTTTCGTTACCCCTTTCGCTATAGCATATATCAATACAATTCTGTTTCGTTATTTACATTTCGAACAAGAACTAATCATATACGCTTAGCGAGGTATGAACCAAATAAGAAAATGAACTTTTTTGTCCAAATTTGAAACTTACCTAGAAAATGAAAGTAGGATCCCACTTGAAAGAGGATGGAGTAAGAATTATTTACGGAAGCCTTTCTCCGGAGTCTAGGAAGCCTTACCATCTTGATGAATATTTTAGTTATTCGTTTCGATTTCGAAGTAATGTCTTTTAGAAGGAGTTCGCTTCAAGCACTCAATATATGTCGCGTTGTAAGGCATTACCGCCTCGTTTCGGACGGAATGACTTTTATACTTGACACCTTACGACCTCGCTTCACGGGCAGAGGCACAGGAAGCGCTATCTGTGGACTGCTGCTGAAACGTGCCTTGCTGTTTTGTAAAGCCTTCTTAAGGGAAGCGCTTGACAGCTCTTCTATTGGGATGCTATACTAAGTATATCACTACTCGGTATATAATTTACGGCTTCACGCGAACTTAAATTTCATTACTGGTTGAACTATCGTTTTTTAAGCTAACCTTTTTGATGGCTGCTGGTGACATGATGGTAATTAAAAAATCGTCCTCTTTGATGTTGACAATTCGAGTTACGTGGCAACATGGCTGAATCATTTCAATTAATATATATTTTTATATTTTTTCAACTATTTTACAATAAAGTGTTACGTACATAGTTTAAGCGGATTTATCAAAAAAGTAGCAGCATTTTGCAAAAAAACAGTTATTAATTCGTAGTGCTTTACCAAGAAACTAAAAATTATAATATTTAAGCTGCTTAGATTTTTAAGCCATTAATAAACTATTCTTTCAAAAATCAGTGAAAATTAATTTTCATCTTTGTAAAAAAATATGTTTTCTGCTTTTGAGTTGCATCAAGTTTGATGAAATTTTGTTTGGGTTTTTTTATGTAAAATTCATTACATCGAAATAAGTGAAGTTGATTGCACAATTCTCTTAATCTTGATATCGAAATATATGCCCTCATATTGACTTTTATATATTTTTATAAGTTTATCGACTGAATTAATCTTGCTTTCGGTTATAGAATAGAATATAGAAATAGTTTGAGAAATGTACATTTCTCCGTCCCGGCACACGATAACTTTTCGGCCAAGGTATGTAGCTATATGAAATGACCAGAATCGGTTGACCACTTTGTCCCTTTTTTCGATAACAAAAACTTAGAAAAAAATATAAAATGAAATAATTCATTGACAGAAGCAGCAAAAATGTTAACACTTGATATCTTTTCTGATTTGATAATTTTCTTAACGATTTGTTAAAAGTTTTATAAAATAGGCCTGGCACCGCCCACATATGAACGAACAAATTTAAAATTATCAACTGTTTCCTTCCAAAAAATCGTGGGACTGAGCTCTAAAGAGAGTGATACGGGATCAATACCATTCGTCTACAGTGGCCTACAATTGATCCCAACTATTCCGTTATAGGCAAAGTTGGGATAAGTCGATTTTAATTTCTGTAGCCTACTTTTAGGTGTTAAAGGTAAGCTTGTCCGACTGTACCTGCAGGTGAATAAAGGGAATCTGTTCGACACTGAAAGGGACCAAGTACTCTCTTTATAAGACATGCTGAAACAAAAGATATCACTTCGGCCCATACAAAGAGATCAAAACTGGCATTGGTCGCATGCTCCTTTGCGACTAATCGATTCTTTGCAAGGTGCTAACTGCAGAACTGTTTAGGTTAAAAATGCGAAATGCCACTAAAAGGGGCATGGCACTGCCCACATATGAGTCAATAAATAACCAAACTAATGTCCATAATATAATGCCAGAATATAGAGATAGAATGGCAAGTATGCCCAGTGAAAACAAACCAAAACTCCAGATGCCCAGTTATATTTTTTCATAGGTCCATCTTGAGAAATGCTAATAACGCCAGATGGCGGTGCTTGAACAAAAGTTGTGGTAAAATGAATAGGAGTTTAGCTCACAGCACACCAAAATTTCTCTGAGGAAAAAGTCTAGCAGCTTCCGAAAATAATCTATAAGAATAACTATGACGGTCGTCTCTGAATTTTCATTCTCGAACCTGACAAAAGAACGTCTCGCCGAAATCAGCATAAAATCATGATTCTTCAACAACAACAATTTTACGCCCATGCGCGAACGGAAGAAAATGACGACGTGGAAAGGAAGGCATTCTACGAACGGTTGGGAGACACATATATGCCAAATACGAGATCAAAGTCGTGCTTGGCGACTTGGCTCTGAAAAGTTGCAATCGCAATAAATCGACAAAATTTCGCAGATATTTAACAGTGTTTCGTCCTGCCTATTGGGCACGGTCACTATGAGAATGGTCATCAAGCTCTTCTAACTCCCTTCCCAAGGCAGTTTCGAAAAAGTTGGGCCAGAGTGATATTGGTGTTAGAAGAGTATGTTCAATTGTATACCACATGCGGGGCGGTGTATTTCGTATGGTAGGATTGAGTCTGACTAAAACGAAGAACGTGCTAAGACGACTCTAGTGTCCCTCAGAAAGAGATATTCCTCAGCTTCTTCAGCTGTTTTAAGTGGTTGGATGTTAATTACGCGGCTCGGTGTAGAGATCATTTAAAAAAACCCCTGGGCTTACACAGATCAAACGGCAGGTTAATGTGTTGCCGGATCTTATCATGGTACTTACGGAGATGCCTCCTTATGTGGCGGAACTGCATCCAATAGATAACGGCTTGGATGACTGGGTTTCAGTTCAGTTCAGTAAAAACTGTCTGGCAGTTGTTATAGCGGTGTTTTGGCAGACTTGGAACTTCCACCAGTTGTTGTCAGAAAGACTGGCCGACCATATTGGCATTGCGTAATCTATAACCGCTTGGCCAATAGCCTTACACGTAGCAAACAAAGTTTTTTTTTTTCCCCTCAAAAGATACCTGCAAGTGAGTTGAGGATCTAGTTCCGGCTGTGTACCTTTGAAACTAGTGTGATGCCATTATAAGTGGCGGTGAGGCCGTTGTCGAACGTCATACGCAAGATTTTTATTGTTGCTGAGAGTAGGTAGAGTTTCTACATTTAAGTGGACGTTTAACCCTTGCCCCATCTACGCATTCTACGTCGTGGAGAGAGTCGCCGTCGATTTAGCGAATGATAGGGTCAGATTTCGTGCGGTACAGAGCTCGTCAATGCAGATGCGCTTGACTGAATACATAATAGTACAGTCGTCATCTTAGGAGACTATCAAGACTACCTCAGGTGGAGGGGGAAGCCTCGATGTAGAATTTAAAAAGAAGGGGGGATAGGACAGCACCCTGTGGCACCAATTAGAAAATTCTTCTTCACTTCGATTTTAGGTCTCTAAATTCATTAAATGTATAAATTTCCGATTGGTTTTATTGCCTTTTCCTAGATGAAATAGTGTCCTTTGACTTTGTTTCCTTAAAAATACGAAAAAAACCCTTGCCGCTAAAACCGTCGGTGTAATCGCCCTGCGCCGTCTTTATCGCCTCGGTTCTTTTTTAAAAAAACATCAAACAAAAACTGATGGCTAGGTAGTGCACTTTAAAATTAACAATGTATATCTTTTTATGCTCAATGATATATCCGTTTTAAATTTTATAACACGCAACGACAAAGAGTGAAAAGCCTTTCAAGCGAAATTGTTCAAAATTATGCGATATAAAAGTGCACTCGGAACAGTTGTTGTTGTACCATGTATCACAGCATCGAACCAAAAATAAAATAAAATAAAGCATTGAACGAGATAAAAAGCAACAACTTTGCATGCTTTAGGCCAATTAAAAGCAGCAGAAAATTTTCCATCAATTAAGCGGTGCAGCTGCTAAGAGCAATAAAAGTCGCCAACTGTTAAATAACTTTAGACAGAAATCGGCAGTTGCAAGTGCAACGAGCCGAGCGAATGAGTACAAAGTGGTTGACAGTGCGAAACAAAACAACAAAAAAGGAGTTTGGTTAGTCGATAAATATACAGCGAATGCCTGTTCGATGGCACGTAAAATTACAATGCTTTGCATGCGGCTCCCGCGATCTGGCACTGCCACTTGGAATCGAGCAACTCGCGTCTAGCAGCCAATCTGGGCCATTTTCAATTACACATTCAAATTAGTTTTACGATACGACAACTTGCCTACATACGTACATATCGACTATGTATGAGACTCGTGAAGTTGCATAAAACTGCATTAAGTGGTTAGAAGAACGCGTTGGTTATAGGATTTAAAAGGAGGATTTGCGTATGAGCATAAAGTAAAGACAGTTTATTTGTGCTTAGTTTTTGTGCGTTAGTTAAAATGGTTGGTTGCAGAGTATTGGTTTCTGAGTTGGTTTGAATCATGTGGCGGTGGTAAGGGAAGATTATTTATACAGTGAGTGCCACTCAAAATGGCACATTTGGTTATTCTAATATATTTCTAACATTTCTTTAACTAAAATTCATGTTTTAGTTTCATATGAAAAAACCGATTTTCATGACATAGACACCTTTTGAACTTGTGTCTCCAAGCTTATGGAAAAATTCCAAAAATTCTTGGAAAACTCAAAACACGCTATGGAATTTTTGAAATTTGAGGTAAGAATTTCAAGATAATTTCCGAGTGCAGTTTTGTAGCCTGCTAAATTCTAGTTTTACAAATGGAGATTTGTGGCAATTTTTATTAGTTGAAGAAATTTGCGAAATATATTAAAATAATCAAGTGGGCCATTTTGAGTGGCACTCACTGTATATCTATTCCATATATATAAAATTCAAATTATGTACAGGGTGTTTTTTTTACAGGTTTGTTTTTCGAATAGAGATAAAACTGGCATTTTGTGGTCAAATCTGGCAACTCTAATGTCATTTATGTTCAGTTTGGTTTGCCATTTCATCATGAACAGGTTGACAAAAGAACAACGCTTGCAAATTGTCCAAATTTATTTCGAAAATAATGGTTCAGTTCGCGAAGTTTACCGTGAGCTCCGTCCATTTTATGGTCGACATAATCGTCCATCAGAGCAATTAATTCGGTTAACCATGGATCGTTTTCGCACTTCGTTTACTCTATGTGATAATACGCATCCGCAGAGACGTCGAACAGTGCGCACCGAAGAAACAATTGCCGCTGTAGAGCAAAGTGTTGAAGAGGACCCGAATGAATCGATTCGCCACCGTGCACAGCAATTGGAGCTTTGTCCATCAACTTTATGGAAGATTTTGCGCAAAGATCTTGGCTTGCGACCTTACAAGATCCAGCTTGTGCAAGAATTAAAGCCGCGAGACCATGCAATGCGTCGTGATTTTGGTGTATGGGCCGAAAATGAGATTGATTTCGATGCTGATTTTCATCGCAAAATTTTGTTCAGTGATGAGGCTCATTTTTGGTTGAATGGCTACGTCAACAAGCAAAATTGCCGCATTTGGAGTGAAGAGAATCCACATGAGACCCTTGAAACGCCATTACATCCACAAAAACTGACTGTTTGGTGTGCTCTATGGGCTGGTGGAGTCATTGGGCCATACTTCTTCCGCAATAATGCTGGAGAGGCAGCTACCGTTAATGGAGACCGGTATAGAGCCTTGATAACCGACTATTTTGTTCCCGAATTGGATGGCATGAATGTGGATGAGTTGTGGTTCCAACAAGACGGCGCTACATGCCACACAGCGCACGTCACAATCGATTTATTGGAGGAAACATTCGATGAGCGCATAATTTCGCGGAATGGACCTGTCAATTGGCCACCAAGGTCGTGTGATTTGAGACCATTGGATTATTTTCTTTGGGGATATGTGAAGTCGCTCGTCTACACCAACAAACCAGAAACGTTAGGGGAATTGGAAGCCAACATTCGTGGCGTTATTGGTTGAAAATTGGACCTGTAGAATTGGCTTTATTCGAGCCAGCCGCGGCGGCCACATGCCCGAAGTCATATTTAAACATTAATGGCATAAAATTGTCCTTCCAATAAAGGCAAATTGATGGACCTTAAAACGATTTTCTTGTGTTTTATTTCAATTCGAAGTTCTATACCCCTAAAAAAAACACCCTTTATGTATATATATATATATGTATCTATAGATCGACTTGCGTCCTAAACGTATAAACCGATCGTAACCAAATTTGAAACACGAACTGGATACCTTACCGAGATGGTCATGGGCTAAAAAATATTTTGATATATATAGGGGGCGTGGCACCTCCCATACAAATGGAATTTTTAACAGTCCGTATTTCTGGAAGAATTTACGTTAGACTACTGAAATTGGGTAAGGGGTTATATGACATCAATCCTTACCACATCCAGAAAAACTGCGGATAACGAAAAAAGGGGCGTGGCACCTCCCATACAACTGGAATTTTTTATAGTCCATATCTCTGGAAGTATTTAGACTAGACCAATGAAATCTGGGAAGGGGTTATATGAGGTTAATCCCTAACACCTCCAAGAAAACTGGGAAAAACGAAAAAGGGGGCGTGGCACCTCCCGTATAAATGTAATTTTTCATTGTCCATATCTCTGGAAGTATTTGAGCTAGACAAGTGACATTTGGTAAGGGGTTATTTGAGGCTACATTGCATATTTTTTATAGAAATGTGGGGGAAACCCACGGGTATAAGCTAGTATTCCATATAAATTTAAAAATCAAATTTTCTTAAGAGAAAAACAATCAACATTTCCCTATTTCAAAGTCGGAAATGACATCTTTGTACCCCTCAAGGGTATAGAGGTATTTTCAAACTGAAAAATTTGTAACAAATATGTTTAGTGAAAGTATAAAGTTTATAAAAAAATTCCAGCAATTCTTATAATAATTCCCACTCAACCTTTTGTGCCAATCAACAATTGTGTGTGTGTGAAATAGTTACATCTATAGGGATAGGGACAGTTATAGGAATGTGGAAAGGGATAGGGATAGTAATAGAGATAATGATAGAGATAGGAAAAGCTAATATTTCTAGATCTCTCTCTCTCTATGGCGCGATATACAACAGGTATATCATCATAAACCTCCTAAGAGATTTTTGCGCCAAGCTTCTCTTCCAATTTGTGGTGTGCCGATTTGAATTTTCCCTACAAATTGGTGGGACCTACAGTTTTTTGCCGACTCCGAACGGCATCTACAAAGGAGACGAATTTTTGCTGAGAAGCCTGTCATGGCAGAAATACACTCGGAGAGTTTGCCAAACCACTGCCGAGGGGCGACCCCGTTTTGAAAAACTTTTTTCAAATCACTTTTGATGTTACCTGTACCAGGGCTCGAACCATGGACCTTCGGTGTGGTAGGCCGCCAACACTACCTTCACACCACAGCGGCCGCCGCAATTCAGGTAAATATCTGGGCAGGACAAAGTCTGCCGGCCCCTTTTACTTTATAATTTCGTCGCTTTTTTTGCTCAGCTTTACAACGTCAAAAACATAAGAACCTTAACCCTTTCACCTATACTACATTACAAAACGACACCAGTAAGTTTGGATTTTAGATACGAACTTTTTCGCTTATGGACATCAAGATGGATGAAAGTACAGGAGTATAGAGTTATCAGATATCTACCTAATTTGATTTTGTTTCTGTGTTATTTTAACGCTTTTTATCCTCTAGGGACACTTTTGTGCCACGAGTTTGTTTGCAACTTCCTAAATCTCTGTCAAATCACATAGTTGGAATCGACCCCTTCAGATTTCAACAAAATTTGTTTAGGGGTTTCCACTTTTCATAAAACGAAGTTCTGCCAAATACAAATAATTTTAATTTTTGTTTTTTTTTCAAAAGTTATGCTGTTTCGAAATTTCACTTTTTTCCCCTTTGCTTGTTTTGTAAAGTATATTTTTCAATATTTCGATACTCATAGTTTAAAAATAGAATATTTTAATGAAAAAAAAAATTTTGATTTAAAATTTTAGAAAATTTTAGTTTTTTTAAATCGAAAGAATTAGAGCGCGCCATCAAGTTTTGGAACCGAAAAAATCCCAAAATGATCCCGAAAGTGGCCTAAAATTATCCCCGCGGCACATAACTGTAATATGAACTCTGTGCGCTGCAGGGATACAAGTCAGCTGCCAAATAATTCGTCATATGCAGAGCTGGGTAGTAATCATTACTTTAGGTATCGAATTACTCTTAACTTCCAATTACAAAAATTTGGAAAAGTAATCAATTTCTTTGCCACACACAAAAAGAATTGATTACATTTCAATTCCTCAAAAAAAGTTGCCAAATGTCACTTCCTTGTTTTGACGCTCGAGTACAAAAATTTTTTTTTAGGAATAGAAAAAAAAAAAATACTTGTACAAATGTTATTTCTTCCCCAATACTTTGGTAGGGAATTGAAAATGTAATTAAAAATTTTCCAATTACATTACAAGAAATCCCAAAAGTAGTTTTCGGTTTCCCATTCCGCAAATGAATGTTCGTTTGCGTCTAAAATTTGTTTGCATTTGAAGATGTGGTGTCTGGCCATGCTGCACAAAATAATGAATATCTTTGTTATTTTTATTAACTGTGCAGTTGAAGAGATATTTGGTGTAATGAGGGGGCATAGCAAATGAAGGGCATGTATTTAGATAGGGAATACGGGACTTTAGCCTCACCGGGAAGCACGCTCTTTCCCGCTCTGACAGAGGTATCTACCGACTCGGTGTAGAGGTCGTTTAGATTCCGCGGATCAAACTGCTGAACAAAGTGATGCCTGATCTCTTCATACTGCTTACGGAGATGTTTCTTTATGCCCCTTGGCGGCGGACCTTCGTCGAACAGATACTGTCTGTATAAAAACCATGTGCTCTTCAACATGTATAACTCTTGCCTCATTGTGGAGGTGAGACGCAAGCGCGACAAGACATCTGGTAGCAGTTCTGATAACGGTGTTTGGCAGATTACTTTAGTTGGTGTCGCTTAGATTACTTGCATCTAGCTAGAATCCTATGACTTCCTCAGCAGCTGTACGAATTTATTGAGGCATAAGTGGGTATAGGCATGATCCAATAATACCGTTCGTGTTAATAGACCAGCTGATTTTTACTTTTGGCTCTAATTTTGACATTACACTAATTTCTCAGTACGATTTTGACATTAAACTCATAAATTACAAAAACATAATGCATGGACAATTTTTGTGTGTTTGTATGTTTGTCGAGCTGCTACGATCTGTTGTAGTTGGATCATGGGTATAGGTATAGGTGGGTAGGTCGAACACTGTTGTGTGAGCACACTAATGACAGCAAAGACTCCCGCTCTCAAAAATTTCTTACAACCAAGACACTGCAGCGATCTTGCAGTACATCACAATGTTATCAACTTGGAGTAGTAGCTTTGTTGACCTTGCAGCCTAAAAATTTTGTTGTACTCGAAACGAGGAAAAATTTATTTGGTATTTTTTTTTGAGGAATTGAAATGTAATCAATCCCTTTTGTGTGGGGCAAAGGAATTGCTTACTTTTCCCAATTACTGAGGAATGTAATTGTAATGGGATTGAATTTATTTAGGCATCGCTTTAGCAACTCCCCGAATATAATTATTTACATGCCTCTTTTTTTCTTTCACTGTGAAATTAATTTTTGCAATGTGAAATGTTTTTTGTGTGTCACAACCTCTAATTATTTGTATTTTTATTAAGTCTACAAATGTAATGAGCTCACTGCTTTCGCTGGAAAATATATTTAATGTTTTTTCTAATATTCATGGTATATAAACTTTGGACTGTTGTTTGTAAGTACCAGAAGACTTATAAAAAATTACACGCTTTAATTTTTCGCGTAGCAAATTGGTTGCAGCGATGTATTGAGTTTCTGCTTAAAATTATATATGCACTCATACACTTACATTTTTTTAGCAAATAATTTTTTTTTCAAATTGTTAAGTGTTTTTGAATTGCGTTGGAATTCCAACTTTAACAGCACCAATTAATTATGGTTTTTTGCTTCGAACATTTGCTGCACCAAACTGTGGCAATAAAATGTTTTTTGCTTTCCCCTCCCTCCATTCTGTTACTCACCTGAAAAACTCCTGCCCATCCTTGTACCACTTAACTGAATTAAGTGTGCGATTACCCATTTCATAACTACAAAATAGTTTGGCTTTTTGTGCGGCATCGATTATGCGCGGGACGGAGAGATTTGAGAGGTAGAGCGCTTGATTCATGTGTATGTCTGCAAACAAAAGGGAAATATTATTAGTAAATATTATTTATAGAACAAAAAATTTGTTCTTGTTAGATATGGTTTAAATTCGGTATAAAATCAAAATATTGAAAGACTTGATTAAATTTTGAAAGTGTTTATTTTTGCAATTTCGTTTTGAATAATTTAAAAAGGCAGTATCTTTCTGAATTACTCTACGCCTTTATCAATCTTAAAAATTTCTGACAGGATATCTAAAATTCCCGAGTGGAAAGGAAATGAATTATATGCTCAAACGGGGCTTGCATTTTTTATCAGACCTGTTAAATAATGATTACTAATAGTACTAATTACCGGTTTGATTAATTACTTTCTTGAGAATCCATGTTTTAATTGATCATCAATTACTTAAAATTTTTAATGATTATTTTCCAATTAATTAAAAAAATAATCAAAAAAATTATGAGTTTTTACCATTATTAAAAAAAAAAATCAAAAATAATCAAATAACTTTTATTTTTTTTGATTATTTTTGATTTTTTCTCTATTATTGTAGAAGCACATAAATATACACATCAGCACCAATTGGAGACAGCAATACGGAGAAAATAAAAATTAAAAAAAAAAATCTAAGAAAAAAAAAATCAAATATAATCAAAAAAAGTTCTTTTGATTATTTTTGTTTTTTTTTTTTGATAATTTTTTATTAAAAAAATTTTTTTTTATTTTTTCTAATCGTAATCAATTAATAACTGCCTTTTCTTTTAAAATAAAAAAATAGTCATTACCAATTAAAAAATCCCTCTAATTAGTTGATTACTAATTACCAATAAAATTTAATGGTCTGTTAATGTTTATTAAAAAGCGTTTCTGCCATCTCTTCCTCACAAGCAGGTTTATTTCAAATCGTTTACGGCGTTCTGCCATCCTCAGTGCTTCATTTTGTTTGTTTTTTTTTCTCACCTTTTGCTCATCTTTGGTGCTATAAATTGCCACAACTGTTTCTTTAATGATTGGTTTTTATTTTTTATTCAGTCAATTTACCGCTTACATATACATATATATTTACTACATTAAGGCTAGTAACTAATGAAAATATACGCAGTATTTCATTCAAACACATTAAGCTTATAAATAATACAGCACAATCGACTTTAAAAATTGTTTGATTCATAAAAGTTGAACCAATGAATTGAAAAATTCGGACTTTGCTTTTAACAGGGGAGCAAAGCAGTTTACCATTGTGAATGATTCTCTCACACATACGTCACTTGTAGAAATTCACAATGATTATTATTATCTCAAATAACTTCTGTTTTTTACAATTTTCAGCGTGAGTACATAACAAGGACAATAGGGCTATCAACTCCATTCATGGTAAAGGCCGCGTTAGACCAAAGTGATGGTTACTTTAAGAATGGAATCCGAGTTTTAGATGTTTGTTGTTGTTGTAGCAGTAATTGCAGTCAAATCAAATGAAGTTCATTGAAAAGAAGTTTCAGAAAGGTTCTATAATATTGAGGTTTTTATTCGAATGCCTCAGCTTTAAAGAACTGTCTGCTGGGATAAAATGGTTTGACTTATAATGTTTAACCATCTAAACGATTTCGGCCGTCCAACATAGCTCGCCAGTCGTTTCTTTTTTTTGCCAACTGGCGCCAATTAGAAATACAACGGGATCGCAAGTCGGTCTCCAATTGGTTCGTCCATCGGAGTGGTGTACTGCTTGTTTCTTTGCTACCGTCGACAAGTGCCGATAAGAATATCTTCTGTGCTGGATCATCTACATTAATTTACATAACAATGAAGCCGCTGGGTTTTAAAACATTTCTATTGAATCCTCCCAGAGCTGCCTCAACAGATTTTGTCAGTGTCCAATGACTTATAGAGAGTTATTTTCGTTCGCCGAGAGAGCAGTTTACTTTTCAATTGTCTCTTCAGTCAGAAGCAGCGTTTGTTTGCAATGTTGATCCTTCGTTGGATTTCTGTTCACCCCGGATCGTGATTCCTCGAAATCATTTATACGACTTTCATACTAGTACCACAAGGAAGCAGTACTTCAGCTTAACGGATGCATATCCGCCAAAGCATTATTAAAGGCACTACTTTGATGGATTTTATTAACATTATGGTCTTGTGCAGTTAGCAGTTCAGATATATCAACGTTTTCGCATAAAACCTCAACGGCAACCCGCGCCAAGAAAGACGTCCACTACAGCCTCATTAACTTTCTTAGTAGAAGCAGATTACTTGAGTGAAATTTATGACTGAATAAGGCCGATGACAGACATTTTGTTTAGAGAATCTATGAGAGTCGATATATGTTTTATAGATTTCGTACGCTATGAACTTTGTTCACATTTCGACAACTTTCACCTTTCTCCAAATAAACAGCTCTAGTATATAAATAAAAGATGTGCATACAATTTAATCCCAGCAGCCGTTAAGTTCATAAATCTCCGTATCTTAGCACTATTGTAACAAGGAGTTAATAACAACAGCAAATGGCACATAATATATAAGTTCAACAAAACCCGGCAGTGAAACAACCCAGCTAATGAGAAAACATCTCAGCAAACAATTAGTGTCCAATGACTAGTAGCAAGCTAGGTCCTAAAAGACTATACTTGAAAAGTCAAAATTAAAAGTAAATCAGTTTGTTGAATTGTCCTAGTCGCACCATTTATTTGAATTGACTTTGACTTCTTCCATGTGAGCTGATAAATTTTCAATTATGCTTGGCGGCATTTAAATGATTTCCTGTTTTAAACTAATGTGAGACTGGTAAATTGCTGTTCGCAAATCGTATAAAGAATATGAAAATTGATGTAACTGGAAAACTATATCATTCTACCGGAATCAGTCAGTGAGATATAGCCAGTTCATTCTTTCTGCCTTCTTTTCAGATAGCTTTTATGACAAAGTAAGCGTGGCCGAAATGAGAATTCGTTTATTTTGTATGGGTGTATGCATTACAACCATTTTATACCTCCTACCAAATTTCGTTGTTCCAACATAAACAGTTCCGTGGTTATTAACAGTGGAAATTTAAAATTTGTTCGCTCATATGTGGGCGGTACCACGCCCCTTTTTAAAAAATTAGGTAACCATGATCAATTCAATAAAGCTACAAAATTTCATTATTGGAGTAGCTTTTATTATTGAATTATCTCATTTTATACGTTTTTAGAAACTTTCGATATCGAAAAAAAGGGCGTGGTTAGGATTCATATTCGCCCACATTAAATTTCAACTTACCTCGGGCGGTAAGCTGTGTGCAAAATTTTCTTCCAGTCTCTCTATTTATCTTGTCCACAGAGGGACGGACGGATATGTCTTAATGGGTTCCACAGTTTATTCTAAAAACTTTGTTATATGGAACTCTATATCTATCTCGATTATTTTATACCTTACGAGCCACCGTTATATGGACAAAACTACAATACCTTGTGTACTTGTACGGCTGTATATAAAAAAAGATAGACGGCGTCGGATTCGTACTAATTGCAGGGTAGTTTACAAGTAGTTTGTTTGACGGCAGAGTACTTTTTCAATTGCAAACATACATTCAAATATACAAAGCAGTTTATACATAAATATATATGTAAAATCCACACACGCCGAGCAAACAAAATCGAGCCCAATAATAGAACTTTTATCTAAGATAAACCAAGAAGTAATTTGGAAAGTTTTTCCATCAACATCGATGCCATCTACAACGAGTACAAGAAGTTATCAACTCCCAATTAATGACTGCTTAATACTCGCATTTGTTTATGGGTTTCTAAGTAGCATAGTTTATGTATTGGAAACACCTGAGCACAGCATCGTTTGCAAAACAGAATTGGATTCAACATAGGTGGAGCAGATTCCTTATTTTTTTTTAAAGTGGGGTAACTAGGAAATTCGTCCACGGATCTTGGTTCTCAATATTTTTCTTCTCACCAATGGTTGTTGGTTTATAAAGCACTTTGTTTTATTTTTAAAGAAATACAAATGTCAAAATTCATAACAAGCAAAAGCCAAATCGTTACTCAATCTGTTAAGCTTCTAGCTTTCCTTTCATTTCCTTTCTAAGAAATCAAATTAAGTACAGGTTCGGCTGACGGTAGATGCAGGATTCCTAAATTGAAGAAAAAGTTTTTCCGAAATAGGATCCTCTGAGGTTATTTCTCTCCAAAACCTTCGCCGAGTGTTCTTGCTATTACAACAACAATGAAAGGTGATCTTTCCCTCAACCGTAGCTATGTATTCAATCAGTCGGACAATAATCAATATTTTCGAACTCAGCGACTACTAATCTAGCTCGTTTTTTGTCGTCTTCGGAAATTTATTTTTTGTAGATACCATTTTTTTGGTATTTATAGTATACATATGCCCCAAGGTAAGGTTAGGTTGCAGTGGCTTTCAGCTTTTACTTACTTCCCAAGGGCCCCTTGTAATGCCACGTATATCCTCGCTATATATTGGCCCGCTGCTCAAATCATGCTTTGGATTCCGTAAAGCGGATAATGTTCATTGCCTTTATGCTAGATAATTCGCCGAGGTGATTGAAAGCGGGGGGGGGGCCCCATGTATTTTAGTCGCTTACTCCGCAGTGCAGGGTATTCACAAAGAAGATTCTTCATTATTCCAGTATCTTCTTAAACTGTATAGCTTTTGCAAAAGTCATTGAAGGCAGTAATAAACCTTTAAGCTTGTTTGCCTATATATAAAGGGTGTTTTTTTTAGGGGTATAGAACTTCGAATTGAAATAAAACACAAGAAAATCGTTTTAAGGTCCATCAATTTGGCTTTATTGGAAGGCTAATTTTATGCTATTAATGTTTAAATATGATTTCGGGCATGTGGCCGCCGCGGCTGGCTCGAATAAAGCCAATTCTACAGGTCTAATTTTCAACCACTTTTTCGAGCATATGGGGCCGTATGTCGGCAATAACGCCACGAATGTTGGCTTCCAATTCCCCTAACGTTTCTGGTTTGTTGGTGTAGACGAGCGACTTCACATATCCCCAAAGAAAATAATCCAATGGTGTCAAATCACACGACCTTGGTGGCCAATTGACAGGTCCATTCCGCGAAATTATGCGCTCATCGAATGTTTCCTTCAATAAATCGATTGTGACGTGCGCTGTGTGGCATGTAGCGCCGTCTTGTTGGAACCACAACTCATCCACATTCATGCCATCCAATTCGGGAACAAAATAGTCGGTTATCATGGCTCTATACCGGTCTCCATTAACGGTAGCTGCCTCTCCAGCATTATTGCGGAAGAAGTATGGCCCAATGACTCCACCAGCCCATAGAGCACACCAAACAGTCAGTTTTTGTGGATGTAATGGCGTTTCAAGGGTCTCATGTGGATTCTCTTCACTCCATTCCGCGAAATTATGCGCTCATCGAATGTTTCCTTCAATAAATCGATTGTGACGTGCGCTGTGTGGCATGTAGCGCCGTCTTGTTGGAACCACAACTCATCCACATTCATGCCATCCAATTCGGGAACAAAATAGTCGGTTATCATGGCTCTATACCGGTCTCCATTAACGGTAGCTGCCTCTCCAGCATTATTGCGGAAGAAGTATGGCCCAATGACTCCACCAGCCCATAGAGCACACCAAACAGTCAGTTTTTGTGGATGTAATGGCGTTTCAAGGGTCTCATGTGGATTCTCTTCACTCCAAATGCGGCAATTTTGCTTGTTGACGTAGCCATTCAACCAAAAATGAGCCTCATCACTGAACAAAATTTTGCGATGAAAATCAGCATCGAAATCAATCTCATTTTCGGCCCATACACCAAAATCACGACGCATTGCATGGTCTCGCGGCTTTAATTCTTGCACAAGCTGGATCTTGTAAGGTCGCAAGCCAAGATCTTTGCGCAAAATCTTCCATAAAGTTGATGGACAAAGCTCCAATTGCTGTGCACGGTGGCGAATCGATTCATTCGGGTCCTCTTCAACACTTTGCTCTACAGCGGCGATTGTTTCTTCGGTGCGCACTGTTCGACGTCTCTGCGGATGCGTATTATCACATAGAGTAAACGTAGTGCGAAAACGATCCATGGTTAAACGAATTAATTGCTCTGATGGACGATTATGTCGACCATAAAATGGACGGAGCTCACGGTAAACTTCGCGAACTGAACCATTATTTTCGAAATAAATTTGCACGATTTGCAAGCGTTGTTCTTTTGTCAACCTGTTCATGATGAAATGGCAAACCAAACTGAACATAAATGACATTAGAGTTGCCAGATTTGACCACAAAATGCCAGTTTTATCTCTATTCGAAAAACAAACCTGTAAAAAAAACACCCTGTACGTGGCCTGTGAGAAGACCCATCAGTAATGCGAATCCCATCTGCCAAGCGTAAGTAAGTCTTCCGATATTCTGACGATAATCTCTGGGCACACGACTTTAGTCACTAAACTGTAGTGTGATTGCAGGTCCTGATGCTTTGTCATCTCTCACTTGATTTTTTTAGACCGGTGTTCCTCATTAAGAGCTTGCTGGCCTTGATCAGCATACCTAAACCCTTCCAAGTCTGTGACATATACTAGACAACCCATCACCACACAACTCATCTTCTTGACTACTCAGCTGTGTAGACCCTTCTAACAGCTACCTTTGTCCTGGTTGGAACAACTTTTTTATGAACATCTTCGTAATAAAAAGCTACAAACAAGATAGCTAGAATAGATTTTTAGATATCTCTTTATAAAACTTTACAATTTTGTCGTTACTTATATAGGCCATATCAGGTCAATGAATCTCCGAACTCTTATCAGCACAAGTCAGTGAACTCTCAGATTATTGCCTTTTCCAAATATTCTATATAATATTCCAATATCAATAATTTTCAAGTCCAATATATTCTATTTACCAATTCAGACTGAACCTAGGGAAGGAAGAACGGATATGGCTAAGTAAATAAGTAAATTTTTTCCACACCTCTTTTGATTTAGAAATGGGCTGTTTTATGCTTAGTTTCGTGCTTGAATAATTTAACAATGAAAACATTGAAATATTGCATTAATTTTAAATTTTCAAAAAAAAAAACATCAGCTCAGTACCTTGAATTCCCCATAATCACATTTATTACGTTCATATTTAATGAGCTGTAGTAATTGTATTTATTTAATATTAATAAAAATTATTGTTTTTAAATATATTCGCAAGTGTGAATGAATAAAGCTTTACCACTTTCAATATTATTTTTACTGCACAGTTATATGCAAAAATGTAAAAATGTTAAAGCTTGAGCCTGCTGCAATCTCATCAACCCGATTATGGATTAAGTTGAGTGAAATAGGGATTACGTACAGCAATTAACGCTTTCATTATAATCCGACAAACCGACGAAGAACATAGCAACAGCCGCAGCTGGCGAAACCATCCAATTTAGCCAAAGTGGAAAAATACAGTGAAGTTGTATGTGTTTGTGATAAGTTTCAGCATAGCCAGCAAAAAATTGCATAAGCCGCTAGACGTCATGAGCGATAAATCTTATGAGCTAGCATTTGCCATTCGTTGTTTTGTTGATTTTTCAAAAGGAGCAATTTTTCATAAATTTTTGTAACTTTAAAAGTAAGGTGAGAATGTTTTCAAAAAATCCTTAAAAAAGTGCTTTGTCAGTTTTAAATATTCAAGTTGAAAATTTGATCTTAAAATATTCTCACAGCTCAACCATATACGAGTATAAACGCATAGCTTTTGCCGACGCACAAACGTTTTGAATTGGCTTGAAACGCACGAATTTTAATTTCGGTTGCTCTCATATAATTTCTATTGGCATGAGACATTTTTGAAAAAAAAAAATACATCATACATGTCATACATCTCTTAATCTTTTTACATGATTGAGAATATAAATTTATTTTCTAGAAATGCTGTAGTGAATTTTTGTTTAATAAAAGTGCAAAAAAACCTTTATAAAAAGCTTACTTTGAAGATTCTTTATAAAATTTAAATTATATACTTGTAACCAACGTTTGTTTTCGATTACTTAACCCTTAACTGGTTTATAATGTTTCTTGAAATGTCATTTAATGTGTATTATCCATATCCATAAAAAGTCAAACTATATATCAAGCTCTTATAAATCAAAATGTGCCCTTTTAAATAAGTTTATAAAACGAATTTATTTTTTCGGTTTCGAGTTTAATCACTATTTTGATACAATCAAAGAAACATACATATAAAGAGGAATGTCCGGACTATATCTTGTGTCGATTTCAAATCAAATGGGTGTGAATAAAATTCCATATGATTCATATATAGGAGGTGCAACGGTTCTTTTTCCCATACCCCACATTTTCCTTATAGTGTTAGAGATTTAGCCGCACACAACTCCTTTCCGAGTTGTATTGTTCTAACATAAATGCTTCCACAGTTATTAACAGTGAAAAATCCCATTTGTATGGGAGATACCACTCCCAGTTTTCCGTCATCACTAATTTTTTGGGATATAATAGCTACTAATTTCTTTCAATTTCTCACCGAATTTGAAATTTCTAGCATGAACACTTCCTAAGGTATGTAGTCCCAAAAAATGTATCGGTTTAGCGATGCCACGCCCACTCAGTATATTGAAATACAAAGTTGCCTTCATTTTAAGTTGAGCAGTCATTTAGTTGCGTAGCAAATTTTAACGAAATCGGCTTAGCAGTTTCAGAGTCCATTGCGGTCAAAGAAGAATTATATAGAATAGATTACAAAACCCGGCCATGCTTCGCCGCGTATCAGAACTTATAATTAGAGGCAAGATTTATATGCAAAATCATGAGTCTAAACATATTTTGTCTTTGCAAAATTATTACAGTATCCAGCTCGAAGTTTTACCAGCGTGACTCCTGTTTCCTTCAGCAGTTCGCATTCCTATCTAGCAATAGTTGTGGATATCGTTGAGGGCCTGCCGGTGCAGCTTTGAGTGCCTGATCTCATCATAATGTTTACGGAGATGCAGCCTTACTTTCCCAGGAGGCGGGTCTTCACAAAGCAAATTCTAGTTAGGATGGTGGGCTAGGCAACAATTTAACAAAAAGTGGCTGTCTAAAATTTCACTGTGCTACCATATAAGCGACGCGTAGTTCACTTCCGTCTGGTCGTTTCCATTGACTAAGGGATTTCGCTGCGGCTTTCTATAATGGTGGCAATCGCGGTTGACTTGGTAGAAATAGTGAGCTTCTTATCAAATTCTAGCCCAGACGTCGCAGTAGGGCGCTCACGGGCTTTCAGGTGACCACATCAGGCTCCGAGGATTATAAAAATATTATCGATTCAATATTATCAGTGTCAACGGTTCATTTAAATAAAAAAGGTATTTATTTCAAATACTATTTAGTCAATAAGAACAAGCGGGTGGTGATACTTTGTAAAGAATTCCAACCATGGTTCCATGTCCGATTATTTCTTAAACAATTTTGAACAAATAACAACCAAAAACTAATTATTTTGTGTTGTTTTTGTTTTATCGAATTTCAGCAATTTTTGGGTAAGCAACTTACGATGACAGCTTACAATTTTTTTATCTTCTATTTGCATTGAATTGCGCCCAATAAATTCTATCCCTTAGTGGGCGTCTACGGCCCAGAAACATCCTACTCCCAAATTTGCCACTGGTTTTGCATATAATATTATGCGGCATTCTTTAGGCGTATTTTGTTTGCATATAATCCGAACTCTACTTGAAATAGACTAAGTTGTATTTTAATCATTATATCTCCGAAACCAGACGAGTTATGGAACTTAATACCACTGCTTGTTGCAGCACTCATTACCATCTGCCATTTGCTACCCATATTGTACTAACACATGTTGGATCACTCTGGTCCACGTATTGGTCGATGGCTCCGAAACCGGTTAAGTTATTTAAATAAAGCATATTTTAGACCTGAAGATAAACGTCCAGCAACGCAACGGTGAAAGTTGCGTTCAATTATATTGAGCTGTTTTTGAATGATACGCGCACAAACATACAAAGATACAGACGAAAATTCTAAAAACTGGTGATTTGGATTCTATTGGTTTATTAATGATCCCTTCTCCCAATTTTTGTTTAATATCTCTAATGTAGAGATATCTACCTGTTACAATTTTATTATATATAGAGATAACATATGTCAAACGAAATCAGCCTTATATAAAATGTAAATTTTTGGCGGGTATGTGGCTTAGCTCCATACATAATACGCACTTAGCAATGGTATGAGTTGGTTTATGGGAACTATATGGGGTTACCATAAACTTACCACACATAAAGGCTCGTAAAGAAATTAAAGGATCTTCGCATTATCTGATCTGTTACATTACGTTAGCGCATATGTGGTAGGGAAGTTGTAAACTGTGGCATGTCCATCGAGACTTGTTCAGGCCGCACGTAAATCCATTAGGCGCATGCATAAATGTCAGCTGGTAACGGAGTTAGAGTAAAATTAGAGCAAAACTAAGCTGTGGGGGTGGATGGACTAACAAATAAGAAAATATGTGCGTTAATGGAGATGTGTAAATGGGCGTGGTAAATATACATACATGCATAAATACTCAAAAATAGATAAGTCTTTGCGGTGGCAAGGATAGTTGTAATCTTCTGCAAGCGGGTTGAAAAATAAACTTAGAACCTCGTATAGCCTACTGTCAACCAAATATTAGAATAAATCTATTATAGTCAATTCAAATCTAAGTTAATCTTAGCGCTATCAGGGTTGTAAAAGAATGGATGCATATGCGAATAAAATGAGTTGAAATCATTTTCAATGATTCCAAGTTACGATTAAATTTTGATTAAAGGTTAAAAAAATGGAGACTTCAGTCTTTCTGTGAGTCGGAACTTATGAGTTATTTACAGAAGTCATATCATATGCCTCAGGTAAATTGATTTAAAATGACTTGAATTGACTTCAAAAATACTTCTTTACTCAATGAACACAAAAAAGTTTACAAAAAAGAATACGAATTCACAAAATGATTACAATCATTTTACGAAAAATCACCAATCTTTGATTTGTTATTCGAACCAAAGCTTAAACAAAAAACTGGTGTAGGATGACTGGGCCTCCTTTGGAGCAAGTAGATGAAGGCGCGGTTACTCAGTAGGTATTTCTATCGATAACCACCTTTGAAGTTTAGAGGCGTCCGACTGCGCTAGAAATATAGGTGAAAGATTAGTGAAAACTTAGGTCAGCTGTGAAGTAACCCATCCCACTTAGAACCTGTCGGTTAGGGGTTTAGAATAAGCCCGATGTAGGGGTACCGGTCTTAAGAGGTAATTATCTTCGGATATGATGCCTCTCACCTCTCATTACCCATCTTATACTTCCTTACGGAAGGAGGGGTGACATGACTTAGAAGGTTGAAACGGTCATACCAAATCGCTACTACGACAGTTGGACATGTACCGCAAGAAAGACTGTCACTTTCGACAACACTCCCAAAACATTTAGTCGCATAAAGAAGCCCCGTTGCGAGAAATCAACTAAAATGTGGAGAGGAAGCGCAAGACGTCGGGGAAGATAAAAAATAGCAAGACTGAGAGTGAGAGGGTTATGATGGTAAAAGTGAGAGTTCGAGTGAGTGGAAGCGTGAGCGGAAGTATTGATGAGAGGGATAACAACAAAAAGAGGGTAGGGTTAAAACGGTTAGGATGTGATAGATAGAGTGTAAAGGAGAGGAAAAGAGAGGAACGATAAAATGGCGGTGTGATGAGAGCAAATGAGTGTTGGAGAAAGCTAAACACTGTTTTTACAGAAGTTACAATGTGACCAGTTTTCAGCTTCTTCTCCCGACTAAATTAGTAATAGCATTCTACGAACGGCGAGCTGTCAAGTATTCCTTAGGAACTATGGATAGACCCCGATGTCTTAGTTTAATGAACTTAGCTAAAAGTAAAAGCTGTTTTTTGTTGTTGTGATAAAGAGATTGGAAGCACAGCGAGAAAAAAATGCTTCTGTATTCTACCAGGCTATATAATGCTGGTCGAAACTGAATCGATAATCTTATGTAATTCTTGTTCCCCTTGTAGCCTATCCCAAGAAGTGTGGAGAGTACTAAAGGCGCTATCATGAAAGACAATTGATTTTGATTGATTGCTGTTTTGTCTCATTTTCCTGAGAAGGCCTACATTTGGTGGTGTCCTGGGATGATTTATAGCACTTCATCACGTTCGCTTTCAAAACTGTTGTCTCGGCTGGGAAATCGAGAAAAATTGCCACTATACCACCAGCTGGTGTACCTGCGACACTGATCGCAAAAGCTATACAAATGGTTATACTTGTTGTCGCGCTAGTTCCCGGGCAGGCCAAGAAAGCACAGAGTTGCCACAATTTTACATCATAGAGATAGTGGGATTTAATGATTGGTGCCATGAGGTCATCCTCCACTTGCAGATAATTGATCTAATATTTTCGGTTCAGCGAGGGCTATAGTAAGTCTTATGTGCTGCACTATTCCGATCTTAGTCGCGAAAGCATTTTTTGTACCTGAAACGACTCTTCTCATCTTAAAATGGCGGATCAATCATAAACGAGTTTGATCACTGGGGGAAACCATTATTATTTAAGATAAAGATTTTTGCTTTCACTGGCCTTTTTACAACTGGTCAGTAATAAACTTTGACCAAAATATATTCTTAAAGTTACTTTTTTGTTCAAGGGTAAAAAGGTCATAGCTGTGCCACTGGGCTGGACATTCTCCTATAGCTACAGCATAAACACTTATCTCTATGTGTGTATCCCAGTAAGAGTGTGTTTGTGTGTGTCTGTTTTTATCTCATTTCAAAATATCTGCACCGAAAGTTTCGTCAACTTAGACACATCATTTGTGATGAACGCAAAGAAGAGACATCAAGCTAAATTAAGTTTCAGACTAATAGCGCTATAGGTATTGGGCATTTTCCAGCTCGTTGTGCTCATTGTTGACTTTTTGTGTGTGCCGCACACATGCTTCACAATGACTACGTAAATTTGCTGACTTATTAGCCGACAGTTAATATCTCTCGAATATATGGACTCTTAATGGTAAGGTCAATGTGATGAGTAGACAAATATTATGGTTGAGCCAATTATGTTTCTTGGAAAGAAAAATATTTAAGAGTTGAAAGTTTTTTGTGTACCAAAAGAAGGTGAAAGGATTAAGGAAGAGGAAATGGCCTAATATTAATTTATGTGGTGAATAAAGTATACACAAAGAGCAAATAAAAAGTTTATTTAGAATTTAGTTTGGGTTCTCTAACCTTTTAGAACTCTTGGGCTCAACTTTAATTAACATACTGAAGCTAGAAAATAAAAAAGCTGCACATGAATAACTTTTTTTTGGGCAGGCGGAATAGTGGGTATAAAAACATGTTTTTTCTATTGTAGGCAATAGGGTTATGGAAATTAAGGGTTCAATTGTAGCTTTATAAGTCAACTCAGTCTTGGACTCTTAGTTGTTTTTCATGGAATTATGATTTTATGTGGCGCGTGCCAAGCCCAAGTTTTAAGTTTACATAGGGACTTGCTTAAAACTAGACTCCCGCTAGCAGTCGCAGCTTACAGTGACCAGAATATGCTGTCGAAATCCCCCAACAAGCCTCTTAACTGAATTGGTGGCATTAAAAGGGTTTTCACTTCTCAGTTGAACTCACCACGAAACAAATGAGCACGAGCTATTGAGAGGATACTTAAAGCAAATACAGAAGCAGTGACCTACATGAACCGAATGCAAAATAAGCGCACTTCCGTAAACTATGGCATATGACCCAATCACTTGGTACTTTTACTTACTTATTCAAGAGATGGCCAAGCAGAATCGTGCGTTGCTGTAGGAGTTGCAAAGATAACGAAGAGAAGGAAACTGTGTAACACCTGGTCAACCACCATAAAATTGGGGAGTATGATATCAAAGACGTGCTGGCCTTCACCAATTCGATGAGGAGGAGTAACGGTGTCTCTACTTTGTGTCACAACAGTCCTTCTTATACTGCCCCAATTGCGCCTATGCGGCAACTACTATAACCTAACCTACTCATCCTGCTGTATTTTGTCGAAGCTTTAACGCTGAGGTAGTCTTCATGTATCGTATTTAATGATTAGCAGCATTCTATTCGAATCAATGATACTTTGTCAAAGACCCAAAAGCCCCAACCAAAACAAACTGATTGAAACTTGTCAATCCGACCTCATACCTTGAAAGTCTGATATTCATCGTGGAGTAAACTTATGAAAAGCGATGCCTATTTGCAATTATGCCCAAACTTGGTTTCGGTTAACTTAAAGCAACACGTATTGTACTGGGAAAGGCCACTCGACACCATACGAAGTGGACATCTGTGTATTTTCTGTCAAATCAACCATAACTGTTACAAGTTCAAAAACTGAAAGATTCTGTGTATACGGATATGTCAGTCCTCTCTAGACGCAGATAAGTCATACCGTACAATTCTTTCATCATACCGGTCCTATACTTCTTATATCGGAAAGCCATGAAACACCAAAATCAGTTGTACTGAGCGCTAGAGTATGGTAAGAAAAATATTCTCGGAAGTCTTAACGACCGAGTTGTACTGAGATAACAGCTTCGTACTATCTAATCCAAGTACTAAATGTTAGTTTCCCACCTCCCTTCATTCGAATGAATAACAAATGAAGATTTACACTCCATTTTAACAAATAGTTAGGGAAATACTAGGCTTTCCCATTCTTTTTTTCTCAATTAAATAAACTTTTCCAAACTTAAAGTCTTCAATCTTCTTCAAGTTGCTTCATCTTCTTGCGGCTAAATGTTAATAATTTGTTGTTGTTATGCGGTTGTAGCCTGTCATTCTACTTTCGTTTATTTTGCTCTTGTAACTGTCACTCACTAACACACTAATATTACTCCATTATTTCTTATATCTAACACCCATGAAGTGAAGCAAAAAACAAAGCAGAAAAAATACTAGTTTACTACTCAAATTTTCAAACTCATCTCAAACTAGTCCGAAAAACACAAAACCTGTCCGAAAAAAATTAAAATGTTTGCAGTATACTGGAGTGCTCAGAGTTTGGAAAAATGCCAGTAGAATTTTTATTTCATTAATTCAATCTAGTTTACAACTGAGATATGCTTTGAAGCAATATCAGTAACAACAACAACATACTCAGGCACATGTTACACTTTGTTAAGCGTAACTTTGCTAGTCTGTCCTACACCGAGCGCAAAGGTGTTTACACCTAAAAGTAAAAATACGAACTTAAATAGGGAGTTGAATTTATTTTCATATAATATTTCTTCAAAGTTGAAGATTGAAAACAGTCACCAGTCACATACGACTCATTGAGTACGATCAAATGTGTCACATGTGACTGATTTTATAGGGAACGTGGTTTATTTTCATATAACATTTCTTCAAAGTTGAAGATAGAAAATCATCACGACTCACATACGAGGCATTAAATACGCACATATGAGTTACATATGACTCATTGTACATAATAATTTAATGTCTCATATAATAATTTTTTTAAAGTTGAAGATTGATAACAAACGTGAGTCACATGCGACTCATTTAATGCGCTCACATGAGTTACGTATGACTCATTGTAAATGGAATTTTGTTTATTTTCTCATAAAATTTCTTTACAGTTGAAGATTGAAAACAACCACGAGTCACATACAACTCATTCAATACGATTACATGAGTCACATATGACTCATTGCACATGAAATTTAGTTTATTATAATATAATATTTCTGGCGTGTTAAATTTATGGCGTTGTATTATTGTACTACATTAGGAAATCCTAATGTTCCAGTTATCGACAGCAGCCGATACTGAAACTTTCAGTATCTAGTGTTTGCTACATGTCACACCTAAACATTGAAGGAGATTTGCTTTATGCTCTTGGGAAAATATATAATTATTTACACAGAATACTTAATAACTCATTTAAGTTGCTTAAGGACTGTAGTGCCAATTAAAAAAAATCGCTTTGCTCCTCACGAGTGGGCTACAATTTCTTTTCATATTGAAGTTTACAAACTACAGATTTTAATAATACTTTTGTACATTTTAAGGAGCATAAAATTTTCACTGCGTCGATAGTGTGCTTGTTTATAAACATACATATATAAAAGGCATTTATGTATGTATGCGTGCATAAGTACTGCTAACTTACTCAATATTTCGCTATTTTGAAGTAATTTCACTATTTTTTAATAAACTTCAGTTTTATTCTATGCTACTTTAGGTACTTAATATGTATGTAACTATTCCAAAGCTGCTTTCACTTCCCAAAGTGACTCATTAAAAACGAGAATTTTGTGGAAGCACTGCATGTAAGAATAAAATAACCCTGCACCGAAGCCTAGTAGTTGTAAACTACTGCAAAACCAGTATGAAAACCAGGTAAGTCAACGAATGTCAACTGTCAAATTTTATAGAGAAATATACCCCTACCGAACTAGTCCAAAATCAACCAAAAAATTATTGTTCCGTATTAGCAATAATTGTTATCCCTACTTATAATAAAATTGTAACAGGTCGTGTGTGTCGTCTGTGCATTGCAAATATTCAAGCAAAGTTTGATAAGATTGATCGTTATTGAGCCAACACAATCCAAAGTAACAGCTTTTAGAATTTTTGTCTGTGTGTCTGTATATTTGGGCGAGTATCACTGAAAAGCTACTTAACGGAATTGAAAACTTTCAACGTTACATTACTAGATATCGTGTTTCAGGTTTTATTTGTGCGTTGTTGCGACGACTCGACCGGTTTCGGAGTTAGAGGCCCATATGTGGACCAGGGTGACTCAAAATATGTTAGTATAATATGCGATTTGTTCAAGTTCCATAACTCAAATAGTTTCGGAGTTATAATGATTTCAGACGAACTCAGTCTATTCAGACTAGTTTGAGATGAGTTACACAATTTGAGTTGTGTACTAGTTTTTGGTCCAACTAATTTTCTATTCCACTGCATTGAAGTTGGTACGTGTATAGATATTTGCGTGAAATTTTACCTGCAGTTTAAACTACCTTACACTACAGACTATTTCGGAAATTGCTTAACAAGCTGTGAAAGAAAAAAAAATATATATATATACATATATATCAACTTTTAACGTATCTGCTAAGTACTTGAGAAGCGAAGCACACTAATAATTGCAAAACTAGAACATACAACAACAAAACAAAAAAACTACCAGCTATAACAACAACATAAATATCAACATCAACACTGAAGTGCACAATTTAAACGGTGAAACCTAAAGTTGCACCTACAGCTGGACAAAACAGCAGGCGATAAGGGCCTGACGAACTTTCAATGTTTGGACAATCGTCGTACGCAGGCTGCCAGGTGGGTGAAAAGATAGAAGCAATTGCGTTTGTATCTGTTTCGCACTCAAGTGCGAGCCATACTGCAAACATATTACTTGAAGGGTATATAAATTTGTATGTATGTATGTGTGCTTGTTCTTAGATAAAAGCAAGCAAACAAGGTAAGGCAAGCTGAGTGTTCAGTCAAGTTTAGTTAAGTTGCGAGAGTATGGTTGAGCGCTTACTTTGCAAAGTTTTCGCTTAACAAAATTGCTACGAACACTTGTGCCCAGAACCATTAACTCCAGGTAGCTTGTGCAGTTGTCCAAGAGCTGACTTACCATATTATTGCTATTATTATTATTATTATTATTATTGTATGTGCTAACACTTTTCGTGGTATATCAGGATAGTTTAAGGCATACAGTGATGGCAAAATTAATAGACTCAAAACGGAAAATTTTTTGATTCGTAAGATATACTATTTATTTGTGTTTGCCATTTAAAATAAGAAAATATGTAACATAAGCCAACGTGAATGTTTATACATACACCCATACACTCTCACATTATAAAGCACAAGGTGTGACACCCAGATCTGGCATCTCAGGACTTTCTTGTACTGCGAGGTGTTTCTCTTTCTTCCAGCTGAGTCAAAAAGCATTTTAGATATATCATAAAATTTTCTATAATTCCATTTCAAATATGCCTATATATGTATATGTGTGAGTGTGTGTATGTGCTTTGTCTGCCTGAAGTATTATTGTTGTGTTCTTTGCTGCTTTAGGTCGTTATTGACGCAGTGCCAAGAGGAATGTGGTCACTTGGAAATTGTTGTTGGAACTTATCTTCGTATAATTTTTCTAAAACTTTTATACAAACTATCAGAAAGTTGTTTGGTACTCAGAATTCTTAATGCAGGTACTCCTTGAATATAAATATTTATGTATGAATAAGTAAACTTTTAATGGGTGTGTGTAATGAAAGTAAAATGCTCAAATAATCTATTTGCTAGTATGGATGTGCTTTCGACAGTGTCGATTAAGCACTGAGAAGCAAGTGCTTGATTTATTTGAAGTAGGAAAATGTGTAAACAGTCTAAACACTGGAAGCTAAACAGATGAGAGTTAAGATATACTTATTTCTGAAATGAGCTAAAGTCTGTTGAAATATTCTGAAGTACTAAAAGTTGAGTTATTTGAAAGCTTTTCGGGCTAACGATCAAAAGAAATATTGTAATTTATACAAATTTTTTAAAATCTGTATAATTATATAATAGCGATTGTTTGTATATCCCCGTGAGCTCGGGGCCAACCAATAAGACAGTATTTTTGGGGAGAAATTTTTTTAACTCACTACGAATGAATATCAATCTCGATCGTAGTATCACTCTCACTATCGATCTCTCTTCCTCTAACTCGCATTCTCATTCCCATTCTTACTCTCACAAGAAATCGCGCACCATCATACTCATTCACTCCCTCAATTTCTACATCTCCCCATATATTACATCGACAATATAAACCTCTTTATAACTTTCATTACCTCTTCCTCTAACTCTAGCTGTCACAATCAATGTCATTCTTAATATCAGTTTCACTCTCATTCTCACTCTCACACCCACTCACAATCTCACTCTAACTCTCACTCTCACTATAGCTATCACTCTCACTCTCGTTTTCACTCTCACACTTGCTCGCAATCTCACTCTTACTCTCACACTCGCTCGAAATCTCCCTCTTACTCTCACACTCTTACTCTCAATCTAACTCTATGTGTCAGTGTCACTCTTATTCTTAATATCACTCTCATTTTTTTCAAACTCTCACTCTCATTTGTATGCTTAATCTCACACTAAATCTTACTCTTCGATTTTTCATTTGTATAAACGTAGTAGGCATGGAGGAGTGCCCAAGATTTTATGATGAGCTGTTAGCAGACATCGACGCTTCGAAATACCATGTCGTTTTCAATCATCACCAATTTTTAAAAGAGCAGAATAGAAGAGAAGCATGCTTTGTTGCACGGTCAAAACCATTTAAACTGCTGAAATCGGATATATACTACCGCCCTCTCCCTCTCAATACACTCAGTAAGTAAGCAATTATTATATTGGAATTCTACTCATTTCCGGACTGTCTAATTTCCGATATAGTCCTATGTCTTGCTTTCATAAAAAAAAATTTCAAATCAGACAGGTACTACCTCCCTCTTATATAAGAATATATATTAGGTAAAATATTAATATACTATAGCTGTATGTCCATATATATGCATGCAAGTACCTCAATTTATCGTAAAAGTTCAGAATCGCCATAAAATAAGCAAAAAGAGTTAAACCCAAACTATATTTTATTACTTTAGATATCATCAATCGCAATGTTTGCTTAAGAAAAACTAAAGGCAAGAAGGAAAATTGAAGTATGCCAATTTACAGTTTATATATGTATCTATGTATGTGGTATGTACATAGTTGCTTTTTCTTGCTGCGCTGCATACATACTAATACTCCATGGCGTATACGTAACCAAAATGCGTACGTGTGACACCGATTTTCGTGCATCAAGTTTTGATCACATTTTTTGTGATTTTAAGTTAACTTTCATCAAAGTTAAAGCAACTTTGCTGCAATCTGACATTATTGCAATTCAGTGCAATATCCGTTTGCATAGAAAAGCCACAATGTCGCTGTCATCGACTGGCTTGCGAAATGCCAATAATGTTGGCTAACTTAATGTGAAAGTCAGATGAGCACACACACACACACAGATTTTACAGCGTAACAAGAGTTTATGGTTTAAGACAGAACAAAAAAAAACCAAGAAATGAAAAACAAAAAATGAAAAACTAACAAAAGCTAGTGGAATGTCAAGAAAATCAAGGCATAAAGGGAATATAAAATTTAGTGTAAAGCTAGCGTAAAAGTTTGTTGTAAATATATGTATTTATGTACTAGTGTATATACATGTAAGTACTCGTATGTATGCTTGTATAAACGCATGTGATAGGTATTTAAGTCTTCAACAATTCTCATTGCACTACGAAAACTTTAGCAATTTATGCATACAAGCATAATGCATTTGTTTGTTTTGTGAAGTTTAAATACATTTTTTTTTTCTTGGCACATTTTTTACTGTGAGCAAATAGAAAGAGCGCGAAAAAACCTTTTATGTGAAAGATAAGGAGCATGCAAAGACATATACGGTTATTTATGAAAAGAAAAGAAATCATTTAAAATTGATTGATGACATAATATCTATGCTTGCTTGTGAAGTTCAAAACAGCGTGACAGTTTAGTTGTAACAACAACTTTAATGTGTCACCCTAACATGTTTCGCTGAGGTCTCAGAGTGAGTTAAAGTTCCAGTTTTTATAGTTCATTTATTTTATAATTTGAAAGGAAGCTTGCAAACAGAATTTATGACATTCTGTTTTTGAGTAAGTATTTTTCTGAGGATTTGAAAATAAGACTGTATTCAGAACACACACAAGAAAGAGAAAAAATAATTAAAATTGGTGAGATATTGGTTGATTTTAAGCGGCACTCAAATTAATTGTTTTAGAACGAATAAATATTATCTTTTCCCTAGGGATTGGAGTAGAGTTTGTACATAATAAAAAGTTCAAAAAGCCCTTAAAAAAATATGTAAAAAAAAATTGTTGTTTTTTCACATTTTGAGGTGGTTCACTATACTTTTAAACAGACCTAATAAATTTGATTAGTAATTAGTAATCAATTAATTAGAGGGATTTTTTAATAGGTAATGATTATTTTAACGGCTTTTCAAGAAAAGGCAATTGATTAGGATTAGAAAAAAATAATAAAAAATAATCAAAAAATTAGGTTTGATTACTTTTAATTGGTTTTTGATTTTATTCGATTTTTTTTGGATTATTATTATTAACAAGTTTGTTTTTAAATAAATGCATTCTTTCAAATTCGAACTCAAGATCGGCATTTGAGGCGGCACTTTGTCCGTCTGTCCGTCTATCCGTCTGTCTGTTTGAAAGCAACGAAGCCCCTTATTTTTTGAGATATCTCGATGAAATTTGGTATGGAGCCGCCGTTTTGCATAAGATTAATCATTTGTCGGAATCAGCAAGATCGGACCTACATAACATATAGCTCCGATACAATCGATTGTTCCGATAAATGCAGTTTGGGCTATGTATCTTTAAATTATCAGTTTTGCAGAGTTTGTACTAATTGTAAGTAAGGATCGGACACTTAAAACCGTGATGCGTATTTATGAAAGGTATAAAGTCTTCGGCACAGTCGAAGGCAGCCCTTTCCTTACTTGTTTTTTTTTTTAATTTCACCGCGATTTGGTCCTTGTATCATAGATACGAAACTTTGAGGTCTTGAAGGGTTATTGCTTTAGAAGTTATTATGCCATATAAAAAACCAAATTATTCTACATAGCTTTGTTGTCATCCTTCGTCGCCCTATAATTTTATCATATTTTTTCCAGAATAGTTAAAAGTTTTTGAAGGTTTGGCTAATGATTTATTCAATTCTTGTACTCAGAAAAAAATTTTAAAAACTAGCAAGTCTAAGTTCTCGACCATTTGTAGATAGTTATTGAAAGCAACATATGAGAAATTGGAAAAGTAGCACAGCCTTTAACTCCTCTTAAGTATATACCGCATAACTTTTATGACTAACTACGATTAATTCTTTTTTGTATTGCTTGCAAATCATAGCAAAGTGCCAAGATGCTTATTGGCTATTATTTTACATTAGGTTTCAATTAAGTAATTTTCATGGAAAATATCGTTCATCTACCAATTTCCTAGAAGTAAAAAAAAGCTAGACACCCACCAATATTTAGCCTGGCTTTATTCACCTCGAGGTACATTTTTTGAACAGCAACAGCATTCTGCTGCTTAGAGTATGAAGGGAGCATAAGATACGAGGTGTGTTCAAAACGTATCGCGAATTTTGAATTTTCGCTGGTTACGTATATTCGAATTTCGAATTTTTTGTGGCGTTATGTTGGTACTCATGTCTCTCACTTATGCCGACAAGCTCGGCCATTTTGAATGTTCAGTTAATTGTTGACAGCTGCTTCGCTTGCACGTGTTTTGGATCGTCTTCGATTTTTACCTATTCAAAAAAATGGATAAAGAACCTGTATCAAATTTTGTGTGAAAAACGAAATTAAGTGCGCGGATGCATTCCGAATGTTGACTGTGGCATACGGAGAAGCTACCTTGGACCGAAGCAACGTTTATCGGTGGTACAAAATGTTCTCAGAAGGCCGAGAAGATGTGCAAAGAAGAACAAAAATTGACTTTTGCACCACGATAACGCCCCTGCTCACGCATCGTTGCTTTTGCGCGACTTTTTGGCCAAAAACAACACACTAATGATGCCGCAGCCACCGTTTTCCCCAGGTCTGGCCCCCCGTGACTTTTTCTTGTTCCCTAAACTGAAGAGGCCCATGAAAGGACAACGTTACGCTTCTCTTGACGAGATAAAAACGGCATCGAAGGAGGAACTGAACAAGATACAAAAAAATGATTCTTTGAAGTGCTTCGAAGATTGGAAAAACCGTTGGCACAAGTGTATAATATCTCATGGGGATTACTTTGAAGGGGACAAAATAGATATTCATGAATAAATAAATAATTTTTGAAAAAACACAAAATTCGCGATACTTTTTGAACACACCTCGTATACCTGCAAGATACATATATATGGGTAGAAAAAGCCAGAATGCGACCTTATCTCAATTTCAAATCAATCGATTGACTTTTTTATAAAAAAAAATGTTCCTGTAATAATTTAAACTTCACAGAACAGCTGTCCTTGAACTGGCGAATATTAGCACGCAGACACACAGCAGCCACCGGCCAAACAAATTGACCACGAAGCCAGCTAAGATGCAGTCAATTTAAACATGATCTGCTGATTGGTGGCAAACAAGCTGGCTGGAGGCATACTGGAAGCAAAAGGGCTGGATTGAAGCAAACCATAAAAGAGCGCAACCCTTTGCTATGGTCATAAATTCTACTTTTATTTCAACAAAGTCACATGACTAAGCAAAATGCACAATGGTCGGGTCATTATTTGGTATAAAACTTATCCTGCATAAATCAAGGAGTTCATACACTTAACGAGTTTTTGCACGTAATGCGAATGGAAGTTTTGTTTTTTTTGTATCATTTTTACTAACAATAAAAGGAGTAAAGCCAAGATTTTAGGTATTTGAAATATTTGTAGTGAAGGATATGCGTACTTGAGGGCTGTAAAGAGACATTTAAGTCTACAGCTCAGACAACTAACTGTAAAGTAAAAGACGGTATATATTACTCGTACAATGGCTTTGCTGTCAAGTTAATGTGAAAGTGTGTGGGGTTAGTTAAATTTCTCAGTATTTTGTAAGCGCTGCTGTCAAGTTTAATTTCTAGGCTTTCAAATAATTTGAAAACTTTTGAAATAATGTTTTAATCAGAAAATAAAAAAACCCGTTTTGTAGAATTATAGTATAACAAAACCAATATTAATTTTACAAGATCGCATTAAATTTTTAGAAATTTTTTTCTGAAGTCATATTACATTTATAAAACAAATGCTATATGCTACATTGCGAAATGGTGAGAAAAATTCTAGGAATTCAGAGCGACTTCTAGAAAATTTAAAATCTATACTTTGTTTTACAAGAATTTGATTACCAAGAAAGTTATATTTTTGGTTTTGAGTAGCCCTTTACTGTAAGCGGACCTGCTAAATAATGATTACTAGTCGTAATGATTACCGGTTTGATTACATATTTTATTGAGAATCTATTTAATAATTTATTTACAATTACTTTAAATTTTTAATGATTATTTTCAAATAAATTAAAAAAGAAATCAAAAAAATAAAAAAACATAATTTTTACGATTATTAAAAAATCAAAAATAATAAAAATAAAAATTTTTATTACTTTTGATAGTTTTTGATTTATTTTGACTTTATTTCTAATTATTTTTGATTTTTTTCCGCATTGTTGTAGAAGGACATACATATTCCCATCAACAATACTGAAAAAAAGTAAAAGTAATCAAAAAAAACAAAACTAAAATTAATCAAAACAACTTTTTTTTTGATTATTCCTGATTATATTTGATTAATTTTTTTAATTTTTTAATTTTTTTATTTATTTGTTTTTCTAATCGTAATCCATTAATATTTGCCTTTATAACTATTACCAATGAAAAAATCCGTCTTATTAATTGAATACTAATTACTAATCCAATCTAACAGGGCTGACTGTAAGTCTATTAGATTTGACGTCACAATAATTTTTATACCTAGTAGTGCTACGCAAATAAGGTATATTAACTTTAGTCGCCTAACGGCATAAACAACTCGAGATAGATATTGACTTATCTATATCAAAATGTTCAGGAGTAAAAGAGAAATTGATTAAGCCATGTCCGTCCGTCCGTCCGTCCGTCTGTGAACACGATAACTTGAGTAAATTTTGAGATATCTTAATGTAATTTGGTATGCGGGTTCATTGGCACTCATCTCCGAGCGCTATTTAAAAAAAGCGTCATCGGACTATAGCCACGCCCACTTTTTATATATGTATAGAATATTTTCGAAAACACAAAAATAGGGATTACTCAGTACATAATACACCTATAAGGATAACATTTGGTGTATATATTAAGACTGATGCACAAAATAAGATTTTCAAGAAATTTCTTAAAATGGGAGTGGCACCGCCCACTTTTGATTAAGTAAAATTTAGAAATGTTTTAAGATATCTAAATGCAATTCAGCACGCAGGTTTCCAGATGTGCAAGGAGGGTCTATCGCATTATCCCCAAAATCAAAATCCCCAAATCAAAATCCCCAAATCAAAATCCCCAAAATCAAAATCCCCAAAGGAAAAATCCCTAAAACCAAAATACCCAAAATCAAAATCCCCAAAATCAAAATCCCCAAAATCAGAATCCCCAACACGAAATCCCCATTTTATGTGTGAAATAAATTCAAATTAGGTTTAAAATCGCGGCGATTTTTAACCTAATTTGAATTTATTTCACACATAAAATGGGGATTATATTTATTATAGATATATTTTGAATTAAAACTCAGAAGAAATTGTATGTATGTATAACGAATTAACAAGTATTTAATAGGTAATCGTAAATGGAAGAAAATGCAGTACATAGCCATACATAATAACTAAACATATAATACAGAGTGAGTCACATATGTAGTAAATACAAACTTCTTTGTTTTTGAAATAAGTGTACAAAAATTTATGATTTCACAAACATTTAAATACTTATAAACATAGTACATACTATGACAATATCAGCTTAAACCGAACAAAATATACTACACCACAAACAATTGCCTTTACATACATTCATATAAAAAACTTGAAAGATCTTAATACTAATTACACAGTGCAATATTGATCTTAAATAAGTCAGTTTGTGTAAATCCAAACGACTTTTAACCACTTTTTTTATTTTCTTGGCACGCTCCAACTTTTTTTATTTTTTCTTATATCTGAACCTGATCGTATCCTCTCTATTTCTGTTTTAACCTCAATCATTTCCTTACCTAAATGTTTTATCATTTCATATACACCACATTTTTTTGTTCCTGTTATAATTTTAAGCCTACGGTGCCAAGCCTCGATCAAGTTTTGAGTTCGTGAGAAATTTTCTTTAAAGGTGTCTGAAACACTCCAAAATATAGGGTTATATTTAATATAACCCTATATTTTGGGGCACCCAACCCTTTGTTTCCACTAATATAATTTTTTTTTAACCAATGGCATATTTTTTAAAGTCGCTATATGCATAGGTAAAAATATGTACGAGTATAGTCATAAAATTAAAATATGGTTATACATATATAAATACGAGTTTTAGCTCAGATCGAACAATGTTTTTGCCATTTTTTATACGGTAATATTAGTTATTCAAAACATGGAAATTTTGTTTGGGGATTTGATTTTGGGGATTTTTTCTTTGGGGATTTTGATTTTGGGGATTTTTTCTTTGGGGATTTTGATTTTGGGGATTTTTACTTTGGGGATTTTGATTTTGGGGATTACTTATTTGGGGATTTTTTTTTCCTTGGGGATTTTGTGTTTGGGGATTTTTTTTTTTGGGGATTTTGTGGCACTCCCGTGCAAGGATTGTTCGAGCGAAAATGGGCAAAATCGGTTAATGTCCACGCCCAGTTTTTGAACATAGTTCTGAAAATTTTTTTTGGAATATTTGAAAAGCGATAGTTCTACATCTAAGCAAATTATATCAATCAGATTTTGCACACATAATAAGCTTTTTAAGGAAAACTCGACTGCAAGCAAATTTTGTCAATTTTGAAGAAGTAGGCATGGCGCCGCCCACTTTTCAGCATAAAATTTCAGCTATTTTTAAGGGAAATCGCTTAAAATTCAATCTTGATATTTCAATTAAAATTGGGCAGCTGCTTCTCAGTAGTATGTCTCCTGCCAAAAATTAGCCAAATCGGGAAACACACAAGCGAAATATTCGGGCACGTAGTTAATAGCCCACTGCAATAGCGAAGTTATATATGTTTTTAGATTTTCATACCTTTCATTAACATTAAATGTATATAAGTGTGAGAAGAAGAAGAGAAAAGTTCACTAAAGTGATCATCACGATGAGCGGAGTCGATTAAGCCATGCCCGTCTCTCCGTCCGTCTTTCTGTTTGTCCGTCTGTCTATTTGAACGCAAACTAGTCTCTCAGTTTTACAAAAGAATGCTGAAATTCGTTGTTTGCTTTGGCCGTTTTATAATATCTTAGCAAACCCGATAGACGTTGTTTTGACGTTTTGATACATAGAACACATCTATATATAAAATGTCATTAACTTGAACCAAATAAACTCCTAATTATACCGAACTGCAGCTTTATATAACCTGGGGTCTTTTCCAAAAGCTATATACAGACTGTGTCGTGCCCAGCGAACTCCTGAACCTATCGTGAAAGTCCAAGAGAAAAACAAAACACTTTTGAAAAATTATGTAGATATTGACTACGTGACACATATATCCAAATTTCATTAATTTAGGCCAAAAAAGTTCGGAGTTATGACGAATTGAAACTCTATATAGCCTGGGGGTGTGGCTCCGCCTACTTTTTCAAAACTATATATTGTCTATGCTGTACCTAGTGAACCCAGGTATATATTGTGAAAATTTAACGCAAATACGAACTGAAAGTATTAAAATAGACCTGCGCAAATTGGGATGCCATAATAGATCACTACTAGGTATATAATGTTCGGTTCCACCCGAACTTAGACTTCCTTACTTGTTTCCTTTTTTTAAGTAAATTTTTTTGGATTTTTTTTTTCACTTACGTTTGAGGTGGTGACAACAATTAATTTTTGTTTTCAATTTTGAGTCTCGTCGGTGTGCCTCAATCATACCCAGTAGCTCCCGCGGCAGCAGGGAAAAATTACACTTTCGACAACACTCCCCAAAACTGTATTTTTTTGTATTACCCTTGACATACGTCTAAGCGAAATATTGTAAGTAATGCTTGTTGCTGAGTTTTAAATTTTTTTGAACTTAATTTGCTAGTTTAACAGTAGTAACTAAAACAATTTTTGTTACTCAATAAAGCTGCCACTTTTCGAAATTCTTTGTTCTAGGCGAAAAAAATAAAAATAAAAACTTGTCCACAAAAATGGCAGATAAGAATTAGCTAGCGGTAAATGGGTAAAAAGAGTGTGCCAAGTATAGCGCAAAATTGCTAACGAAAACTTTTGCAACTTTTCAGCTAATATTTGTGTTGTGCGGAAAATTTGGAGCTTTTAAATTTTGTTTGTTTTAGCTACAACATTTCTTATTGGTTTGCTTGCGAGGGTAAGCGATATTCAGCTGAAAGAAAGTTGGAAGGGAAGTTTTTGGCATCTAAAGATAATTGAAAAATTGGTAGCTAAAAAGTAAAACAGAAAAGCTAATAGCGGAAGCTTAGCTTGAAAGTGAAAAAGTATGTATTAAAGTTTGTTTCTATGTATGCAGAACAATACGTTTATGTGTGAGAAATTCCGAAAAGTAAACAGTTTTACAGCAGCTGAACTGTTGCACTTAGCAAACAAGCGTGTATGAGATTTTTTTTTACTGCATGTCTGCATATGTACATTAGGGTGGGTTCACTTTTTTTGCTTAGCATGTGGGTGGAAATTGTTTATTGTTAAAGAAGAAAAAAAAAATGTTACTTAACATTGTGAGGTGGCTCACCCGATTCTTAATATATAGGTAGTTCATTAAAAAGGAAGAGAAAATTTGTTTTAGGGGTTCTATAAATGTCCCATTAAGTACACATAGTCGTTGAAACGGAGCTGCTACCATTGTTGTGACTTTAAAGTAATGAGAATTTATTGACGGGCACTTACGAGGAATATATAAAAATGCAGAATAATTTTTTGGTAACCACAACGTTCCAACAACGTTCATTTAGGAGATCTAGCAAAGTTCCATTGACATCATGGTTATGTGGCAATGACCTTTGAACTTTGCTCGCAAACCTCTCTTTTTAGCTTTTTGCCAGCTTTATCTTGCAACTTATTTTGCTGTTAGCTATTGGACTTAATATGTTTTTATATGGATCCTAATTTGTTACCTAAAAGTGGAATTATAATAATATTGCATGAATAATAATAAGAAGGAATTTCATGTATTTTTGAGATAGTCTGCGTAGAATAATAATTTACTGTCAAACATAATTATAATGCATCGATATTTTCCACGCGTCATTGAAATAAAATTTTTTATTAAAACATATTTTGTTTTGTATCTGAGAACATGCAAAAAAATGTCGAAATGCTTTTGGTGGTCCTTTTATACTTAATAATAATTGTTATGAATTTATATAATTAATTCGATGCAGAATTTCTTGTGACTAGGTCTAAATTATTTTATTAACGCAATAGCGTTGCAAGATTTCTCTAAAAAAAATGTGACATCTTTGAATAAATAACTTTCAAGTCGTATTCACTAAAGAGAAAAACTTCAAGGTAATGAATATTTGATGAAAGTGTGATACGAAGATTTTACTTTGAAGTTATATTTACTACAAATTAACAAATGTCTCTATAGCGCCACTTCAAAGTCGTGGCAAAGTTATAACTACCACAAGTTTCATGCTTTAAGTTTCCTTCACTATCCCCTGCTTTTACCTGTGTAACTATATTGAACGATATAAAAGCTTGGCATTCAAATAACAAGTTTTACTCGCTTTTTATTGGAATTTATTAGTCTTCTTATTAGCAGGGACCGCAAATAATGATTATTTTTATTTTTTACTGAAGAATGAGTATTATTTTATTTTTCATAACAAAACTCTAAGGCCCCGTTTTTCAGTCCTTGGTTAAGCTCAGTTTAAACTAAGTGTGCTTAAACTCGGCTTAAATTTAAACTCCAGTTAAACTGCAGAGCGGTTTTTCAGTGTGAGTTTAAGGCCGCTTTTAATATTTGCTTTTTATACGGCAACATTGGTTTTTTCTTTATCTAGGCGGCCGCCGTGGTGTGAAGGTAGTGTTGCCGGCCTACCACACCGAAGGTCCATGGTTCGAGCCCTGGTACAGGTAACATCAAAAGTGATTTGAAAAAAGTTTTTCAAAACGGGGTCGCCCCTCGGCAGTGGTTTGGCAAACTCTCCGAGTGTATTTCTGCCATGACAGGCTTCTCAGCAAAAATTCGTCTCCTTTGTAGATGCCGTTCGGAGTCGGCAAAAAACTGTAGGTCCCACCAATTTGTAGGGAAAATTCAAATCGGCACACCACAAATTGGAAGAGAAGCTTGGCGCAAAAATCTCTTAGGAGGTTTATGATGATATACCTGTTGTATATCGCGCCATAGAGAGAGATATGGTAACAGATAATATTTGTATACATATTGTTGTTGTTGTTGTTGTTAACAGTGCTTCGCCCTGCCGTTGTATACATATTCAACACCATTGCTTCTCCTCAGTATTGTAATAGTTAGCATTTCGCCAATTTCTGCATCACTATAATCACTTTCGTCAGATGATATATCCAGTATTTAATTAAATATAAAAATATCGTCCTTTCTTAATTGCGTTCAGCTTATTGTTTCACAACCAAAACCATCAAATATGCAAAACAGCTGACGGGTTAACTAGAGTTTAACCCTGCCGAATTGACCGCTTAAACTACGTTTAAACTTCGTTTAAAGTTGACTGAAAAACTGCGTAACAAGTTTAAGCTTAGTTTAACGCTGAGTTAAACTTGTACTGAAAAACCGGGCCTAAGCGTTATTTCACTTTAAACGAACACCCCTCTTGCTATGAAGTGGTTGAACCCAAAGTTAATTTATTGGAAATTCTATTATAAATGGTGGAAAATGGGTACAAAAATATGCGTGCTTTCATTTCGATCCCATAAATACGCATTTCCAACTTTAAATACCCCTTCCCTCCATTTGAAGTAGTCTTTTCAAATATGTATCTGTATGATCAAGAAGTTTATTAGTTCAAACTTTTAAGCCGAAATTCCACATAGTTCGGCATACATGATAATTTGAGTTTTATTATGAAAAATAAAATAATACGCAAGATTGAGTAAAAAATAAAAATAATCAGCATTTGCGGTCCCTGCTTATTAGGAGCAAAATTAGAGAGTTGGAAACACTGAAACTTAAATTGACTATTATTAGAATTAAAACATACAAAAACTAATAATTTAATTCAAAAATGTTTGGAAAACATTTCGATGTTCATAAAACAAATAAATACATTTTTTTTTTACCAAAGTACGAAGCAAAAAAAAAAGAGTAAAATTTCAAGCCACCCTAATGTATAAACATACTTTCCTAACATTTTCGATATGCACGTTTTATATAGCATTGACAGTAATTGCCAACGTCAGCCATACCATACGAGAACTTATTATGTGCTTATTTTTTAAAGATCGTCTGCACGAGCGTACAAACAGCTAGGGTATGTGGTTAATGCTATTTAGCGTACATATGTATGTGTAACTTTATATGTAAACATGTTAAAGTCATAAAAATTTATACTCATTTACTCTCATCGAAGTTGCCTTATCTTTTCAGGTCATTAAAGCGCGCACAAAGCTTTTGCCTGTTGTTCATTCGCTTGCGGCAATTCAATGGCAATGGCGCAATTTTTATTTCAAATTGATTTTAGCAGCAATTGAAAATTAAAATTAATGTTTATTTAGTGCGCCCTCCACGTGCGGCCGGCAAGCAACCAACCAGCGAAGACGCCTAGTAACGCCCAACAACAAACAAGCTTCAAGGGAAGTTTGTAACTTGCGCTTCATTATATCAAGTAAAAGCAAACAAAAAATCTCGCGCATTGCTATTGGAAAAGTTTAAAGTTTATCGTTAAATTAAGTATTTTGATTATTAGTTTTGGCTAGTTTGCGGGCAAAAGCTATATACGCCTAATCGTTTGCCCAACTTGAACACTTTAAAGTACACCACATCAAAGTAAAGCAAGTGAAAGCGACATACAACCCCACTTAAGGTAGAATGAAATGAGAAAAGTTTTTGACTGCTCGACTGCACTTGACTTGCCCTTTAACTGGTCCCCTTCGTCTACCATTGCCGCAGTTGCCATAGAAGTTGATGGCACTTTTGCTATCACTGTTAGTTGCTCGTGCAGTCAACGTACTTAGGTGAAGGTTAAACAATTTAAATCATCCCTTTCATACACACTGCAAAGGCACATACAAAGTCATGGGCGTAGGCAGTGGCGCAGGAACGGTAATGTAAAGAGAAAGTCATTGCCCCTAAAGCAATGTTCGCGTACCAAAACAGCGGCAGAAATCAAAAGCGACGTCATCGTTTGAGTTTAGACATGTTTGACAGCGCATTTCTTATCGCCTGAGCTCTTTGAAGATTACTATTTTACGTTCATCATAAGGCCCTCTAGCTTAATATTTTTTTTAATTAAATAATTCATGCAATGAGCCGGAGTTATGATATTACTCTGCCAAAAGCTTACTAAACTGGCATGAATGATATTCTCGAGTCAGTTGGTTATTAGTATGTCTAGAGAAACTTGGATATAGCGTAAGATACAGCGTTTAAGATAGTTATGGCTTAGTGCTTGAGCGACTTTATTCAAGCGACAGGCTTTTAAATCTTGAGTGCCGCAATACGAAAGCTCATAAAATTCTTAAACGAACTGATTGCCATTTAGAAATATTATAATTTATTTGCCTCAGAAAGGTGTTTGTAACCTAAAGTGAGACTTATGTCATCAAAACGGCTTCTTGAAGCAACTTGGGCGTGCTGGCTCGCAGCCATCTCAATGGAGTCCAATATTAAAAGTAATACTAAGTCCTTCTGGGCATATTACGATTCCAAACGGAAGAAATGTAATACCGAAATCCGTAAAATACAAAGGGTTCGTATCTTCTTGTAACTCAGACTCATATAACTTATACGAAAACTTTTTTAGCTACATATGCGATAGCTTACAAAAACCGAATGTAGCTCGCAATCATTTTGATTAGAGCAAGCAGTAAACAGACGAGCAATTTTAGTCACGAAAGCAGACATTTGTAAAGGCGTCACTGCAGTTGGATGTTTCCGACGGGGTCCGCTAACATATTTTTATTTTTTTGGATGGATGGAAAACTGCTTTCATCACTCCTTTTTATTTAAATATGGATTGAGGAATAGAGGGGAAAACTGAAGGTCAAATGCGAAGCTCTATACTTAAATTCAATAGCTAAGTTCTAGATAATTCCGAAACTGTTTTACAAACTCTTTAAAGAGTATTTCTTATCAGTGTTAAAATTTCGTCTTCCTACTCAGCAGCATGGATTTTATCCCTCGCGATCTGTACTAACTTCACATTGGATGTTATAGGGAATGGCGAGAAAGTGGAGCAGTTCCGTCTTATATTCACATATTTTACGAAGGCTTTGAGAGCTTGGATCACATTAAAGTCATCCGAAAACTGGGATCCCTGAGAGTACACTCGAATACCCTCACTTGGCTGGAGCCACTATCCCGAGTACAGAGAATTAGGCTTTAAAATTCTGGAAGGCCACTCCCAAGTAATATCAACTACCTATGGTGTAGCCTAAAGTAGCTAGTGCTTGCTCTATACAAATGACCTGAAGCTCTATTACCCTAACAAATATTTTAAAGGTTGCATCAGCGAGGGGTAAGCCCGGTAGGCCAAGTTTTATAAATAAACAAATAAATAAACTGTTTAACCAATTTTGAAAAAGGTAAGCGGCAGTGGCAAAAACTAATCTGCTTTGCAGATGCCGTTCGGAATCGGCAAAAAACGGTGGGTCCCGCCAATTTGTAGGAAAGATTAAAAGCTGCACACCTCAAATTGGTACAGAAGCCAGACCTTAATCTTCTCCTAGATACATATATATCGCGCCAATTATTATTCTACAGATCTTCAACAACAACAGCACCCATATATAAACGCCCCTATCTTTTGCACAAAGCTTCTCCACGCCCCTGTACAGTCTTCCATACACGCCAAATTCAAGGTGGTGCGGAAGCAGCATAAGTACATAGTAATTGAGTGCATTTGCTTTGTTGCAAGTCAAGCTGAAATTTTCAAATATCTATTTAGTTACTTACTTGATATTTTGTGTGATTATTTGAGCGTATATAATTTGAGTTAATGTGCGTTTCTATACCGAAAGGGTTGTGTATATGTGTGTGTGTGTGTTAAGCATCTTCATTAACTTGCGCACAGTATCCCTGCAGTGAAATATCAAACTAGCCAGTAAACATACTAGCAACCAACAATGACTTTCTGGTTGAAATCATACTAGTCAGAAGAAGTCCCGTCTATACTAGAATACAACTCTAATTCTCTGGTTGAAATCACACTAGTTAGCGAAAGTTCAATCCATATTAGTATACGACTACAATTTTCATAGTATTTGTTCAAGCGACATAAGCTGTAATTATATCTTTCGTTTATTTCATTTGCACTGCATGCTATTGTAATTCGCAGTCAGCTTATGAAATATTCCAAAGATATAGTTTATGTTTTGCACTTCCAAATAGGGGTTTTCACAGCCAAAATGATGAAAAATGAAAATAATTGATAAGTCCATTTTCTTATTTTATTCCCTGCTAGAGGGTTTGGTCCACATTTGGACTAGTATTCTTTTATCTTTTTCGAACTACTATGATACTAGTATGATTAGACTGCAATTTTACTAGTACATTTCCATCCATTTTGAACTACTATGAAAGTGGTATTTTACGACGAGTATGATATTAGTATATTTCCACTATATACAAACTAGTATTTCATGAGTAGTAGATGACTGGTATGTTCTGGTCGAAATCTGACAATTGACATCTCGTAGGACATCGTCATGTTAAAAATACCAATTCTTTCTTCTTTAAATGGTCATCTAACCGCCTGGGCGATTTTGACCGTCCAACATAGCTCGCCAAAAGGCTTTGTTGTTGAATTTCATTGGAACGTTGTTTTATGTGGTGGGTCCCAAACCCAACGCACAACCCGTTTCACGGGAGGTTGAATTCTATTACACGTTTGTATAGCGAGCCGCTTGATCCAAGACAGACGCCCGCTTGCAGCCACACCACATGGTGATCAGACGCTGCTGTTTGAACCCCCCAGCAAGCCCTTAAACCGATTATGTCGGAGTGGCCTTACGAGGTTGTCGCCTTCTCACGTTTAGCTCACCACCAAACGGGTGTTCGGTGGTTACCCAGAGGATACTTGGGCGCAAAGCCCGGAAGTAGTGAGCTGCTTGAACCGCATGCAAAAGAAAGGCTCTGGCCATTCCCAGGTGAATGGCGATCAGAAACTTTCCCCACTTGCGTGGACTTCTGCACACGGCCCCATCCTCCTTATACCAATTGCCTATATGGAAATATGACAGTTGGCTGACTAGTTGGGCTTGGTGCATATACTACGAGTAGTTGTAAAGTAGTTTCCAACTAGTTCGTTTGACTGCAGGGCTACTACGGTGAGAGTATCAATGGGTGCGTGTGTGTGTGTGTGCATGGAATTGTGAAGGAAGCACATTTATTTCATAGTTTTGTTATTAATGTTATTTGCAAAGTTCTAGACAACCAGCACCACCACCACCACCTCTGTCTTTGCTTTTATATTAAAATTAGAGTTGTGAACTTGGTGAAATTTTACAACTTTTTCCTCTATAGCTAATTTCACTTCAAATGCGTTCTGTGTAAGTGAAAAGGTATGAGTTTTGTTGGAGCTGCTTTCAAAAGAGAACTTTGGGGATTTAGCAACAAATTTATTGAATATTGGGAAAGAAAACGTTAGGGAACCAAAAGAACGGAAATACATGGCTTACTAAAACTCTCAAAAAAAAAAATATTCGAATTCATGCATGAAATGCTATGCAGAATTGCTTTGACTAGTAGCAGAAAGCTACATTCTGGTCTATATGGAGTACTGAAAGAAGAAAATCAAAACCATTTCTGCATCTGGAAAGAGGGAAATCCACTCAGAAATTCATTTGCTGTCCACTTTTGCATATTTTTGTTCTACATTTCACTTCCAAAAATTCATATTTTTAAAAACCACCCTTTTGAGAATTTTAGGATATCTTTAGATATGTCAGAAGTTTAACACAAAAAAGTTTGAGTCAAAAATTTAGTGGCGAACTTAGACTTTTTCGATTTTGAAAAACCGAAAATTTTCTAGAACTAAAATTTTTTTCCAAAATATTTTTTTATACTTCTAAGTACCTCCTTTAAAAGAGCCAAAGTTTATTTTTATACCCCGCGTGTACTAGTACGCAGGGTCTTATATATATGGTTGAATGACGGTAATTTGTAACGGTACAAAATAATGGAGATGGATATATAGTTTCATATATCAAAGCTCCTAGAATGAACAGTGGACACGTTAACTTGAGTAAAAATTGAGATATTTGAACGACATTTGCTACACAGGTTGGTTTTTGGCCAAGGTAGGTTGCTTTTTAAAATGGGCGATATCGAATCATAACCACGCCCCTTTTTTCGATAATGAGAGTTTCGAAAAACGTTTAAAAAGAAATAGTTCAATAATGAAACTTGGCAGATTTATTACATTAGTTGTTCTATTGACAATTTTACCAAAGTTTGGAAAATGGGCTTGGTACCGAACACAACAAATTTTCAAATTTCGACTGTTAATAACTACAGACCCGTTAGAATGGTGATGGTACATAACCCACAGAAAATAAGAAAGATCGAGAGAAAAGGAGGTAGAAATACTTAACTGCCCATATTTCATTGACTGATACAGGTAGAAAGATATAATCGGCAGTTACCTCAGTTTTCTGATTCTTTATACAATTTTTGCAAAATTATACAAAGTGGGCGTGACACCGCCCACTTATGAGTCAAGCAAATTTCAAATTTAAGAACGGTGTAAGATAAAATTACGAAACTTGATACGAGGTATACTATAGATATGTAGAGTGCGCCAATGAAAATAAGCTAAATCGGTGGACGACCACGCCCACTTATAGATCAAAGTTTTCTAAAAGAGAGGTAGGAAAACGGAACATGCCATATCTCCTTCACTGACGCATATAGAATGCTAGAATTTCGTAATTACAATGACCTGATGATCCTATTAATGATCTTTTTTTAATTGTGGAAAATGGCCGTGGCACCGCTCACATATAAATGAAAAAAATGTAAAATTTCAGCTATTATCAACTTCAGAACCGTGTTAAATAAAATAACGAAACATGATACGAGGTATACTATCTACGCTTTTCAATATTATATATAGCCTATAGCTGTAAGCAGTGAATCCAATAATCTACTGTGAAAATCTCATACAGATCGGTTAAGTACTTTGGACGACAGACACACAGACACACATTCATTTTTATTTATAAGATTGCCCACATGGTAGTAGAAAGAGTTTAAAACCTCTATAGGTCATAACTCCACAACAATTTAGCAATTTACCACGACCACTTTTATACTGCTTGGTATTTAATGTTCGGTTCCACCCGAGCTTACACTTCCTTACTTGCTTTAACCACAGTAGTTTTCGAAGTATTGGGAAAAAAAACTTTACGAAACAGGAAAAAAGTGAAATTAATTTGCATATGGCAGAACTTCGTTTTATGATAACAGGAAAGTCTTGACGAAACTTCTTTCAAGTCGAAAGAAGCCAACACGAACCATTTTTATTAAAACTTTTTCTTTAGAATTTAGCAACATGCAAGGAAACCGCATGTAGTTTCCGATAGTGTCTTTAGCTAAAAATATATATTAAACTTAAAAGTTATTTTTTCTACAAAATACCAAACATCACTATAGCGTGATAAAGTTATGACTACCACAAATTTAATGTTTAAAATGACCGTTTCGTCATCATGGTTTCATCCGCAACTTGGTAATCTACATTTAAACCAGTGCTATCTATGCTATGCTCTGTATTCACAACTGGCTTGATTACCATTTGTTTACTAACATTTACTTAATCGAATGCTGCCATGGACAGATTATTAAATACATTCTTTAAAATAAAATTTTTTTTTTAAGTTTTAACTCGTAGCAAAATAAAAATTGCTTCAAAAAATATCAAATAAATAATAAAAAAAAATATTGCGTCCCACAACTTTAAAATAACAATAAGGTACCGTAAAGCATCAGGCAAGCTATTACAGCCACTTGAAGTTAGCTGCAACTTAAAAGTAGCATTCAAGTAATATGGTTTAGTTGCTGCTGTTGTCGCCATCATTTTCAAGTTTTGAAAACTTTAAGGTTGACTTGCTAGTAACCATGACGTTCTCACTACCAGCAATTCTACTTAAATTTAAATTACTTCAAAGTAACTATTAGTAGTAGAACTACCTCGCAGCGCCTATTAATTTCTTGAAGTCATAAGTTTTGTGGCAGTTACGTAATCTTTACACAGTAAAGGTTCCCCCCTTCGTTAGCATCACTTTTGTGTTAGTTGTAAGTTCTTCCCAACAAGCATTTTTGATTTAAAGTAAACTTGCTACAACAACTGATCTGTAAGCTTTTTATACCTTTCATGAACATGAAATGGTATATTAACTTTGGTCCGATGTTTGCAAGGTTTAGAAATATAAGAGATAGACCCACCATTAAGTTTACCAAATTGATCAGGACGATGAACTGAGTTGATATAGCCATGTCCGTCTGTCCGTCCGTCTGTCCGTCCATCCGTCCGTCTGTTTGAACTCAAACTAGTCCCTCAATTTTTGAGATATCGCGATGAAATTTGGCACACGGATGTATTTTTGTATTATATTAGACATTTGTCGGATACTGTATAATCGGGTCACTATAGCATATATCTCCTATACAACCAATGGTTCAGATAAGAGGATTATGGCCATTTCTCCCTCATTTTAAAAGATTAAAACTTGAAACTTGGTGAGATATTTTCTTATGGATTGTAAAAGATTTCGTAAAAAAGTCAGCAAATCGGAGCTATATATAGTATATATCCCATACAAGCGATCGTTCAGATAAGAGGATTATGGGCATTTATCCCTCATTTTGGAAGATTAAAACTTGAAACGTGGTGATATATTTGCTAACAGATAATAAAAAATTTGGTAAAAAAATCGCTAAGATCGGAGCTATATACAGTATATATCCCATATAACCGCTCGTTCACATAAGAGGTTTTGGACCATTTCTCCCTCATTTTAAAAGATTAAAACTTGAAACTTGGCGAGATATTTTCTTATGGATAGTAAAAGATTTCGTAAAAAGTCAGCAAGTCGGAGCTATATATAGTATATATCCCATACAACCGATCGTTCAGATAAGAGGATTATGGGCATTTATCCCTCATTTTGGAAGATTAAAACTTGAAACGTGGTGAGATATTTGCTAACAGATAATAAAAAATTTGGTAAAAAAATCGCTAAGATCGGAGCTATATACAGTATATATCCCATATAACCGCTCGTTCACATAAGAGGTTTTGGACCATTCCTCCCTCATTTTCGCAGTTAAAAACGTGAAACTTGGCAAAATATCTTTTAATATATCATAAAAGATTTCCTGAAAAAATTGGTTATATATAAGAAATAATATATATATTCCATATAATCAAATTACCCAATTAATCGAATAAGGGCACAGCCCTAGTAAAAACTTGCCTTAGACAAATAAAGGTTATTATAAAAGAAAATTAAATGTATTGCTGACAAAGTTTTAGAGAACTTTAAACAAAGCGTATTTAAGATTGCACTTATTCATGAAAGGTATAAAGCCTTCAGACAGCGCCGTCCTTACTTCTTCATTCTTTTATTTATTTATTTTATTACAACAGCTAAATAATATAAAAATATCGCTTGGTTAAGTTTCAGAAAAAACATTAACAAAAAGCTTTCTTTAAACATTTTTTATAGGATAACATTTATAAGCTTTGAACCAACGTGCTGTTGCGATCATAAAAGTCTTATTTTCAAACGTTTTATAATAAAAAAATCTGAATTTTGTAAGCTAAGTATTTATTTCGAAAAGCTGTTTAAAAATTTAGTTTTAGTTTACTTTGCTTGCTGTATTATTTTATAACTATTTTTGTGTACATATAATAACAAAATTAACAATCAAAAATTATATTCAAACGATTTTTCTCTCGAGTTCAAGTTTATTTCAAAATATTATTTAGCAATTTTATCTATACATATAAGGACGTATTTAATTCAATTTCTCGGCTTGAACAGTAAGTAGTTCCTTTGAGCTATGAAGTCATTAAATGTTCCGTGTCCTTTAGTTATTTGAAAACAAAATAGAAAGAGATAAAAACTAAATAATTTAGAGTATAGAAAAAGTGGTTGCTCAACAATTGTCACTCTTAGTTTTCATCTTCCCATGCCTGTGTTGAAGTGCTCTCAACATACCTTCGTCACATGACCTACAAAGCAGTTGAGAGTTGATAACACTGGTTTACAGCCAAAATGCACCAGAGACGCCATAGTGAAATTCCTATGTAGAATCACCTCCTAATTCCGAAAATCAAGGTTATTTTTACTTGAATGGTACCGTTTTTGAGATATTTACGATTTACCGTTATTTCAAAAAACAAAAAAGATGGCTCCACTTAATCGTGTATATCTCAAGAACAAACTGAGCTCTTCCAAAACGGTTTGAAAAATTTGAAAGCTTATAAAATTTACTATAATCAGTACATACAACACTTTTTGCTAGGTCCTGCAGATTCAAACATATTGAACAATCATTACGGATTTTTTAAATTTTTTTTGTAAAAATATAAAAAAATTTGTATTTTGCGAGGAAGCATCTCGAAAACTTTTTGTTTTTTTGCAGATATTTTTTCCTCCCTCTAAGCTCTGGTTTATTACAAAAAAAATAAGCTATCAGTGAACAAAATCGATGAACTAATACAAAAGTTATAAGCATTCAAGTAAATATATCCATTTAATGCTTAAGTACCCTACTGGTACATATGTGTTAGTATTCGTATATCAGTTAGTTAGCAGGTAGATTTTCGAAAAGTTATTAGATACAAAAAGCTGTTAGTGTCGTTTTCTCAAACCTATGTACATTTTAAACAAGAGCATATTTTTGAGGCAGGTAGTGTTTTCTTTGTAGAACTAGGGAACCTTTTTGTTTAGGTAGGCTTGAATTTTTACTGGATCTAAGTATAAATAACATGCGCCTTGTTCCTTCATAATATCTGCACGGCTCGCCGGATACTGTTCAGTTTATAATTGCAGTTTATAACCCGTCATTTACTTAAAATAAAAAATGAATAAAAGGGCGCGAGAGTTTGAGTGTACAAATGATCCAGATATGTTCTGTTTCATCTGCGGTCAATTTATTGTTAAAAGTATGAGACGTGTGTTTTCAAATCCTTTGAAAGTTACATACTATAAGAGTTTTGGAATTGAGCCTAAAAACAATGAAAAACCATGGACACCGAACACTGTGTGCACCACATGCCGAGTCGAATTGATTTCTTCGGAAACCGGAACAAAAAGGTACGTTGTAAAAATTAGGAATTTGTTCCCTTTTAATGCATAGCTGACTAATTCCTGAAACTATCTATTTAGGCGACGTGTGAAATTTATTACACCAATGAAGTGGAGGGAACCAACTTGCCATTCAACGGACTGCTATATTTGTACTACAAAAGTACTTGGGGTTGGAAAGTCCAGAAAAGTAACCTACGCGAGCGTATCTACAGTGTCATTACCAGAACTAATTTCAACAGAAGCGACATTGCCAGAATCAAATTTAACTTTAGTTCCGGCTCCAGTTTCATTGTCAACAGTAGTATCTGATTACGCGGCATCATGTTGTACTGAATTTCAAACGGAAAACGAAACAAATTCTTTGTCACAAGCACAACTCAATGATTGGATAAGGGATTTGGAATTGTCAAAGGAAAAGGCCGAACTACACGCCTCTCGAATGCAACAATTTAAATTTGTTTCATCCGATGTTAAGGTAACATATTATAGAACTCGTCACGAAGAATTTTCTAAGTACTATACGAAGGAGGACAGTGTTTGTTACTGCAAAGACATTGCTGGTCTATTCAAACAATTTGGTGAACCATATGATTCAAAAGAGTGGCGATTGTTCATAGACGGCAATAAATTAAGTTTAAAGGCCGTATTATTGCATATTGGCAACCAAAAGCCATCTATCCCGATCGCGCATGCAGTAAATACGAAGGAAACATATCAGATAATGCAAAAATTGCTCAAGTTAATCAAATACGAAGAACATGATTGGAAAATATGTGCCGATCTTAAAGTCGTTGGAATGCTATGTGGTCTACAAAGTGGATACACAAAATACTGTTGCTTTCTATGCAAATGGGATAGCCGAGCTCGTCAAGACCACTACATCATAAAGGATTGGCCAGAACGAATCGAGTTTCAAGTTGGGGTGGATAACATAAAATACTCTCCACTTATAAAGAAGGAAAAAATAATTCTACCTCCGCTCCACATCAAGCTCGGCCTTATCAAAAACTTTGTGAAGGCTTTGGACAAAGAAGGCGAAGCTTTTCATCATTTGAAGACAATCTTCCCAGAGATTTCAGAAGCAAAAATAAAGGAAGGGATTTTTGTGGGACCGCAAATAAGGAAAATGATGACCAATAACCATTTCAAAGAACTATTGTCCCCAGTGGAGGCAGCAGCGTGGGATTCTTTTGAAAAGGTCGTTACTTCTTTTTTAGGCAAACACAAAAGTCCTAACTACGAGATGATAGTGAACGACTTAATCAAAAACTATGCGGAAATGGGTAAATAAAAAAACATATTATAATAAATTATATATTACATAAATTTACATGAGAATATATAGCCATAAATCTGAATTCATCGTCCAGTTCCGAACAAACAAGAACGGGAAAAATATAAACAAAAAATTTGTTCTGAATTGAAAGATAAATCCAGCCTAAGAAAATTATATACTAATGTGTCACTTATGTATTTATCTAATTTACTTTTTTATTTTCTTTCAGGAGTAAATATGTCTTTAAAAATTCATTTCTTACACTCGCACTTAAATTTTTTCCCGCAAAATCTTGGCGACGAAAGTGACGAGCATGGCGAAAGGTTTCACCAGCAAATGAAAGTGATTGAAAGTCGGTATCAAGGATTCTGGGATGTCGCTATGATGGGCGACTACTGTTGGTTTCTCATAAGAGAAACCGATCCTAATCTAAATAAGCGTCAAAACAAGACACATAACTTTTTCAATTATAAAATAAGATCATAGAGTTAAGACAGAACCATATGTACATATGCTATTATTTGTAGGGTACTTAAGTATTAAATGGATATATTTACTTGAATGCTTATAACTTTTGTATTAGTTCATCGATTTTGTTCACTGATAGCTTATTTTTTTTGTAATAAAACAGAGCTTAGAGGGGGGAAAAAATATCTGCAAAAAAACAAAAAGTTTTCGAGATGCTTCCTCGCAAAGTACAATTTTTTTTATATTTTTACAAAAAAAATTAAAAAAATCCGTAATGATTGTTCAATATGTTTGAATCTGCAGGACCTAGCAAAAAGTGTTGTATGTACTGATTATAGTAAATTTTATAAGCTTTCAAATTTTTCAAACCGTCTTGGAAGAGCTCAGTTTGTTCTTGAGATATACACGATTAAGTGGAGCCATCTTTTTTGTTTTTTGAAATAACGGTAAATCGTGAATATCTCAAAAACGGTACCATTCAAGTAAAAATAACCTTGATTTTCGGAATTAGGAGGTGATTTTACATAGGAATTTCACTATGGCGTCTCTGGTGCAGAAAAAAAGTGGGAATTTGTGATCCAGTTAATTAAATTAACAATTAAAGGGTTGTTCATATAGTGTTTCTTAGCTTTATTTGGTTTTGCTGGAGATATTGAATGAAAGAGAGTTTGATGAATTAAAAAAATTTAACGAATGGAATGAATAAAGTCAAAACAGTGCATGCTTGGAAAAAGTTTGAGGTGGTCATAACTTTAGTGAGAAGTTTCATCCGAATAGTAGGTTGGCTCACAGAATTCGAGGTTTTAGGTGACAGCAGACCTGACGTTCGTGTCAACCATTAAATTTTACAACGTCTCAGTTTTCACAAAATCTTGACTACGAATTGAATTCCTTCTCTTTTTATATTCAGCTAAGCATAGCTCACAGATTTTATTAGGTTTATTTGACTAACAGTAGCTCACTAGGAAGGAAGGCCGGCCGATTATAGAATATACCCGAGGTATAAATTCTTCACCATATATAATTGGCGCTTGGGTGGTAAATTGGTTGGAGTGGGGAGCCTCATATGACTCCAATTAGGGTTAATGCACCGCTTTGATACTAAATCTCGTGAATTAACCAATGAAAACTATAACAGAAAGCTATCGTGGTGGGGCTCCCGTCCCTCTATATCCTCTGTAAAGTTCAAACATTTTAGAAGTTTCCTGGGCTTCATATCGCTAAGCTCGGAAAGGCTTCCGAACGGGGTTTCACTAAAAATTTTATTATATTATACGCACAGCAGGTCGTCCACGGTCTCTTCCGCCCTGGAAGGTTCCATTGGCGCTTAACCGCAGAGGCGATTTTGGGCGTGCGTATCAAAGCAGTCTCATTATACTACAAATAACGGATGGCTATTGGAAACACTAAGGGAGGCCCAGTCATCCTCGAAACGTTTTTGCTATCCCTGTCGAGGCATACGAGCTGAAGCTTCTTTGCCCTTCACATAGCATATTATTGCTAGTGTAGGTTTTGGGCTTTATTTCGCGGTACTGTGATCACATCTGTGTAAAGATCGTACAGCTCATCATTTAATTTCCTACGATAGTCTCCTTTGGCTTTTTTTTAATAATCCTACTACAATTTCATCTTCTTTGCTGTTGTTTCTGTTGTTTTTAACGACACTATCGATGATTCCGAAGCATACATCAACACAGGTATTGTGAGAGATTAAAAGAGTGTGATTTTTCTCTCAGTCGTCTACTCAATTCGGTCTTAAATCTTGTTCCCATGTAGGCGAATTCGTAACTATCAACAGTGACGCAGCTTCGGGTTAGAGGCCTTAGAATAAACCCAAAATATGTACGCCTATCTTGATTGGTGACTTAATTCCACATCGGGGTCAACGAAATCACTGCCAGTCGGGTAGTATCACAAGGTGCCAGAAACGGATGCAAGGGCTACCAATATCGATTTATTTGTTGATTTTCTGACAGGGTGGAAAGTTGATATATGTTGGAAGAATTTTTCGTCATCTTTTGCCAAATTTTTTGTTTTGTAACAAACCGGTTTCGTGGTTTCGCCATCCTCAGTGTTTATAACGAAACTAAACCGGTTTCGGCATGCGGCCGTCCTCAGTGTTTAGAACGAAACTAAACACTGAGGATGGCGAGACGCCGAAACCGGTTTGTTACAAAGCCAAAATTGAACAAGGGATGACGGAAAATCGTTCCTATATCATTATAAAACGATTCGGTCCATCATATACCGCCCTTCGGCAGTGTTCGGCAACCATCCGAGTGCATTTCTGTCATGGAAAAGGTTTTCACGTAAAATTCGTGTGCTTTGGAGTTCGGACCGAAGGCAGTTAGAGAAACGAAATTATCACTACAAGCTTCCACCCTTTTGCCAGAATATCTTTCCACACTGCAAGTACCATTAAAACATCGCAACTTGTAGTCTGTCGTATTCTTTTAACTCTTCAGTTAGCTACCATTTTCTCATTTGTGATTTTTATTGCTAGTCGTGCTGTTGCAACTATTTCTGCTGTCTTTGCACGCGTTCAATGCCAAATGACTGCTCAACACGCTCGGTAATTATTAATGCCATTTGCTGATACTGCCTTTGCCAAGCGCTTAACATCGCATGCGACATGCAAAGTCCAGGAGCGCGCTTTCTATCGCTTTTTATTTAAATTTTATATTAATTTCTTCTTCTTCTCGTTACACTTTAATTCCCCATACACCATGGTGCCAACACCCACTATGACCACACTCCGCAGTCAGCAAAATTTTATTCAACTGCTTTTCGTTGTTTCCGATACTTCCGCAGCAGTGATCAGCGCTAATGAACTTTTGTTTTAATGCTTCTGCGGGTGATATGCTGCTGGTTGTGTACGCGCTGTGTGCTTGAGAGTGAAGAAGTATGTGCCAACTTTATTACTCTCAGACAAACTACAACATTCTTTAGCTTCCGTTTCACAGCTATTATTTCATGCTGTCTTTCTTGGCGTTGTTGCTAGGAGGTTTTGTCGGGTGTGCTACGACGCTCTCAATTCCCTTTGGTCGACCAAATTGCTCCATCACTCGCAATCTCTGCTTCAAGCCAAGAGCATTTGGTGTGTGTGTGCGGGTGTCAGTCACCCCTTGAACCTGTGTGCCATTGTCAGCAATTATTTAGTTAAATGGGTGATTGTGCTTGCTGTGTCCAGTGTGGAAATCCTTGAGGTAAACACGATTCTAAACTCATTTATGTGCACATTCATTTCAGATTCTTCTCTTGGTTTTTTTTTTTTGTGAATTTCAAATATTTCTATTTTATCAAAGAACTTAGATCGTTTCATTTTGCTGTAGATAAGCACAAATGTTTGTATGTTTCTATGTATGCATGTAAGTTAGTGGATAGCTTGAGCTCATGACAATGAGTTGGCTGTCTTTTGAAGTTCTTCTTCTTTATTTCTTTGACGTCAACGACTTTAATTACTTGCTTTACTCTACACTCACACCCGATTAGTCTTTTCTTCATATAATTCTGCTGCTGCTTCTTCTTTTGATTGCTCTTGTTTTGTAATTGAGTGTGTCACTTAGCGTATGGGCGTCATCTGCTTATCTGCACTTTCCTTGTCTATGACAGTGTCAAGGATTTTTGCGATTGAGTACTGTACTTGATTACTAAAAAATTACCACATCCAACGTTGGTGGCGCCATTGTTTCGGGAATTGGTGATGGCATCTCGTATAAAGGAATTGTGTAATTTGTATTTTATTGTAGTCTGTCTATGGGGCGTGATTTCTTACTTTGATTTATAAGATGCTAATTTACATTTCCAATGAAGTTTCCTAGTAATTAACACTTTCAGCGAATTGATTGCTCAAGTTGGAATGTGACTGCGTTAGATGGGAATTAGCATTATTAAAGAATTTAATGTAAAATATTTTTTGCTGAGTGTGCTTAGAAAATGTGTCATGTCACGAGCGACTAGGATTTTAGACCGAAAAGGTAATAAAGAAAATCCGTTGCTGGAAATGCAGTTTCGAATCTAAAACACTTCCAAGTAAGCGCCTGTGATCAGTGATTTGAGGCTTGAAAATGCTGGAAAGCGTTTGTTTCGCATAGCAGTTCCTCTTCTTTTTCATACTCGACTCAGATTGAGTTTATAATCATTTTTAGATAGTCAATTCAGAAAGTCTCTGGCAAGATTGATTGTTCTCCTCTTTTCCAGCTAAAATAAATCAAAAGCTGAGTCTAAGCTAAAATCACGCTATATCTCAGAATTTGATTTAAAAACGCCCTACATCAGCTGAAAATGTACTGATTTTCGGAACAATAAATGGCTTTTGTAAGACATTCTAGTAAGCGCAGAGTTCTTTGTAGTTTTAAGTTTCTCTTTTTACACTTAGCAGCACAGTGAATAAAATAAGCAATGAAAGAAAATGTAAGAAATGGAGATTTAGATAGTTATGATAGATAGAGAAGTAGAGATACTTAGATATAGCGACAGAGATAGCGACGGAAATGGAGATGGGGATGGAGAGAGAGAGATAAATAGTAATAGAGAAATAGATAGAGATGGTGCATTTTATATTTAAAGTTAGGTTTATATGGAGATGGAGATAGAGATAGAGATGGATATAAATATAGACATGGAGAAGGAGAAGAAGATAGAGTTAAATATAGAGATGGTTATAGATATAGACATGGAGATGGAAATCGAGATGGAGATTAAGTTGGAGAAAGAGATAGAGCTGGATGGACATAAAGGTATGGAGATAGAGATGAAGTTGGTGATAGAGATAGAAATTGAGATGGATGTAGATACATGGAGATGGAGATAAAGTTGGAGATAGAGATAGATATAGAGATGGATATAGATATAGATATGGGGATGGACATGAATTTCGTGATAGAGATAGATATAGAGATGGATATAGATATAGACATGGAAATGGAGATGACGATGGAGATAGAGATAGATATATAGAGATAGATATATATATATATAGAGATGGATATAGATATAGGCAGGGAGATGGAGATGAATATGGAGGTAGAGATAGAGAAAGATATAGAAAAGAAAATTTAGATTTAAGAAAGATGAGATAGATATATATATATAGATATAGAAATGCTATTATTCGAAAGTCAGTTGGTTTCGTCCAATCTTTTCGTATTGGAAAGCCGATTCTGTATTGTTTTTTATTATTGTCGCAGTAGTTCGCCCTTCTTAGTTATATTCACTTTGCCATATATGAATCCGTTACGCTCCGATACAAGCAATTTGCGGCACCAGCTCGACTGTATTGGTGGCAATTTTCTTAACCCCGCAATAAGGATCGATGGAGATTTTAGTCGCCTTTTACGACAGCCATATCTAACGCAGGTTCTTTGAATTTCTAATACTCATTCTAATGAACTATAAACTCTCCAAAATTCCCCATGCAATTTATAATATTGCATTTGGTTAATTCAACCAAACCTGAAGCACCACAGCTGATTGAGCATTAAGTTCCTCATAACAATTACATTTTTGAACCACTTTAGCCACGAATCTATTGCACTATACTCAAAGGTTTACTGAAGGATTTCCTTCTCAGATGTAATGCATTCAGTGTTAGTTATAAATTCGCTCTGAATTCATACCAACGCTAACTCCAATTTGCACCGAAAAGCTGGGATCTAAAGTTTTTTCCATGTAATTTAAAACCACGACCATAACATCACCACCGACGTTTTTGAAAGCAGTAATTATACACCTTTAAGTTTTTTGGAGAGTTCTTATTGATTAGATTGACAGTCCTTGGTTAGAAATAAATTAATATCATGCAACGAAGGTGTTAAAATGGTAGAAATAAAGCTAGAATATTGCGAATCCTACAAATAAACCTCCAACATAGTAAGGGACATTTGAACGAATTTCTGCTAACGCCTGCGAAGGGCACGTACTATGTCATGCTTATCGATGACCTATAGAGCTTTAAAATAGAACGGTTTTCTGGGCTGGACGTCGACTTTGCAAATTCTGGAAGCAGTTGTAATTTTGCTGAGAAGCCTTCCATATTAGAAATACACTCGGAGAGTTTGCCATTCCGCGAAGTAGTTTTCAAGGAGATAACAGAGGTTGAATTTTCATATATTGGTCAAACACACAGTAATGTACTTGACATCATACTAATTTCGAAGTAACAAAGAAGGACTAGAGTGCTCTAAACATTCCATATTTGTCAGACCAAGCGCATATCAACTCCAAGATTCATCTAAATAGGCTAAAGATGCTCAAAGCTTTTATGAAGACTGGGACAACGGACTGGATAAAATTTCAGAAACTAGTAGATGGGAAACTAGATCAACCTAAGAAAGGGCGCCATCGTAGAATAATTGGAGGAAACCGACAATACTGTAACAAGGGCACTTACGTATTCCTATTTTAAAGCCTGTAAATAAAGAAGATCCACCAAGCCTTAAAACGAGTAGTGATGGACTGGATGGAGGCATATGTTAAGGCATTTAAAACTTTGCCTGTGGAGCAAAGGTAAGAAAAATTCTTTCTGGGGGCGAAAAATACCACGGATTAAAAAGTACGGTGGTAGATCCACTAGTCTTGAAGAGTTTCTAACAGCACATTTTCAGTTCGAAAATCTGAAACGACGTGTTTTCGGAGCGGATGCCGAGATGAGGCGATGTCTAAATCAGTTGTCGACATGCTGTCAAGCTAGTATAGTGAGTACTACCACTGCCATAAATTCTCTAACTTCAAAAGGTAAAATAACTGAGTCAAACAGCTTAATCGCATTCCCTGCGCTTTATAATGGGGAGTTGAATTCTTTTACCGCCTACTTCAGTTTGAATATTTTCCAATTATAGTTATTGTTGTTTTTTATTTGAATTTAATTTATTCCGAAAAGCAGTCATGCTGCTTCCTTAAATGAAACTCATTGTTCTTCTGTGTGTCATGCCAGACAATACCAAAAACACAACAATAATAGCAATACAACAACAATTATAAATACAAAATCGTTTCACAAAGTAAATTTAAGTGACTTCAACAAGCTCAAAGCCTAAATGAAAACGCCTTACGCCGCTTTGAATACAATAAACCAGCAAATCTCGGCATCTGTATATAACAGTGTTTATTGTTGTGGCCATTATTATTATATCAAATAAATAACGAGCGCTCTCGGTAGGTGGGCTCTTGCTCTCCCCTCAAGGTAAGCATGGATTTTGATTGTTATTACATCACGATTGTGGCTATCACCAGCACTGTTGACTTACGTTGATTTTAAATTGTTGTGATTATTATTGTTGTTATTTTTATTTCCGCTATAAAATTTGTGAAAAAATGCTTCTCCTTTTGCACATCATAATAACGATTTTGTATTGGTATGACGGTTTTTGTATACCTTTCATGAATATGGACCATTCTGAATATATATACTTTGGTCCACTGACATTGACAGTTTTAGTACACCAGCTGCCACTAACAATGTATTTATATTAGATTTGTGGGAATGGGGCATTTACACATTGAAGCATTTTAAAGCAATTAATATAAAATAAAATAAAATAATACAAAATAACATAAAATAAAATCAAATAGTATAAAAGCAAATAAAGTAAAATAAAATAAAATAAAATAAAATAAAATAAAATAAAATAAAATAAAATAAAATATAATAAAATAAAATAAAATAATATAAAAAAAAAAAAATAAAATAAAGTAAAATAAAATAAAATAAAATAAAATAAAATAAAATAAAACAAAATGAAATAAAATAAAATAAAATAAAATAAAATAAAATAAAATAAAATAAAATAAAATAAAGTAAAGTAAAATAAAATAAAATAAAATAAAATAAAATAAAATAAAATAAAATAAAATAAAACAAAATAAAATAAAATAAAATAAAATAAAATAAAATAAAATAAAATAAAATAAAATAAAATAAAATAAAATAAAATAAAATAAAATAAAATAAAATAAAATAAAATAAAATAAAATAAAATAAAATAAAATAAAATAAAATAAAATAAAATAAAATAAAATAAAATAAAATAAAAATAAAATAAAATAAAAGAAAGTAAAAAAAAAGTAAAATAAAATAAAATAAAAAAAGTAAAATAAAATAAAATTAATTAAAATAAAATAAAATAAAATAAAATAAAATAAAATAAAATAAAATAAAATAAAATAAAAATAAAATAAAAGAAAGTAAAAAAAAAAGTAAAATAAAATAAAATAAAAAAAGTAAAAAAAAATAAAATTAATTAAAATAAAATAAAATAAAATAAAGGGAGTGAATGCCGTTTGTCGAGGGAGAACTTTACTTCTCATAAGCCAACTTAGTCCGAAGTAGTACTGTCCTTTCCTATTTCGTAAAAATGGCTACCAGCATAAGCGTTGATGAAGAGTATTTTGTAACATTTTCCCCTAATTGGTTTTAAACGGCCCCGAGATGTGTCTCGCAATTAGAGCTGATCTTCTACCCAACGCAGAGCTGTAAAAGTAAATTAGGAAACCATTATCGTTCTTACAAGAGTTCTCAACTACATTGAAACCTTCCATCGCTCGACGAATTAGATAGATAAAATTGTTAGAAATTTTTCAGTCGACTAGTTCGACTGCTGAGTGGAAGATCACCCTATTTTAAAATCTTTTTCAAAAACGGCTCTGAGCTAAAAATATATTGAATTTTTGTTCAGATAGGGCGTTTTTGAAACTCATGCTGAGATTGGGCGTTCTTGAGCCAAATTTTGAAATAAGGCGTTATTGAAAAAAATTTTGAGGTGGGGCGTTCTTCAAAGAAATTCTGAGATAGGGTGTTTTTGAAAAATATTTGGAAATAGGGTGATCTTCCGCTCAGCCGTCGAGTTCTTCACACCCATATCTGCCTTTCTCTATAAAATTTGATGACATTATATTTAAGTCAAGTTCATGGAAGTCACGCCCACAGCACAACCAGAGTCAAACCGTTCTTTCTTGCTATATTCGTTGGTAATTATATCTTTTAGTAGTCGCCACTTCCGCTTATGGTGCTGTTCTCATAATGGTCATTGTTAGCAGATGCTTATGGTTTACTTTTTAATTTCTGTCTTTCGCATATCCATATTTTCACTTTGACTTTTATGGAAAATGTTTGTTAATTTTACATTCAAATTGACAAGAGCTCTAACATTTGATGGACAACCAAGTTGTTGAATGAATGGAATGTACTCTCGTCCGGATAGCAAAATATGAAATCAAAATGACATTGACAATTGAGAGAGCATGCTAATGAATGTCAAGAAAGTTATGCGCTAAGCTAACAGAATAAGTTGGCGAAAGAAGCGAGAGAGATGAAATCATTAGGACAAATCATCACAAAACGATGTCAGTCAAATTTAGAAAGGTATTAAGTGAGATAATTTGATTGGTTTTTTTTTTTAACTGTTAAGTGCTAATTAGGTCAACTAGAATATGACTTTATATGGGTCTCAGGAGGCGTATGATATCTTGCTGCCGATTCTATAACAAGGGTGCAAAATAACCCCAAAACTTACTGGGTTTCTGAAAAGAAATCAATATATGATGGGTATTAGGAAAGATTTGGATTTTTGATCTAAAAAAGAACAACGAGAGACTGGTGCTTAGCGCAACTAATAATATGTATCCCTTCTGTTCATCCTTGGAATCGAATAGGGTGGTTGTTGGTTATACTTAAAAAGAGTTTACTCTTATTCGCCTTTTTAAGTCAGTTGTGAGAGACCCAACCTAAGACGGCATGAGCCTTCTCTGTTCCTGTGACATCAATTGATGATACATGGAAAACTAGCTCGTTGCTATGGCCTTTTCCTTTTGAAGGATGGCTCGGCAACCAAATTAAAGGAACACCATGAGATCCGTATTTTATTTACTAATTTATTGACGCTTAAATACCAAGGCGATCTTAGAGGCACCAAGGGAGTAGTTCAAGGCATCCTTCAACTGTTTTCTCTGCTGCCCAATTCGTGTGGGTAATTGTTTGGGCCGGAGATTGTTTGTCTACAATCCAGCCAGCGAAGGCTTGGAGCTTTAATTCGCTGCACTATGGTCATATGCGTGAAGCTCAGAGCTAATTGTTCTCCACGGAAAGGTCAACAAAATTTTCCAGAGAATATATCTCTTGAATATTGCCATCTCATCTTTTTTCGACACTGACCGTGATTCCAGGCCATACATCATGAGAGGTATGATGAGCAACTTATGGACCGTGATCTTTGTTCGTCAAGAGAGGACTTAGTACTTGTTGGCAAGGAAGATTCTCCTTCAAATTTCACGACTAGCGATTGGATAGATTTGGTGCCGACAGAAAACCGAAGGCGTAAACCTCTATCAATCACCTTGATGCTGGACCATAAGCGAAAGAGATAGTTGACTACTGGCCTAGACAGTACACCTCTCTCAGCACTAAGCCAATCGTGCATTGATCTAGTCAAGAGCATCATTTTTTTATGAACCAAAGGTTGAATGCACTTTTGGGCTGCATCAGTCTGTGTTCTGAGAGGGGTTGCACTTAATTAGTGGTCATGAATATAAATAAACAAATCAGATTGCGGCACAACGGTGTTCAACTTTTTTCTTATACATACACACACACAAATCCCTCACATAGATCTAGTTATCTACATTTAACATTCATAAACCAGTGTCTTTCCATCCGGTGCCACTCAAGGAAACTCATCATACACCAAAATTATCACAATGGTCGTTTTAATGCGAAACGGAAGTACGATAATAATGCCAAGGCAGCGCATGCTGTGCACCAACACAATCACGTATTTAGTATATAAAAGATCTATACTATGGACTATACAAAAGCGTGTGAGGAAACCGAATAAGTATACTTTGCAGCAAGTCAAAATGATAAAAATCACACGCACACACACACACACACATAAAGCACAACAAAGTGAGATTGCGGCGACAGTTGCGCTCCTGCTGCTTTGCTCATTACGCGCACCCTGTATGGGGAGTGTGTGTTAGTGTGCTTTATCTGGCGTACGCGAATGTTGCTGAGTGATGCAATCAACAAAACTAACAATGAATAAAAAAGATTGCAATAACAACAACATAAAACACGATAAATGCTGCTAAACTTAAAACAACTAAAAAAATTTGAAGCACGAGGGCGCGCCATAAAATTTCGCTGAGTTGAACAAAAAAGGGACAAACAAAATCTTGCTTTTCAAAATCAAGAAGTTCAGGGGAAATAATACCAATTGCATTAACTTTTTGTTGTTGTAATATTAGAAATGCGTAGGTATGGGAGTGTGTTTGCGAGCCTTTCACGTCTAAACTACTTAACCGATCCCTTTTCTACAACTATTTCCAGGAGTATACAATAGGTAACAAGGTTCATGTAGTTCGAAAACCTGTATTGCAATAGGGGCACTAATAATATAAAGCTGAATGTTTTGATATTCAGAGGTTTGCCTTTGTTACTCAATCACATGAGGACGGCACTACGGTTTTTGATGAAATTTAGTATGCAGACAGCTCATGGTATGGAAGGAAGTATATGCTATGTCCAGGCCCCTAGGAAGCGTTAGTTTTTTTATTCCATAGGTATAGGTATACTTGATATATATATAGCTCAAACAATCGATGAGTTATCGGTCAAGATATGGTTGCCTTAAAACTTTGAAATTTGCACACCAATTTTGGGCCAGATTTTTATGTGAACTTTAAAAATTAATATTAAAAAAAAAAAATTTATTGAAGTTCTATATTAAGAGTAATTTTCACATGTAACCCTAAATATTTATCTGGGTGATAAATAAAAATGTCTTTAGAAGAATTTTTTATTTTTTTTTAGTTTCTTCGCGTGGGCCGAGCAGCGGAAAAGAAGCTAGTTTCAGTTTAACTCTGCTTACTTCCTTTTGCCGTTTAACACCTTTCACTCATTTTACTTTAAAAATTTGAAATTAGCTACATACGGTTAATTTTACTGTGGCAATGTTTGTTTTTGATACACGAGTTCACAAGGAAGTTAGTAGCTAATAACGCTTTCGTATAATTTGTATCGAGAAAAACTAAGCAACGGTAGTCGTAAGCATTTAAGCTCCTTTCACAACCCAAACCAAAACCTTTCAGACAGCGTCAACTTAACCGTTGACTTAACCTTAACCGTAACCGTGATTGTACCGTTAACCATAACCTTAGTTTTAACCATAACCTTAATCTTTATCTTAAGCGTAACGTCTTAATTGTTATTACAACCACTAGCTGAACCGCAACCTTAATCGTACACATAACCGTACCTTAACGCTGTCATAAAATCACCAGCAATTGGACCCTTAACCATAGCGGCATCTTTAACGAAAACCTTAATCGTTATCTTAGTCGTGACCGCAACCTTGACCATAACTTTAATCTTTATCTTAATCGTTACGGTAACCACAACCTCAATCTTTTTCTTACCCGCAACAGTAGTCTCTTTCTTAACTGTAACACTCACCATAACTAAGCCATAACGTTAAATTTAACAATAACCTTAATCTTTTTGGAAATCGAAGTAACGGTTTCGATAACCAGTAGACCCTCCTAGAGCAGCTTCTTTTTGCAAAATCAAAAAAACAAAAAAAAAAAACCCAACTCGTAGCACTACCGAAACTTTTAAAACAGTTACAAATTTTTAAATCAAAATTCCCACTATAACCGACTTCAATTAAACATTATTTATTTTTCAAATCCATGAATTCTTTAAACCGAAACGGAACCTTTATTCTGAATCGGTTAGTCTCCCTTATAAAAAAAAGAAAACAAGCGAGAGTTATTTTTACTATCATTTAGCAGATTTCTTGGTCTAAGTGGCATGACTACCTAGAATCCGCGATATAGTCAAAACATTCAACACAGCCAAGGAGTCAGTTTAGTACCGGGACCGACGACGCAATAATTCCAGAAAAAAATTAGAAATTCATTGGTCTTTTTATTGAATTGAATTTTCTAGTCTCCATTTCAAACATTCGCTTCGATTCCTTAAAAGGGTTACGAAACAAACGAGCTTTCCTTTGTATACCCACCTAGGATGCAAGCAACTAAAGGAGAAGGGTAAGTAAATACGCCAGAGAAATTGAAGTGAGATAAAAGGGCAGACAATTGCGATGGACGACAATGATGACATTGTCAACAAATGCCACAACCTGAAAACAAAAAACCACACTTTCCAGCAATGCAGAGAAGCTGATAGAAATAATAAAATTTTAGATATAAAAACAAGTGGCCACATTCAGAGCAACAATAAGGACAACAATAAAACAAAACAATAACAAGTACGTTTTGGACAAAGTATTAGTGTAATATAAGCAGAGTAGCACCAGCAACGACAAAAAAAGCAGGAGAACTGTCAAAAAAAAAAAAAAAAAAAACAGCAATACTCGCCATTGTCGTAAATTAAGAAAGTAATGCGCGCGACAGGGACAGACCAACCACAAAATGAATGCATGCAGGAATGACAAAACGAATGAAACACAATTACGCCCAACAATACGAATTGAGAAAAGAAAGTAATAAAGTAGCAATAAGCGGACAGAATGAAAGCAAGAAGACATATAGACTATTGTGATAAGCGTGAAATTGAGCGGTAAGAAGAATTGCGGTTATAAGCGCAAGTGACATATAGACAAAGGCGGCGTATTAGTGGGAGCAGATCAAGATACAAGTAACAGCAGGAAACGGAATTACATAATTTTTCCAGTGAAGTTGGTTTGGTGCTGCGTTGGTAGATAAAGTGTGATATAAGTATGTACATACATACATTCTGGGAAACTGATGACTTTACTATGCTAATGTTCACTATACACAAGTGTACGGATGACGCCCAAAAGAAATCACAAGTCAGCGAAATACGTGGAAGGGAAAATACTAGACAGTAAAACTTAATTTCGATATTTGTTGTGTATCGGAAACGTGAAAGATTTCATACTTCAAGCAAAGGTTATTTTATTTTGTTTTATCCTATTTTATTTTACTTTATTTTATTTGAAATTAATTTTATTTCTTTATTTTATTTAATTTTATTTTATTTTATGTTATTTTATTTTAATTTTATTTTATTTTAATTTTATTTTATTTTCTTTTCTTTTATTTTAATTTATTTTATTTTAATTTATTTTATTTTTTTTTATGTTATTTTATTTTATTTTATTTTATTTTATTTTATTTTATGTTATTTTTTATTTTATTTTATTTTATTTTATTTTATGTTATTTTATTTTATTTTGTTTTATTTTATTTTATTTTATTTTATTTTATTTTATTTTATTTTATTTTATTTTATTTTATTTTCTTTTATTTTGTTATTTTTTTTTTTAATTTATTTTATTTTATTTTATTTTATTTTATTTTATTTAATTTTATTTTATTTTATTTTATTTTATTTTATTTTATTTTATTTTATTTTATTTTATTTTATTTTATTTTATTTTATTTTATTTTATTTTATTTTATTTTATTTTATTTCATTCCATTTTGTTTTATTTTATTTTATTTTATTTTATTTGATTTGATTTTATTTTATTTTATTTTATTTTATTTTATTTTATTTTATTTTATTTCATTTCATGTTATTTTATTTTATTTTATTTTGTTTTATTTTATTTTATTTTATTTTATTATATTTTATTTTAATTTGTTCTATTTTCCATCTGTTACAATTGTATCATATGTAGTGATTTTTCAAATGAAAGCTGAGAAATCGCTCTAACATTTTTTTTCTAACATCGCTGAAGTGCACATTTTAACAAAATACACAAGTGGTACTTACATATACATACATGCAAACGAACTGAGTACTTCAAGTGCTTAAATGTTTAAAAACGCAATGCGCATAGAAATTGCTCAAAGGGGTTTGTGTTTTGTATATTTACAACAAAAACTAAGGCGACAATGCCAATGACAATATGAGACGGCCTACTTTAAACAAAGCTATGTCACAGAGCCACCTACACATGTTTACATACATTACAATATTATGTGTCAGTATCAGTGATGCTCTGCGTAGTTAGAATTTACAAGGAAACAAAATATTATATGTATTACTTTTTAAGAAGAAGAAAAGTTGAACTGAATACTAGTTTTAATATACACTTTGCTATGTTCTACATTTATCATTCATCTTGTGGTGTGACACAAGCGAAGACGGGTACTTTAATTGGTCATTTGGGGCTCGACTTTGATGAATAGTTAAGCTAGTTTGAGTATTTCATATGCCTTAACGACGAACATCTCCAAACTTTAAAGTTACAAATATCCAACTCATTCATGCTACCAAAATCTAACCTCCAAGTAGCACTTACTACAAAGTTGCTCTTGACTTTGGAAGGAATTTCATGCTTCTTTAAATTTGTAGGTGCCATTTACAAAGTTAGTGGCTGCGTAGTAAAAAAGTGACGCCATTGAACTTTGAGTTCCCTTGAATAGTGAAACATTACTTTAAAGTAATAACGTTGCTTTATTCCCATATTTAGGGCGCTAACACGTAATAGGTACGTCGCCACTGAGTTCCCACGTATAGTAAAAAATTACTTTAAAGTAGCAACATTGGGCGTGGCTTCGTTCCAGCGACTATATGTGCAATATGGTGCAAAATGCCTTTAAGAAAAGCAGAGTAGCTCATGCAGCCGCCATTGTGCGTATCTGGTTTACATACATACATATGTGTGTGTAGAGTGGAAGATTTCTTTATGTGCTACAAAGTGGCGAATAAAAGCAAGTGTTAAAGTTTAAAAAGTGCAAATCTAAACAAATGTGCACACACTCTCAAATGTCAAATGTTATGCTCTTAAAGAGTGACGCACACACAAATGTAGATACATAAATATTGAAATAAGCTTAGCTGTGTACGAAACAAACGCGTTGACACCATAGCAATTTATTTATTTAGTTAAAAGTGTTTTTGAGCTTTTTGTTTTCAGCCAGTTTGAAGAGTTGTGGCAAAACAAATGCGCTAACAACCGTAAATGTGACAATAAAGGCTTGAAAAAAACAAGAAAAGAGGTGAGTGGGAGATTGGTTGAAATGAAAATATATATAAATGTATTGAAGGCAGAAACAATTCGAACTCAAATAAATTTTGTACGAATAAAGGTCATTGATGAAACATCAAAAACTATCTAACTAGTTAAGAACCGTAACTAACTCGGCTATGTATCTAATTAAATAACTTTATTTGATTAACTATACATTTTGCTGTTCTATATTTATTTCAAGTACCTGTTTATTTTTCAAAAACTAATGTTTCAATTGCAGACATCGTAATTGAGTTTTATAATTACCTACCCTTAGAGAAGGGTTTTGTTCTTTTTGAAGCGGTAAGAAGGTTCAGTTAGCGATCTGAATAATTCTTTGTCGAATATTAATTTGGACACCAGCACTTATGGACAATAGCTACCTGTGGGCGATTCCAAAGACTTTATATGGGAATTTTTTTGTTTATTCAAGCTCCTAATAAGTTGACAACGTCCTAATAACGACATAGTGGTATAGGTTAAGTCTGATCTAGTGGTTGATGAAGTAGCTTAATTTCGATCAATAAATATTTATTTTGAATTAACTAAGTTGAAGTTAGACTCAATAAAAGCTCGATTATGTTTTCTCGAAATTAATTTTTAAATAAGCAATATTGCAAATTTTATAAAGATAATTTCTTGTTACAAATCTTGGTCTTAATTATACATATGTATGATATGAAAAAAATTGTTAAGCAAAGTTGTTGGTGTTGTAATGATGCTTCGCCCTACCTAGTCGTTGCTTTTCTTACCTAGTATAGTCATTAACATATTCTAACGGATGTACCAAAAACTTAGCGCATTCTGTAGGGTTGCGGGCAGAGTAAAATTTGGTGATAGATGAGTCTATTCCGTCGAGCGGTGCACCGATGGACGGTGTCATGATTGTTCACACAGCACAAGCAATGACTCCGATTTACTAGTGCTACAGGCCGGTTAAAGCCAAAAATAATTTTCTCATAATAGTATAATGGAAATTTACTTCAACTGAAGATATTGGAAATGCAGAGTTTCTACTATTGCAGATAGGGTCATCGAGTCCATTGAAGAAATCTAATAAGAAGAATTCGTGATTTCGGAACATATTTTTTTTAACCCTCTCCGCTTGTAAGTAGTCATCAATCAAAAAATGCATTAAATATTTTAGTTATGAAAAAAATTTTATTTTTTAAGTGGACTCGTTTTTCGGTTAAAGGAAGAAGTTTCTTCGATCAGGAATATGGCAATCGAAAGAGTACAAATATCTCTCGACTTTGTTGCTCCTATCTTAAGAGCTCTGAGATGTCGGTGATGTATCTACCAAGACGTAGGTGTGCCGGTATCTTATTCAATATCATCAAATAATTTGTATGGTCCTTGTTTATCCCAACAATCACTTTTTTTTGGACTCTTCATCCAAGCGGTCTTATAACAGATTGTACCAGTGCCGTTTACTTCTGCTGCATGACTTATTTTGTCTAGCTTTTAGTTAAAGGAATCATACGAAAGTGATCTCCTTGTCTTGGCAGAATGATTCCTTGCTTCGAATTCGCGTATTGGTTCTTACGGACTTCTAGGTTTTGTTCAACCTCATTCAGGATAGCCCAATAAGGTATCCAAAGAAGGCAATATCAATCAAATTAGCATACAAGCAACTCTCACTCGCAAATTTGCTTGGAACTCGAATCGCATTTGAAGCTTATGTTGAGAGAGTTTCTGGGAATTTTTGAAAATATTTTCTTGTTATTTTACATCCGAATTATGCATTTTATAAAATTGATGTATCAAAAGTCTAGTCTTAGGGAGCTCTATACTTAATTCTATAGATAGTCGACGAAAGTCCTACTAAAATTGACGCTGTAGTTTTTTATGGATTAGATGTCTCCACGCCCCTGTCGTCGGGGTTTATATTGACCACGGTCGTTGTTGTTGTTTTTAGCGACGAAAACACTCTCCGAAGGTTTTGGGGAGTGTTTCTGGAAGTGAAAGTCCTCTGCCGGCTATCGTGGTAGCGAATTGGTATGATCAGTGGAACCTTCTAGGTCATGTCACCCCTCTTTCCGTAAAGAAGAAGATGGGTGATGAGAGGTGAGAGGCATCATATCCGTAGATCAACCTTTGAGTTGCACATCATTACCTTTGAACAACTCTAACCTGTGGCACAAACGAGCCGAAGCTTAAACATTGACAGAATCACTTTTAGTTGGTGCTACTTTGACTAAAGATGACTTGATACGAGTCTACAATGTCCCTTAGATACACCTCTTCATATTACCAATCATGGCTAACCGTGGCGAAACTCTGATTCCAAACTACCGCAAAATTGTATGAAAAAAACAATTTTGTTTAAGGAGCTTCACTCTTCAACAGTGTTTGAAATTGCTTCTGCACGTAGATGTGAGCTCTGAAAGCATAATTTTAGGCAGCAATGGAGAAACAATTTCAACATGGTTCAAAAGTGAACCTCACGCAAAACTACCTAATTTTTTATCTGACTTTTTGGTTCACTTGACTCATCTCTTATCTGACAAAAAACAGCAACAACAAAATTTGGAGGCTTTTCTGTCATACTTCGTAAGACATTCAGGACGTTAAAAGATTAGTATCTTATTTTATATGTATTTATTTCACCAAATAAAACACCAAGATATGAAGCATTAATCTAGAGTCACCTGCAAGCATGTCCTATCTTCTGAAATGTTTTATACCACTGCAGTATTTTCAATTTAATAATCTTTTGTAAGACCACCAAATGCACGCCATAAAGCGCGCACATAAATGTGGGAGCGAAAAAAATTCCCATTCACACTTGATAAGCTTTTATTGCTTTTGTATTAGTGGCAACCGCAATTGCGCCATGCGTCGTACTTTTGTTATGCCTATAGAAAGTGAAAGAATTCCAGCAATAATATTTGCCATTTATGCCAGGCCATGCCATAGAGCAGCAGGATAATAACGCGATAATAACACATTTAGCGTTGCCTTTTTCATTATTTATGCGGTTAATCTTTTGTTTTGACTTCGTATAATGGTTTGCTTTAAAATGTGCAGCGAGCAGCGGTTGCACCACGAGGAGCTAGTGGCATGCCTTTGCTTACAACAACAACAATGAAATACGAGTAAATATTAAAAAAAAAAGTAAGCAAAAAAATTCTGGGAAAAGTTATATGACAATAAGTAAAGCTATGATAGCTTACTAAAAAAGCGCACTTACAGTGGTGTGTGGAAAAATAGCACACAAATTCTAAATGTAGTTGTGAGACTCGCACGTCTGTCAAATAAGGTGAAACTTTCCTAAGACGTCGTTCACCACTGCCAAAGCAGGCAAGCTTTTAGAATAGAGTTTTTGAAAGCTTATGAAGTCCACAGGACCGTTGCTACGTATTCGAAAGGTGAAACTTGCTTTTCCAATATAGAGTGAACGAAATATATTAGTTCCCAAACGGACTACCCACCATATCCCGCCCGACCGGCGCGAGGGGCGCATCCGCATAACGCGCGGATTATTCGTTCGTGCCGAGTCGTTGAAAGGCTTTGGTTTGTTAATCGTCGAGATCTAAAACTGCTCAGCTACAGAGAAAACCTCTTCAACTAAGTAAAGTAGATATAGGATAGATTATACATTAAGAAATAACTAGTTAACAGAATAAAATTATTGTTAGAAGTTAATATAGAAGTCAAAGAATAAGAAACAATTAGTAGCTATGTATTTAGGATAGAAAGAATTGATTTTTTTATGCTGCAAAGCGAGTCTGAAATATCAAATCTACCAGAAAGAGAGTTATAATCTTGACACAAACAGCGAAAAGGCTCATTTAACTGAAAATTGGTTCGGCACTGTTTTAAGACTAGAGGTTTAAAATGCCTTGAAGGACGAAATGGTACATTGAAGTTCACTTCACTTAGAAGAAAGTGAAGTGGGCTGGAGAGTAAACCATTTAGCAATTTAATCATAAAAACAATTCCAAGCATTTCCCTCCGACTAGAAAGTGTGTGCAGATTAATGAGTTTTAAACGATTCGTATAGGGTGGCAGATTATACAAGGGATCCCAATGAAAATCTCTTAAGGCAAATAGTAAAAATTGTTTATAAACTAATTCTGGGCGATCTACATGAACCTGGTAACGCGGGTTCCAAATTATAGAGCCGTATTCAAGTATCGGTCTGACTAATGTAGTGAAGAGGGCTTTAGTTACATAGGGGTCGCTAAATTCTTTAGACCATCGTTTAACGAATGCTAGGACACCTCTAGCCTTATTGACTGTTGTGTTAATATAGCAGTTGAAACTGAGTTATAGTCCATAGTAACCCCCAGGTCAACAAAATCATACACTTGCTCAAGACTATAATTTTTAATTGTAGTTATAGGAAGCCGGCTGAGAAGTTCCACGCGAAAAACCCATGTATTTACATTTTTTAAGGTTAAGTGGCATATAATTTAAATCGCACCAAGTAACAAGTGTATCTAGATCTGATTGTAGCTTATTTCTTTCTTCAAATGACGCGAATGACATGAAAAGCTTTACGTCGTCAGCATACATTAAAATTTTATTATTGTAGAAGTATTATTTATAAACAACAAGAACAGAATCGGGCCAAGGTGGCTTCCTTGAGGAACCCCCGAAGAGACATAAATGACATCGGATACTAAATTTTTAAACATTACTCTTTGTGTCCTGTCACTAAGGTAAGAAGAGATCCAGCGATTGAGACCCGGCTGGAAGCCCAACTGATTGAGTTTATAAATAAGTAATGAGTGACACACTTTGTCAAAAGCTTTGCTGAAATCCGGATAAATAACGTCGGTGTGCAAAGCCATGTGGGACATGACTGGTAAACTCAAGTAAATTCGTAGCTGTGGACTTTTCCTTTACTGAACCCGTGTTGGCTGTCAGCTATCAAATTAGATCTTAGTTTTTTTTTTCTTTTTACTACAGGAACTGGACGCTATGAAGGAGTTTCAAGAAGTGTTTTTAGCTATAAAAGCTTTTTGTCAGATGGATCCAGTAATTGTTTTGCGTCAGATTGGTCGTGACCACGCCTTACCACTTAGGCCATTTAATCTTGCTGTTATTTGAATAAATGTTAAAATGACATTTTACTATGGAAGTATACCACACTACCCTTCTATGTTTCTAGTGTTTTAGAATGACTACCTAAAGGCTGCACAACTGCTGGCTATTTTAGTGTCAAGGAACACTTGAATGAATTAAAGTATCTAGGGTGCAGTTGAGCAATAGTAAGCTGGGCCTCTCTAGGATGGTACAGCCATCGGTTGCTAGAGGCCGCGATTGTAACAAAGAAGAAGACAATCACTTTCTAAATATCAATCAGAAGAGCTTATTGTTGCTGTTTATTTCTGAAAAGCACCGTCCAAAATTTGAGGAGAATGTTATCGGTGTGAAGAGCCTTCTGCTGGATATGGAACGTGTACCCTACGGTAATATCAAATGTGTATAGTTGTATGCCTAGAGAAGGTGAGGGGACTATCAAATCTTACAAATATAATGGTTGCATGACTTAAATTTACTACGCCCTCAAGATTTAAATTTACTAAGACTCACCTTCTACAAAACAGTTCGTAAAAAGAGTCATTGCCTGCGTACAAGTCGATTAACTAAGCGTGTAGACAGCTCAAGTTCAAAGGACTCCGTAATTGATGTATATATTTTTATTATACATATATTTTTATTTGGTACAAGAAAACCCAACCACGCTTAGCTGTGTCTTAGAACGTAAAATATACTGAATCCGATTTTAATCTTTATGTGTGAGAAACTAGTTACGACATGGAACTTAACCACATCGTCTGTTGGAGCACTCATTAGGACCTTTTATTTGATACCAATATTGCACTAATACAGTTTGGTCCACCTTGGTCCACATTGTGGTCGATATCTCTAAAATCGGTCGAGTTATTTTAATATGGGATAGCTTAAGCTTTGAGTCGGACGTCTAATAATGCAGCACTAAGAATTGGATACAATTCGATGCAGCAGTTTTTAAGTGATACGCGTACAAACATACAGATAGACAGACTCAAATTCAAAAAAACTGTTGATTTGAACTTATTGGCTCAATGTGATTGCTACCAACAATTTTTCTTGAATATGCGTAGTGTACAGACTGATTACAATTTTATTATATGAAGAGAAGTGATATTGGAGAAGTAATTAGTGTATCTGGGAGCTTATGGTAATTTTGTCGAGCCCTTGTTTGTGACTCGAATTCTAAAGGGGTTTCAGTAGATCGACTACTCGTTCCTGTTAGTATACTACTCACTAAGGTAGTTCTACGGCAGCTTTTATATTTCATTTTTACTCATGCAGGTTTAGATCATTTCAATGTCTTCACGAGCTTTTCTATTCTAGAAGAGTGTGTTATAGTTTTAACAGCTGTGCAGTTGTCTCATCGTCTATCTTGTGCGCTAGATAAAAAAGTTTAAATCCTGGCTGACATTTAAAGCGCTTGTGCTATTCTATTATCTTACCCCCATCCAAGTCTTTGATTCGGAAGTCTTCTTGGAATTACTGTGGTACTTCATCGCGTACTATGGTATCCTCAAGTGTAATGTAGATACCAGCAGCTAAGTCAAAGTTCATGCTGAGTTGCAACGACTAAGCCTTGATAGTCAGCTCCACCAAAGTGGGCAAACCTTGAGCGATTTTTAGAAGTAAAGTCGAGAAGACTCTAATTTATGCGATAGTGGTAGATTTAGCATCGGCCAATCTATTTACCCAATCAATGGCTTTTAAAGCGAATCTCAATATACTAGAGCATGATAAGTAAACTGCGCTAGGAGATACAAAGCCCATGGTATAGACCGTGTTACTCGTCTAAAACGCATTATTAAGTTGTTTCCCCTGTTTCCAGGTTCTCTGTCTTTCGATAGTAATTTGATTCTGATAACATACTTTAAGGCGCTAGTCGCTTAAAAGAAATTTACTCACTCTTTATCAAAATTTTGTGAACTTACTTTTACTCCATCTGATCACACAGCTTTTTTACACGTTCCCGGGTCTTGTGGTTGTGGCTATGTAGAACAGTTTTTTTGGCGACGGATCAGCGACACACTGAAACCGAGAAAAAGTGCCTTTTTAGGCGGGATGTACCCTAGTAGGCCTGCACCGTTCTCTAATTTTTACATCTTAGACGTGCAGCCCATATTTGTTGCGCTTAGTGAATGACGCAATGGTCGCTTTACTTTTTATGTGGCCAGTGACGTCTCTACTATTTGTATTTAGTTGTCATCGCTCGTAGTCCTTGCCACATTATTCGAGACACACTAGGCGCAACATGATTTGCTGCCCTACGGCTTGTTCGCATTTTCTCTTTCAAAACTGCAATTCTCAAACAAAGTGTATCTGTGTATGTACCTAAGTAACCACTTTTCAAAGGAATTTATTTTCCTTTCATTGAATTTCATAATAGAAAAATTACAAGTTATTTACCTTCATTTAAAATGTTAACAATTTTCTACCTTCCAACAAAATTCACATTTTAAGACTATAATATTTTGCTCATTTCCCTGCTTTTTATTGGACTCCTTTAATATGATTTTTTTTTTCGTAGACTACCGGAACTCTGCGGCTCAGCTCTAGGGTAAGCCATATAAATTTTGTATGAATAATACAGATGGTAGATGGGCATTATAATTGAAATGATAGGAGAATGGAAGATGGAAGATGTAAAAGGGGAAAGAGTTGCTTATGCTATTAAGTATATGTATATATATATAAACACAAATATATAAATATATCTCTACATGTGTAGAATGGCATAATATGAAGCAACAAAAGATTCTGCTGGCCTACAAGAGTTACCAGTAAAATAAGCACAACGAGCATGATTCACAGCCTTGTGTGGCATGCTTGTGAAACACGCTTCGTAGCTGTTTAACTATTCTTCGTTTTTGTTGTTGTTGTTTGGTATTTGTGTATGAGAATTTGCGTATGGCACGTTTGCAGCATAAACAACATTGTGCCTTCATACAAGCTGCATTCTATGTTATTGCCATTGTTTTGTTTCTTACTTGTTGTTATTGTTCTACATTAAAACATACCCATCGGCAATTGCTTTGCCTTTTTTTCAAGTTTACTTTGCTATTGCGCGCTGTTGTTTTCATTTTGCTTTGAGGCAACACTTTGTTGGCCTTCCATTTGACTTAAATAACGACAAAAGTAGGGATAACCAGGAGACGCAGCAGTCCCCGTTGGGCGCATCAGCAATTGCAATGAAAGCAGGCGGAAACTGCGGTAAACAGTAAGTGATTTTAACATTCAACAAACAAACAACAACAAAAGCGACAATAATGCGATGGCTAACAATAAGTACAGCAAGCGACACCCAAGCTCACTGCTAAAATGCAACAAAGTGTTGATATGTATCATAATGTTTGTTTGTGTGTAACTGCTACTTTGGATTGTGTTGTTTTTGTTTTGTTGGTCTTATTTTGCAATTACATTGTTTGTGTTTGCTGTTTATATTTAATGCAGTTTTTATCGGCTCACTCTTATATGCATTTGGGAAAGCCCAACTAACCTCATACAAATTGTTCCGAAGCAGTTGCGAAGAAGCACTCATATTTAATTTTTATTGTTACATATTTCTATAAAACCCTATTTTCTTCATGTTTATAGGTTTCTACATTCGGGCCCAAAACCCCAAGACAAGCTATACTGCCTATTCTGATTTATGTAGACCTATAGTAACAGCTACAGTACACAGTAGCTCATCGATAGTGTCATGAGTATGCCGGACAATCCACCAGAAGGCACACCCCATAAAATGTTGAATCAACCGCAGTGCACACTCCGTCAAGGCAATGTTCGGTAGTGCTGCATTCATATTAAAAAGATTTGGTTGGAGAGCAGCTGTTGCAACTGCCACGGAAAAATATTTATGCATTTTTTCATCAATTTCCATACAAAATCAATTACTCATACTAAAAATAATAAATGAAGATATTATTTTTATGGTAGGTGGTAAGAAATATATTTTCTCACCATTTAGCGACTATAAAATATTTTCTGATGTGTAAAAAGTTTGTGGCACATCAGCGTTAATTTATACAATTTTTCAAAAATGTGCTAAAAAACGAAATTTTCCGATTTCAGCCAAATCTTATATATAAATAGACAAGATGAATGCAATGTCGAACCGTTTTCTGCTAAACTATAATTCTAAGGTATACAAATTATATATGTATAGATAGGAAATTTTGAGGTGTACTTTTATCTGTAAATAAAAAAAAATTAAAAAATCATTTTAATATAAAAAATTTAACATAAAAGTTACACCACTACACATTTACTTATTCACACTATAGACACGCTGTGTGTGTGTGTACTTGCTTTTTGTGTACTATGCTGAATCGTGAGCATGGCCGAGGAGCTGCTTTGTAGGAAAAAATTAAGAGCCGTAGTAGTGTGAGTAGACTTGCCATGCATGTTTTTGTGTTATTCGTGTGGTCGGATCTCACTGTGAGTGCGAAGAGTTGGTAGTGGACCAATGAAAAATAAGTATTCGCACTATAGATACTCTGTTGTGTCATGCATTTTTGCTTTAGTTGTTGTTATTGTATTGATTACTGGCTACGATGCCCAGTGTCAGCTGCTCTCCTAAGATCACGAAAAGTTGCTTTGTTGGATACATTAAACAAGCAATGTAAAATATGAGCAAATATGTAAAATTCATTGCTGATACCTACGAACAGGGTTTACAAAAATAAAATAAATGATTACTCATAAAGAGTATTAAACACCGAAGAAAATTAAAGGAAAATAGAGGAAAGGAAAAGAATTGAAAGGAAGGAAAATTAAAGGAAAGAAAAGGAAAAGGAAAAGGAAAAGGAAAGGAAGGGAATGGAAAGGATAGGAAAGGAAGGAAAATTAAAGGAAGGAAAGGAATGGTAAAGAAATGAAAGGAAGGAAAACGGAATTAAAGGAAAGGTAAGAAAACGAAGAAAGAAAATAAAAGGAAGGGAAGGGAAAGGAAAAGAAGTTTGAGGAAAGGAAAATATAAAATAAGAGAGTAAAAGAAGAAATCAAGGAAAATAAAAATATGTTAGAAGAAAGGAACGACATAGAAAGGAAGAAAAAAAGGCGGATGAAACATACCTACAGCAAAAAAATAAAATAAAGTTTACTGGTTGAATTTCAACCACTGGGCGAACTCTAGTTTTTAAAATTATACAAAATAATTGTGTCATGCCAAATTTTGTCTTATATCAGATAAGGTTTTCGGAACCTTTTTCTATAAAAAAGCTGAGAATCATATCACGGATGTGCACCCAGAGCACGGGGAGCTTGTTCAAATTATACCAATTTTGGGGTCCCAAAACATTTTTTCTTAGAAAGGAGACACGATGGAAAATTTTTGACCACGGATTCGTGTTTAGCATAAAAAAATCTTTAATAGACAATTTTAGTTTGTTTTTTTGTGTTAAAAATACAGGGTCCTGTAACTAGTGTCCCAAATACAAATAAATAATTTATTTAGTTTTGCAATTTTTTTTTTTAAAAATGTGACTTTTGTCAATTTATGTGAGTAATAGAAACCGTCTACATCAAAAAACGTACAAAAGCTATTCTTGAAAAGTTTTGTTCGTCGAATGTATTGTTTTGGAGCTCCAAAAGGGTTAAAGTGAGATATTTCGCTAAAACGAGCGGCCACGAGTTTAATGCAAATGGGGATTTTGAAAATTATTCGTGCTTCAAAAACAACGCAATCGGCGTCTTAAATAGGGAAGCTTCCACTTCGTTGCAAACTAACTGTAATTGCAACAAGAAATGCCGGTAATAGTCAACGAAGCAAATTGTCAGTGCCTTTGCTAAAACCAAAATATAGCTTTCCCTTTATTGAATTTGTATAAGCAACCTAACTCAATATTGTTTGAATATCGAAGTTTAACTTAGCTCAACAATTTTCATTTAATTTTGTAACAACAATAATATAAACTTTAGTTGCAAAAATGTATTTTTTTAGGTTGAAAATATGATAAATGAGAAAATAATATTGGCAGGTTAGCTTATGTTGAACAAGCATTAGCCATTTTTTTTTCGTAAGCACTTAGCGAGTTATGAATAAAATAAAAAACTAATTTTTTTTTCGCTTGCGCAAGAACAGCGAAAATCGTGAGTGCATATAATTGTGTTTGCTTGCTAATTTGTTTGTTGGTTTCAATAAAATTTTTTTTTTCGAAGTGACGAATAAAAAATTGTTGTCACCCTGTAGAATCAGCGATCATCGTTTTATTAATCCTGGAGTACTCCCTTGAGGGTATTGGATTACTCCCTATACTTCCGTGTATTACCATATCATTTTGTATACTCCCTTTTAACATTGCATGTCCTAGGAGGGCGAGTAATAGAAAAACTCCCTTCCAACTCTCAAAAAACAATAATAGAGTTTTTGATATTACTTTTTTATGAATCGCAATCGAGTAATCGGAGAGTTTTGGAGAATTTGAGAAAACATCCCTCCAGATTAATAAGGGAGATATTTCACATTCTTCCTAAAAGACCAATGAAATATCTACGGAAAATCATGCCTCAAGCCTTCTATGGAAGCAAATGCAGGAATGGAAGCAATGGCATAGAACTCATACATAAATACCTCTCATATCCGCAAATAAGGGATTTGTTATGGAAACAATAGATATTATAATATAAATATTTTTTCAAATTGTGTTTGTTTCTCATATCTGCATGTTTTTTTTTTAAATATTTGTTTTCTATTTGCTGACTTTTTTTTCTTTTGTGGGCAGAGAAATTTGGCTCACTTAAAAAAGTGTTACTAAGGAGTAGAAGTTGGAGAAAGAAGGGAGCAATCTTGTATTAGTAACTAGAGGAGGTCTTTCCTATTGCTCCAAGATAAGTATTGAGCCGAAAGGATGTTAAGAGATTTCGCTTCAAGTTCTACTGGGTAATGTCAAAAAATAATAAAAAAAAATTTTAAAATAATATTACATATCAAAACCTGATTATCAATTTATAAAGTTTATGTAAGCTGATTTTTGTTGGAAACACAACAAAATAAATCGTTTATGTAAGCTCTATTCCATAGAAATTTGATATTTTATTTGTAAAGCGTATGCAGGTATAGCACTACCCACAAAAAATTTTTATTTTCTGCGATTTTATAAATCAATAAAATTTTATAATCGGGACAAGCCGGATATAAGTGGTACGTCTACTGTTATGGGCCAGTGCAATGTTCGAAACACCCCCCATTTGGCAAGAATCTCGAAATCAATTACAACCAACGCAACACATTAAAATCGTCTGAGGTGGTCAGATATCAAAAAAGATAAGCCGGCAAACGGTAAATGCCTTTCAAAATTGTCGCTTTTTAGATGTGAAACAAAAACCGATCAAACTTTGAGTTACCGATATTCAAAGCGAAATCCTTTTGAATTGCTGAGAAGAATGTATTGAGAATTCTGCTAGTGCCCAGAACTGCATTTAAAACTAGGTTACATGAAGCATAGAAGTAAATACTTTTAATATTGTTTCTAAACGTAGTGCCTTTTTATTAATAAAAAGCTTAGTTATTCTTCATTAGATTAGAAAGCTACTAAAAGAAATTCAACTTTCATCAAAACAAAAACCCTCGTATAGCTATTCAAATATGGGATGAGGAAGATTAATTGAAATTTACTTAATACATTCTCATTTCAATGTTTGAACTTCGTTAAGTGATTAACAAGAAGTTACATCAAGAAATGAAAGAAAAAAAGGTATTTTTTTCTGCAAAAAAAAAATAAAAAATTGTTTTGAGACTATTGCTGGGCTCTTGGACGAAATAAAAAAATACTGTTTTGAATGAAAAACTAGAGAAGAAACTCCCCTTTAACTCCACATAAAATCTACCGAATTATTAAATTAATCTAATCTTTATAACAAACTTATAACTTTCCATGACCTGCCGCAATAGTGCTAAGTTTATTTGAAACACAAACAAGTTTGAAACATCCATTCATCGTATTAAGGCATAAATAATAAAACCTGGATACTCGCTACGCTATCAATAATAAGTATGCCCACAAAAAATTGTGAAACGAGCGAAATATGCTGAGAAATTTTCAGCTAAATTGACCACAAACGCGCATTAAAGATATGAAAAATAAATAACCGAGTAAATGTTGAAATAAATGTCAAAGTTTTGCAATAAATGCATTTTATGAACATAAAAACCGAAATACTAAAATGAGATTGTCAAAATGATAGCCAAACGCTTAATGGCATCACAACTAAGCGCAGCTATTTGGAGAGGATTATGATAGGATTGTATGGGATGAAACGAGCAGGACGTTGATTGCTGTAGCGAGAACGTATACAAATATATATACATAAGAGGCACAGATAAGGACGCATCACTGACAAACGCACTCGAGAAATTGTAGAAAATAGTTTATGCTTTTCATGGCATCTAACTATAAGCTAGTAGAAATAATAATAAAAATAATAATAAAAGATGTTTTAATGTGAAGACCACAGCGTTGTTAAATCCACTGAATGCTATAACAAACCACAAACGAAACCACTCATCACTCTATAAGTAATGAGCTTTTATATTATGCTAACGCAGCTGTTAAGTTTTGGAGAACGATCAATGTCGAAAGCGCTGACAAAATTTCATATTTTTATTTTTTACATTTGAGGAGTAGAAGAATAAATACATCTTAACAAATCTAAAAACAAGATTTAATGACAAATTAAAGAAATAACGGTGGAGCGCTCTACTTGTTATTCATAAATATTTTTCACACTTTTTCACAAAAATTAATTTTTTTGAAGTATTTATTTCTTCATCAATAACTCTTTTTTACGTAGCTTCATTTTTTTTCCTTTTACCTATATTTGTTATTTTTTATACCTTTCATGAACATGAAATGGGATTATAACTTTGGTACGATGTTTGTAAGTATGAGAAGAAGAAGAGATAGAACCACCAATAAGTATACCGAAATGATCAGGTCGATGAGCTGAGTCGAGTTAGCCATGTCCGATCATCCGTCTGCCTGTTTATGCGCAAACTAGTCCCTCAGTTTTTGAGATATCTTGATGAAATTTGGAATGGAGCCGCCATTTTGCATGAGATTAATCCTTTGTCGGGATCAGCAAGATCAGAGCAATACAACGCTTCCATTAAATCAATAGTTTCGATAAATGGAGTTTGGGCTATGTATCTTTAAGTTAACAGTTTTGCAGAGTTTGTACTAATTGTGAGTAAGGATCGGACACTTAAAACCGTGATGCGTATTCATGAAAGGTATAACGTCTTCGGCACAGTCGAAAACAGCCCTTTCCTTACTTGTTTTAGGTTATATTTAGTCTAGCAACCTAGCTTTTCAGTTTTATAACAATAACGTATCATACAATTTTGCAAGGTAACTAAAACAGCTTTCAGTTTTTTTTGTGTAGTTTGTATTAGAAATGAGTTGAGATATTTTTAATTACCATACCCTGAAGGAAAGATTTGTCCAATCACCAAAAAAAAGTATAATCATTGGTATAGTTCATATGTTTTTAGAACAAATACGGTCCAAAATATATACGAAAAGTAATCGGGAAGTAATTTTTTTAGCTGTTTACATAACGGAATTTGCTTTGTTGGAATTTTTTTTGGATGTGGCTGGTTTGATCTAAACTTGAAAGTGAGAATAAAAACTTGTGACAAAATATAACATGTAAAAAAGTGTATTAAAAATTAATTTTTTGTAGAAAAAGCTAAATAATTAAAATGTTTGTAAGTGGCGCAAGTAGAAGAAAGTATATAAATTTATTAGAAAATCAAGACATGGAAAATTTAAAGAGTAAAAGTGAATTTGTAAGTTAATATGGTAAGGAAGCAGTTAGGAATGAAAAAAAAATTTAAAAAGTGATAACGCTTAAAGAAAATCTTATTAATTTGTGCATTGAACATAATCTTTCATTTAAATTTTTCGTAGATTTTCTTCGGATTTTAGCAGAGGAAAATTTAAATGTTTTACTGTTTGCCTTGGCATTACCTAATATGAAGAAAAAGCCCTAAATAACAGCTGCCTTTCTGGTTTGTACTGCCATTTCGGAATTGCAAGCAATTTACTAGTAGTTGTTGTGGGCATTGATGGCCTTCCTCTGTTTCTGCTCATGGGTGCAGTTGTGGCCAATTCTACCTAGTCAAGTCAATATAAACTAAACACTATGGTGTTTCCGGTTGGGATCTCCAATGAAAGAATATTTATCTCCGTTTATGGAGCAATTTGAGCACTTATTGAATTATAGTGTAGAATTGGGGAGCTTTAATATTCCTTTCAGAATTAGATTCCTAGCTAATATGTAAAGCAACCGCGAAAGCTAATGTTTGCGGAATCCAAGGTCATACCTCACTTTATGGCTGCAACAAATCCTCTTAAGCCCTCTTAACAGATGCGGAAGTCGAAACTAGAAAATATCCAAAACTTCATTGAATTATATTTCTTAATGAAAAACACCCTTTTGAAAAAATTTATCTGAGAATGATAAGTCAAATCTTTATGGATCCCATGCATCTTATAGATTAGGGTATAACAAAAAAAACTATGCGTTTGATTTACGAGTCTTTAAAATTCCGATTTCAAAACAACTGGAAGCAAGAAAATAATGTATACCCAATTAATTTGTTCGAAAACCTCCCAGTTTTGATGAAATGCCTAATCGGAACGCTACTGAGTTTAACCAATAAATAAATAAAATAATATATCTTTTGCCGAAAAAATGTTGAAACTATTTGTTGAAAACTTTGATTGATATTTAATACGAATAGTCTGTCCTATTATCTTACATTTAAGCGACACCTTCAAACAGTGTGGTATTGTTCCAAACTTTACCTATCAGAATTTTGCAGCAAACTTATTATAAGGTTCAAAACGCGAGTTTTGTATTACCACACAAAGTGAAGAACTTCTCAACTTGGGAGAATAATGAATAAAAAAATTCACATTATTTGCAACTAGAAGTTGTGGAACCGGACCAATCTATTCGAGACATTGACAGCTATATTGCAAAATGCTTTCAACTGGCTAATAAAAATAAGGAAGGTCGAATATTGCCAAAGTGGACCATATAAATTTATCATATAATTAATAATAAAAATAAATAATATTTAAGAATAAAATTTTATTTAAAATGATCCGAAATCAAATAAACTGAAATGCAATAAAAACTTAATTTCTAATGAACATTTTGCTTGTATTAACAAAATGTTGTCCAAATTCGAGCTAGGCTATTATTGCTAAACATACAATATTCTCATTCACCCGAACTTATACTTCCTTACTCACTTGAAACTGCCCTTGCCTATGTAACAAAACACCAGTCATTAGCTAAATGTATACATATACTTATATATGCACGAAAAATAAAAACATTTCTGCATCATTTAACTTCTACTAATAACAGTTTTAATTTCATTTCCATGAACTTTAGTATTTCAATTATTACGACAGCACACACTCACCCATTAGGCCGTTATTACCCCCGCCAGAGCATTGGGATGGGTGTACGAGTATTTGTCATATTCCACTTTTATGTTTATTATATTTCTATTACTACTTCATATATTCGTCAAGGCAACAACACATTTATACGCCTACTAAATGATACTAATACTTTAGGTAAATTACTTGCGCAAATGGACAGATTCGTGCTGTATTACGTAACAAGTAAGAATACAGTGTACGAGAAAACTTAAGCACAGAAATTCTCTTTAAACCAATTTAATCAAAACAATCGTAAGTACAAGTGTCATATTATTTAGTCCTTTTATTCAGGAAAAATACATATTATTTATTAGAATTTGAATCCAAAAATTTTTGTACAAAGCATCCGATGAACTCAAATAGTGGAGCGGCAAAACTAAAGCACCATCAAATATCTATGGGACAAACTTGGTTTCTGTCGATATTTACTTCTTGCCGATATATCGACATTAATTCTCTCTCAAGAAAGAGCACCAAGATTTGATGAATGTCTTTGAACATGAAGCTATCTAATACCCCTTCAATCATATAAATTGGACCCACTCCATGACCGGATACACGTCTGGAAATCCATAATTGACTCAACCGTGCTTCACCGATCTAAAAGTATTGTAAATGCGAATAATCGTTGTTCTTTAGGTTTGCGAACGAGCTTCTGTTTAGATGAAATGAGACAAGTGACTTTTTTCAAACAAATGACTTTTTCAAACGCGTGACTTTTTTCGACGAAGTGACTTTTATGAAACGAGTGACTTCTATTAAAAACTGACTTATATAACATAAGTGACTTATAAGGAACATATAACTCTTTTGAAACAAGTGTCTTCTCTGGAACAATTGATTTATATTTAAATTTTATGGAAAATATGACTTTCGTGGAACCAGTGACTTATATAGAAGAAGTGACTTTCTTGAGAGAGTAACTTCTACGGAAAAGTGACTTTTAAGGAACAAGTGACTTTTTTCAGACATGTGACTTTTTTTGAAGATGTGAATTTTCTGGAACAAGTGACTTTTATAAAACGAGTTGCTTCTTTTGAAAAGTGTTTTATATAGAACAAGTGACTTATATGAAGCAACTAACTTTTTTGAATCAAGTGCCTTCCGTGGGGCAATTGATTTAGATGTTACTTTTGTGAAAAATATCACTTTTGTTGAACAAGTGACTTATACGGAACAAGTGACTTATTTCAAACAAGTGACTTTTTAGTCAGAAATTACTTTTATTAAACAAGTGACTTTTATGAAACAAGTGACTTTTTGAAACAGGTGACTTTTTTGAAACAAGTGATTTTTTATGAAAAAACTGACTTTTGTTGAACATCAAAACTCCGAAGTGAAGTAAGCCGACTTACAGAGCATGCCTTTGAATGGTCCTGCATGGGGTTGAATATTCCAAATTCTTCTATTTTTAGTCCACGAACGATTGCCCGATCGTTACTATTCGGTGTATTTCGTTCCCTATTACCACCATTTGCAGCACAAAAGGAGCCGGTTGATCTAATAAAATTTGGGTACATTTTCGTGTTCGAAATGGAAAAATTAAGTCAAGCAAATCTTTTAGACTTCCACAGATTATTCAACCTCGTTTAAGGGCTAAATGAAAGCAAGGAGCCATAGTTTGAAATGGTTCGAAACATATCGGCGTGGTTATTGTAAATCACGTTTATCGCGTTTGTACGCTCTTTAGAAAAAAAAAAATACCAACTTTGATTTAGTGCTTTAGTTTTGTCGTACACTGTACAAGCCCCCGCATATACTCATTTAAGTCTAACATCAAAGGCATCTCATTCACTTATTGCTGGTGTCCACTATTACTCATTTATATTTGCCCATTGCATTAGTTATGCGCATAAATGAATTTAATTAGATTTCTCAAGTATATTCTCAATGGTAAACATAAAACACATTAGCATTGATACGCGCCAACAATCAAACACACATTCATATAAATACAGAGGTTTGTTCATAATGGTATGGCTGTGAGTTCCAGTTGTGTATGCTTGTGTGTGGAGCGTCGTGTTTAGGGCAACCACAAAGGAATTTAGTTACACACACACACACAGTTACATAAATCAATAAGGTAATTGAATGAATGTATATATACTTCTTTGCACTTAGAAAACAACAAACACACCAACATGCGCTAAAGCAAATATATACTTTTCCATGTTTGACTTTGCTCCATTTGTTATCGCTTCCTTTATTTAATTTTTTTTTGCTTCGTGCTATGAAAAGTAAATATTATTATTGGTCATTTGCTCTACTCGTTTTCTTTACACTTTAGCCGCTTTTGAATTATTATTATTTTTTTTGTGGTTTTTACGAGTTGACCAAACTTGTTGCTAACCATTTTGTGGCAAAAATACCACAATTTATATACATCCATGTGAACTGGAAAGCTCATACACAATCGAGCATTGTCATTACCATGCAATGAAACGCATTAGTTGTATACAAAAGTATTGCTAGCTGTACTAGTGCGAGTTCTGTTGCATTTTCATATTAGCAGCTGGCATTTTGACCACTTTGATGACATGCGAAATATCAATTTCTAGCCTAATCATCAGAATCAGACTAGTTGTTAAATGCACTAGCATCGTACAGGTAAATGTACTATTTCCAAGCATGCCAGTCAAATTCGGTTTAAAAAGGACAACAGAATCTTAGCAATAGTTTCGAAAAAGTTTTTATATCAAACTCAAGAAATCGAAATGCAGATTTTGTTGTACATTCAATTTAAGTCTAGCAAAATGCAACTAACACCGCCTTCAACTTTAACACTTCCTTAAAAAATTAATTCCTAAAACACAGAAGGCCTTTTAGGCTGTGCCTTGATAGAAGATAATCTAATGTCCGCAAAATTGTGTTTTCGTTTTTACAATTTAAATTATTAATAAAAAATTTCAAAGAAATTACTCTGGCTTTAAGTAAAGTTTGCTATAAAATAAAATTAAGATTAAAGCGAAATTTTGTAAGAGATGAAAACATTACAATTCTTCGGCGTTTATTTGTGGCCACACGCAGTAAGAACCAAACTGAAGTTAGGAAAAATGTAATTTATTACAAGCATTGTGTTCTGTGTACACAAACTTATAATCAGCACACATGTTTCCACGGTTTTTGCTGGAAAATCTGGGTTTTATAAAAAAAAAACGATTTTTTAAATTCATTTCCAAAATTTTAACTTTAATAAACTACACTGAAAAATTCAAAAAAATTTTTGGTTTATTACTTATTATATACTTTATTTTTCGTGTACTAATTTTCCTTTTACTTTTATTTTTTAATTTCACTTTTTTCTGGTTCGTCTTCTTGACAGTTTCTTTTATCTTTCAGCTCAATTTTTCTTTGCCGGTTTTTGTTTTTTTTCGTTATCTTTCTCTTTATATTTTTTCCTTTCCTTCTTCTTTCCGGTTTCTTTCGCTTCATCCTTTACGTTTTTTTTACTTCCCTTTCATTTTCTTAAACTTTTTTTTTATGCTTCTTTTTCTTCATCCTTTCCTTTTTTGTATTTTGCTCTTTCTTTCTATTTTTCTTTTTTTATTCTCTTTATTTTCTGCCTTATATTCTTAAATTTTTTTTTCTTTTTTCTTTTTGTTTTTTTATCTTTTTCGTTTTTTTTTTTTTTTTTCTTTTTCTTTGTCTTGTTATTTTTCATTGACTTTCACATTTTCCTTTTCCTTTTTCCTTTCCTTTTTCTTTTTCTCTTTCACATTTGTTTTTTTTTTCTTTCTTGTTCTCTTTCTTTTTCCCTTTATTTTTCTTTTTCTTTTTCCTTTTCCTTTTTATTTTACTTTTTTTCTTTTCCTCTTTTATATTATTTTATTTTTCTTCTTTTTTTAAATTTTTCTTTCTTTGTTTTCTTTCCAATTTTTGTTAATTTTTTTACTCTTTTTTCTTTCCTTTATCTTTTTCGTTTTCTTTTTCTTGATATTTTTCTTTCTCTACTCTCTATGTTTTATTTCTTAGTTTTCTTAAATTATTTCCTTTTTTTTGTTTTTTTTTTTCATCTTTTTGGCTTTTTTTATTTTTCTTTGACTTTTACTTTTTCCTTTTTTTTCTTCTCCGATATTCTGTTCTTTTTGTTCCTTTTTTATCCTCCTCTTTCTTTTTCTTTTTCTCTTTCAAACTCGTTTTTTTTCTGTCTTATTCTCAGGGTTTTCCCCTTTATTTTTCTTTCCCTATTTCCTTTTTCGTATATTTTTTTTGTTTATTATCCTCTTTGATTTTATTTTATTTTATTTTATTTTATTTTTTCTTCTTCTTTTCCGTTTTCTTTTTTTCAGCTTTTGTTTTTTATTTTCCAAGATTTTTCTTCTAATTTTTCCTTTTCTTTTTGTTTCTTTCTTATTCTATTCCTTTTTCTTCTTCCCTGTATTTTTCTTTTTCTTTCTCCTTCTCCTTTGCCTTTTCCTTTTTTTTTACTTTTTGCTTTTCTCTTTTTATTTTGGTTTTATTTTATTTTTCTTTTTCTTTTAATTTTTTATTTTTTTTAAACTAAAAACTTTCAAATAAAATATTATTTGCTCTCTCCGGTATTTTACAACTGGTTGATCTCTAGTCCGAAACAAGTTCGTATATTTAAGCAGACAAAATTTCGGCTGATGAATATTTGCTAACTAGGTTGGGCTCTTACTGTACTGTATGCACGAACATTTGAACAAACAAACTGTAAATATATATGTACAATGTGCCAAACTTTCTAAAGCGGGCCACCAAACTTATTTTGTCGAATCTAGTACATTTGTTTGAGCATATTTGGAGTGTAAATTTTAAAGTATATATCTTAGATATTTTTTAATTTTTTAAAAATTGAATGCAAGTTTTCTTCTGCCTTTAAAAAAAATAATAATCAAGCAGAAAAAATTGTAAGCGCCCACAATTTCGATTGATATCTCCCTAGCGTCAAATTCACATTTGATTTTCGAAGGGAATTTCAAGTTTTGACAAACAAATTAATTTGGTTAATTTATTCATATGTCGGTAGGTGCATAAAAAAATCGGCTTATGGCTTACAAGTAGAGCCAACGATTTCTGTTTAAGAGTATTTCGCGATTCCGCAAATAGAAACCTTTTTTTTTAAATTCTGTGGCAATAGTCAATTTTTCCAACTTTTAAGTAGAGCTTTTTTGGAAGTTAATTTTGTTACCTGAAAGCAGGAGATGACTTTGGAATTGCTTAGACTCAATTCAGGTAAATAATTATTCTTTTTTTATTTACAGAGGGCCAAGTTATTTCTAGAAGTCTTAGCAGACCGTCCCATCCTCATACCTCGATTCTTATTTTTTTTTGCCGTACTACCTCCCTCACTTCCTTTTAGACTTTTTCTTCCTCACCCTCTTCCTTTTCCCAATAATGTAGGTGTTATTAAATTAAAACTAATAATGTAAGCTCTTTTTCTCAACTAATATTCAATTAGGTTGTTATAACAAATTCACCAAGTAGAAATAAAGTATTTGTATGTTTGGATTTTGTTCCATAAAAGCTCCACTTTTCCAGGAAAAGGCATGCAAATTCGTGTGATAATAGACTTTCGAATTATCCCGACTTTGGCTTTTTCGCTTGTTTCTACAAAAATATTTTGAATAAACAAACGTTATGGTCTATCGAGAACAGAATACTTATTGGGATGCCATATAGAACACCTTTTACCATTAACTATTAGAAAGTGACAACCAAAATGTTCTAACTCATCCCAAACCAGTTCGAAAAAGATCAAACCAAGAAATATTAAATTTTTAAAAACTTTCTGGAGTACCCACAAGTACTTATACACGATTCCCTTAGGCACTTACATCGTTTTCACTTAACAACTCCTTTTAAAATTTAACTATGATTTTGATCGTCTACATGGAACTAGTTTTAGAATATAGATTTCTCGTAATGAGAACATCGCTACGTTAACAACACCAGTTGGACCTGATGCTCATACTACTTTTAAAGTACTTTACAACTGGTTAAGTTGCTAGAGACGGAAATTCTATTCTTTTCCTTTATTATATGAGATACCAAAGTAAAGGAAGTCTCTACTTAAAATATTTTGCACTAGCAGCATTTCCGTCTTAATATAGCGTAATATCTTTGTCGTACGAAATAATTAGTTTTCATGTTAATCACTCCAAGTTCTGGAAAATAATTGCTAGGCCATTGAAAATAATATGACAATTATCAGACCAATTACTAAGGCAAATAAAAGCAGTTTACAGCAATGACAAAAGAAAAGCATGATTATTAACCACAAAATAAATAACATTAAAAACCACAACACCAACAAAATGACAAGGATCTCAAATTCCACTAAGCAAGAAATGTGGAGAAGCGAGTTAATGTCACAAATGAAGAAAACTTGGAAGATAGTATTCTTTGAAATTTTTGATGATACCAATAAACCAGTAAAAATGCTCTATGAAGCGGAAATGGCTATGTGCGCGGCGTAGTAATTTAAATTAGAAACCACAAATTTAATTTAATTTAACGATTTAACTTGTCCAAAGCAAGCATAGAAGCGCAAATAGTAACAGCAATATATAAGTTGAGAGATAACATTTTAAAAAATAATAACATTTTAGTAGCTCTTGATGCTATCATCTGTGTAGCAACGTAGAGATAGATTTATTTCTAGATTTTATGTTAGAGCGGCACAGATTTCTATGATTTATATGATGATGTATATAAGCGTTAGTTAAGTAAATCACTCGACAGGCTGTATCAATGTATAAAAATCACAGTAGTATTTATCGATCTCTATCGATTTTCATAAATGTTTAGAAAATTCATGACTAGAATTGAGGTCAAGGACACGAATAATAATTTTAATACGCTCTGTGAACTAATAGGCTATCAGAACGCTGGTTGTTTGTCAGCTAAACGCCTGACTATTTTAAACATACAGGGTGGCTGATGAATTTTGCTACATTAAGAAACTCAAATAATTTTTTTTTCAGTGTATGGAATTCATTTTTTTTTTATTCATGTTAAAGCTCATTAAATTTTATTAAATATAGCTTAATTAGTTTTAAAAATAATGGAATTTAAATGCCCCCCCTGCTCGTCGATGCATGTGCGGCATCTTACCAAAAAGTTGTTCATTACTGCTTGGAGAGTTGAGGCAGGAATAGCCGCAATTGTTTCTCGAATGGATTGCCTTAGTTCATTCAAATTTGTTGGTTTTGCTCTGAAGACTTCCTGTTTGCAATAACCCCACAAGAAAAAGTCAGGTGCAGTAAGGTCAGGCGACCTGGGTGGCCAACGGAATGTGGAGTTTCTGGATATCAGCTTATTGGGAAATTTTCGTCGCAATTCTGTCATAACAGGTTGGGCTATATGAGGAGCTGCACCATCTTGCTGAAACCACACAGAGTTGAAAGAAATTCTCATTCGGCATAATTCTGGATAGAAAAGCTCTCTCAACATGCTCAAGTAACGGTCTCCAGTAACCGTAACGGTGTGACCGTTTTCTTCGAAGAAGTAGGGCCCGACAATGCAGCGTGATGAAACTGCACACCACACTGTGACACGAAGTGGATGCAATTCCGTCTCATGGAGTATCTGTGGATTGGAAGCACTCCATATTCGACAATTTTGTTTGTTTATGTTGCCGTTTAAATCGAAATGGGCCTCGTCAGACATGAAAAGACAGTTCAACATGTTTCCATCCTCTTCCACCATTTGAAGCATCTTCTGGCAAAATTCCAAGTGAATCGGCAAGTCTGCAGCGTTCAGTTTGTTGGCCATTTGAATTTTATATGGGAATAAGTCCAAATCTTTGTGCATAATTGACTGTAATGACTGTCTGCTTACACCCATTTGAGCAGATAAGCTTCTTGTCGAAACACGTGGATTGTTTTGTATGGCAGCAGCTACAGCAGCGATTGTTTCCTCCGTTCGAACTGAAGGGTTTCGATGGTAAGGTCTTCTGTTGACTGTCCCATGCTCGGCAAAATTGTTTACAAGTCTTATTATGGTCCATCTGCTCGGAGGATTGCCGCCAAACGTGCGCCTATACTCTCTTTGAACCGAAACTACGGACGCCAGTGCGTGATAGCGGCGGACAATCCAAATTCTTGTTTCAGTATCCCAGTTATCCATTTTTGTTAAATGTAAAAGTCAATCTGCAAAATAAAAAAAAAATTTTTGGTAGCGGATTTCATCAGCCACCCTGTACATACTTTTGAAAAAAAAAAACACCCTTCTGAAAATTTTAGGATATATTTTTTTCAGGATTTTGAAAAATTTTAAATTAGAAATTTTAAACTTTTTTTTGCAAAATACTATTTTTCTTATCTATATTTCTAAGTATCCCTTTTGGAAGTGCCAAAGTTTATTTTTACACTTTAGTAGTTTCCAAAATATTAAAAAAATTAACTTTGCAGAACGGGAGAAAGTTGAAATTTTGAAATTGCACAACCTTTAAAAAAAAACAAAGAAGTTATAATTTTTTTTGGCAGAACTTGATTTTATGAAAAAGGAAACTGCTTAGGCCACCGGCCTAAATATCACGTATCTGCCCGCGCGGTTAACAGCTCTTACCCCTCCGAACCTAATGAAAGTAGGCATTCGAAAGCGGTATGGAGCTAAATTTATCTGACAGACTCTTTCACTTGATTCCGGCAGCCAAACCAGATAATTACATATTTCCCTTAACCATCCACATTATTTCAATTTTAATATTGCACACTTACTTTCACTTATTTTTCAAATAAGCACCGAGTGTACTTAACTATATGAAACCCTTTGTTTACTTATTTGTTAACTCAGTGCTTCTTCTTATTTTCTATACGCGCGAGCGCGCCCTCCGGTTGCGACGTCGACGCTGGTAACAGAAACCTCTTTATCAAATTTTATTTAAATCGAAAGGGGTTGATTCCAACTACTTGTCATGGATATACCCTGATTTGCAGGAATTTTTATCGATTTTTTGTTTGCATTTTGTATCGGTATTTTCTAGTTATCATTATCTTTTTTGGCTCGTGTTTCTGTGAGCGTTAGAAAATAGGACCTTTTACAAAAAGAAGAAGAAACGATTTACATGAAAAATTTCACTTATTTGGAACACTTTCTTCACCTTGAATATTACTTTTAAAAAACCTATAACACCACACTAAAATAAATATGTTTATACCCTTAGTTTCTCGTATACTTATAAAGCTTTAGCAAAAAATTTAGAAAACATCTCCCTGAGTGAGAACATCCTAACATTTTGACCAAAATATATACCACCCTAATGTATGAGAAACACTCAACCAAATATCGCTGTCAGTCAGCTGGACGGCAACCGGTTTATAATGACCCTCGGCACTTCTAAGTAGGAAGCTGAAGAAGTTTTGCCTAAAAGTTTGTTCGCAATCCAAAGCCACGACTATACAGACACGTACTACTGCTACATACAGCGGAAATAGTAAAAATTAAAAATAAAAACAACAAACAGAAAACAAATGGAAAAAACTCTGAAAAATAACATCACAACGCGAAGTCAAATGGTCATAACGATGATGCGGCTGAGGTTAATGGAGCATCCTACCATGCGCGCTACTCACTCCGCCCAATCGTTACAAACGCTCACATTAAAGGTTGTTGCGTGGGTGTGCGCTACTCGTCGGCCATTAGCTCGATTGGTAGCAACATTTGCCTGTCTTCATTGCCGACCGTGTAGATGAATGTCGGACGCTGTTATTTGCTACATAATAAACTTTCCCGCAGCCACTGGACACATTCACTTACTCATTTAGGTGCTCATTCACTCCAACGCATACACAAAGGGAATTTGCTTTATTTTTGACTGGCCTTGCAAAACTTTTTCAGCGTTGGTCTGTAACGATACCAAGAATCGAGCAAAAAATCTGTTTTGCATGCTGTTGAGCTACTGCTTTGGTTATAAAACTGCAAATAATTTAAAGTTTTTTTTAAAGCAAAAAACGTAGAAAGTTTAGTAAGTTTTCGACTTAAATCACGATGTGGGTGTTTGCTGTTGGGAAATAGGAAAACTCCCTGTTTATACAAAAGTTGAATATCTAAAAAGTTAGTGGTATTACCAACTTCTTCGGTTATGGACTGGGAGCGCGGTTTCATAAAAATTCAATAGCCTACCAAAAGAAAAAAAAAAAACAATAAATTATATAAATTACGATTTCGACAAATTTTATTTGGTGCAGTTTTTCCAATCGTAAGAGATTCAGGCCGAGTTTCCTAAAGAGATTCTCAACTAATTTGTGGTGTGCTTTATATGATTTTTCTAAAAATTGGCGGCACCCCTTAATACCAATTCCTAACGGCATGTAAAGTTTTTGCTAAGAAGCTTTTCGTTGCAGAAATACAAGCGAAAGTTTGCCGATCACTGCCGAGTGGCGATCGCATTTTGAAAAACGTTTTCCAAACATGTTGATATTACTTCTCCCGCCACTTGAACCTGGGACTTACTATTTTGCAGCCCAACAGCACGATCTCCACAGCAAAGCGGCTTCTGGCGGTTGATATGCTACGTAAATATCTGCCCTTCGTTTTATACACACGTTGCCGTATTTTATTTGTTTTTTTTTTTAATTTGAGATAGTTGGCAACTCCTTAAAAGCTCTCAATCGGCAAAACTTACACAATAAAGCTTAGATTGCAAGATATAACTTAGATATATTTACCATATTTTATAGAAATTTGTCAATTTGTTTTCGAGATAATAGCGGATATGCGAAAAAAATATGGTATATGGTGGCAATCCTAAGTGATAACAATGTATAAAACTCTCTGTTTTAAAATACAACATAGAATACCCTTCGTTTGATATCCATATTGGTATATCTTCTAATTTTTTTTTTAATTTCAGATAGGTGGCACACCGTAAAAAGCTCTTTAGTGTCAGCACTTATGTCAGCTAGCTAAGATTGTTGCAGTTAACCTGTATACAAAATATCAAAGAAATTGGTTATAACGCTTTACAGAACAATAAATAAAATTGGATAAGGTGGTAATCCTAGGAAATATGTTTTTTGAAATACCAGGTAAAATACCTTTCTTTTGACAACCATATTATTATATCTAACTCAATTCATGCAATTTTCAAATAGGTGGCAACCCTAAAAACCTAATAGAGGCAAAGCTTAAGTAGGATAGCTTTCAGTATGTTAACTATTTTCAAAAGTTCATCCAAATGGGGTAACTCTTTTCCGAGATAATAGCGGATATGTAAGAAAAAAAAATATAATGGAGTTAGGTGGCAAACTTATCGAGAAATATTATTTTAAATACAACTTTGATAGGTTGCCATCCTATAAAAGCATTATAAGTGGCAACACCCAGGTAGATATTTTTAGAATGTATGACAATATCTACATACAACATCTTATACAAATCGGTTAAGCCTTTCGACATATTGTGGACATGCAAATAAAAGAAATATAAATATACAAGAAGAGCTCTTTTAAAGTTATAAGATAAAGCTTAAAGGGTTACCCAATCAAACATTTGTTCTTCGAAAGCACCACCAACCTAAATGCTCAACTGACAATAAATACAAAAAAAAAAAATATAAGGAAAAATTTGCATTAAAATTCGCCAGCTTTTTAGTGGAAATGGCATAGGCAGTGTTAACGTTATTTCCATTTGCATTAGTAAATAAAGTCAATGACTATAGTTTACAGTTTTTGTTGACTTTATTTCTCTTTTGAAAGGAAATCATAGGACATTTATGATAATATTTGTGTACAGATCAACGTTAAATTTCTTTCGATTCTTTCCCCTGGTGTCACGGGAGGGACCATAAATCTTGGATAATTCATACAAACATTCTACTAGAAATCACATTTGAACAGACTAAACATTTTTCCTGAAAAGAGAATTCCATTCCTACAATTCTTTTAAAACTTGTTAAAAAGTCATACAAAGTATTGGAAAATATAAAAGTATTTCATCGCATTTATTCCACCTTCCCGCACATACAAACTTTAACTGTCAGAAACATTCTCCATCGATATGCTGTTGATATCTCTAATGTATGTGTGTTTGTTTGTTTGTTGTAATAACTTTTGACATTAAATGGTATTAGAAAACTTTTTGACTGTCACGCGTCGCCGTCGAGACTCAGCATGGGCAGAGGCTACCTTCACAGCCAACGCAATTTGTATACACAAAGACATTGAAGTAATAAACCCGATTCAAACAAATTTAATTCCGAAGTCGGACTTCAAAATAGTTTCGGTTTTGTGTCGATCCTTAAATAAATTTCGTATGCGGTTTTAATAAAAAAATTTTTTTTTGAAAAACCAAACAAAATCTTTTTAATTGTTCACTGTTCGATTTAACTCTCGATTTCATTCTGTTTTTAATCTATAACTCTATCATGCGACGGTTATGGTTAACCAAACCGGCCACCTACAGATTTCATTACATCCGAACGTCGTACATTTCTCAACTTTGGCAAAGCGAACTGGGACCGTTCTACGAAATATACTGAGAGCTTTCTCTCTTATCCACACCGTCAGATGCACGCCAAGGTGAACGCGAGTTTCGCACACTTATTGATTCAGCCTGAAGCCACTTTATCCCCACTGGAAGAATACCTAAAGTCTTATAAAATGAACTTGACCAAGTGCGACTTATCAATCCCGCAAATTATAGAACTAAGGATTCCAAGAATAAATCCCCGAACACAAACTGACTAAGTGGAAGAAACATCTTAAGACCTGCAACCTCTAGGGTGTTGACGAAAAATTATGGCCCACAGTCATGGCCCTATCGAATCCGAGCAAGCACAACAAAAACGTGCGCTATTACTTTTGGAGACAGATTCAAATTTACTATGCATCCAAAGGCGTATAGGGCCAAGAGATGAGTCACCCGCGAGAGCTCAAACATCGACACAACGCTGTGCTCACAAAGGCCAATCCCCCAAAATCAATTGGACCCCACTACATTGCCATCAAGATGGCACCTTGGACATGAGGGACACAGTTATTTAGCGTCTCTTTTTAACCTAGCGCCAAGCACCTTCCTCAGTTCTGAGATTAAAACCTGCCTCCAGTTGCGAAATTACCAGGGACAATACCACTCCCCTACTACATTGCACATGTGCACTTGCCCAACCATTAGCTGACTTCCGGTACCACGGGTACCTATAATTATTCAATACCGTCAACCGTCAAGCTCCTGCAAGACCTGGAAGAGGCACCGCTCCCTACCGGCCTAATAAGGTGAGCCACTAACTACCCTACCGGACGGCAAGCATCAGGATTATTCAGAGACTCAAACTCTGCAACAAGAAGTATTAGACAGGGGGTGCCAGAGTGTGGTGTCCTATTCCTTATTTTGTGTAAATGCTATGTATCGAGGCTTCCTACTCGATCCGAAGGGTCTCTATAGATTCCCAAGCTGACAACTGTACACTGTGAAGGGCCCTTAACTGACAAACTCGGTACAAGTATCAACAGTTATCTCCACGAGCTTTTCAGCTACTTCATTGAGCGAGACCTGACCCTATCTCCTACAAGAGGCAAGAGTTAAACGTCCACGTAGATGGAGTAACTCTACCAACTGACCTTCGCTTATAATGTCACCGCAATAGCCACAAATATACGGAACCGTCAAAATAACCTCAAATCACTTGCAGAAAGAACTTGGGAAAAGATAAAGAAACTTCGCTTGCTACATAATTCTCTACGCCGATATGATCGCCCAATCGTTCTGACACCAACAAGAGAAAGTTGTAAGTCTAAAAAAACACCGCTTTCAGAACTCTTCCATGAAGAGACAGCTAGAGAGCACGCGGAGCTGTTCAGCAGAAAGTTTTTACTGAACTGCCATAAACCTAGTCACCCAAACCGAAATCTATTGGATGAAGATCGGCCACCTATTGAGATAAAGAAGCTTCTCATTATGCACTATGATGAGAGCCGCCATCACATTACTGAGCCATTTGATCTGCGTAACTATAGGCGGGCTCTAAATTATCTGCACATAGAGTCGGTAAATACCTCCCTCTGATGTCGGCATGTGAACCCCATTATTTACATGCAACAATCGTGCTAACACAACTTCGATGTCGATACTCTATTATGTTAAAGCCTTAGTTCTCCAGACTCAATCCCACCATTTCAAATAGGTACTTGCGCTTCATGTGATACGTATTATTAGCTGTTCAATAGAACCTACTCCTCTAACACCAATAACACTGTGCTCCAACCCTGGTGAAACACTTGATTCACTGGACTCCGTTTGAAGAGCTTGATGACGATTCTCAGACAACACCGACAGTGGTTGTGGTTTCAGAATTTGAATAATAAAGCGCTTTCAAACGGTTCTATTTTGGTTCCATTGCATGTAAATATCCATCTCTAATGCTACCCAACTGTTTCCTAAGGCGCATATTCAACATATCCTGAATTTATTTGTTTATCAGCTATCAGCTGTGTATTAACATGTCCACGCTTTGGCTGGCAAGTCAAGTCGCATGCGCTGCATAGCTTAACTTTTCATAATTTGGGGGAGCTCGTCGTCGTTTTATTTGGCAGTGCGCGAGGTCAGGTTATCGATGCAGGGTAGATGGTTAAGGCGTGATGTGATGTGGCAAAAAGCTTAGGTACATTGAAGCGTGAAAAACTAACTTTGTGAAAAGTATATGATGCCAGATCAAATAAAATTATTTTATTACATAAATTGTTAAAAACTTTTAGTCGCAGAGATGTAAATGTGTGTGTAGATATGCCAAAATACATATACACAACTCGGAAACTTTTCACTATTGGCTTAGAATGTTGTCGAAAATATGATAATAGAAATATGAAGATAAAATGTTAAAGAAGCAATGCAAAAGAATCGACTTTTACAAAAATCGATTAGTGTCAAAATGCTTCGGCGAAAATTATTAAAATGCGATTAAAATCAGCACAAACCAATGCCTGTTACAACTTCTTAAGTGTCGATAAAAATTTATTTAGAGCTGATAAATTTGATAGAGTTTTTAAAAATTTATAGTTTTATGAGGTATTGTGTTATAAAATATCGATACATAAAATATCGATAAAACTGAAATATTAAAAAAAACGAGTGATTATTTTTCAAACTTAGTAGAAATTTATAAGTTAGTGGATTAAATAAAATTCCCTCGAAACCAGTATTAAGTTTTATGTCGTACTATTTAGCCACAAAACTTGAATAAGCTGTCGTCTGACTACAGGAAAAATGTATAGATTTGTGCACAAAACAAGGCGAAAAGGTGCTCGCTTGTCCTGGTCGAGAAACGAGAATCCAATCGACACCCTGTAACGATCTAGCCTTCGGATAATCAGAACCACGAAAAATTGTGTGACAGATAGCATTGTAATTGGCTCTGCCTTGTTATTAACCGACGATGAGGGTATACCTGGTGGAGGAGGTTAAAGCGGCACTCTCTGATCTTATTAAAGTAGTGAAAGTAGTGATGGGCATCATGAGCGACGACTAATCGGGATAGTAGGGCAGAACATATGGACTAGTCGAAGTGGTTTTAATAGACAATTTGGTGAAAAAACTCACCACAGATTGCAAAAGTTTTTGTTATTGTTGCAGCAGTGCTTCGACCTGCTTAATCGAATTAGAAGTGAAGCATCAAAGTATTTTATATTGGCAGTCAGGAGGAAAAAGCTATATTTAGACTCGGAGCCCTACAAAGTAGTTATTTTATATTTAGATTCGAAAGCCGATCGCGAAGTATTTAGAAGCTTCTACGAAAATGTGGATCAATGTAAGAAATCCTTCAAGCTAAGCAAACTTCCTTAAAAAAATCATATTCCTTTGGGATACTTGAGAGACCTGAATCTGGTCTGAGCTATGAGGGTCTATTATTCACTAAACCTTATTATAGATGGTCATTTCACTAATTTTCGTGGTGCGTAGAAGATACTCCCTGCAGTGGTACCAGCTGTCGGCTTTGAGAAATTTCTGGCATTCCAAGCATGACAATTCGCCTGGTATGAGATACTCCTGTGCTGCTCTAAAATTCTTTGTCAATTTCCTACTCCTCGCTGACTAAAATTTATTCAAGCTATATCAAACTGACTTACGCCCACAAGCCGCGAAATAAGATCAAAGTTACCTATATCCCGAATGCGTGAAATCAGAACCTCAAAGTTATATCAAACTGGCTTACCTATATCCCGAATGCGTGAAATCTATCTTTCAATAACTTTAAACCAATCCACTTACCGTAGTTTCTTCTTACGACAGTTCGACAGAATTGACTCTACGCTCCGTAATAAATTAAAAAGAGCCCGGCCTGGAGTACGAGGAATTTGTAATTTTCTGACTGGTGCTATCGAAAGCGATCTAGCACTGTTAGGAGCGTCCTGATTCTTCAATTCAGTAACAAGCGCATGTGCGGTCGAATCGCTGCTCCACAAGGCGTAGACAGGTGCTTTTTATTTTTGTTGTACTCATAGCAAGAAGGCAAGAACCCTCGCTAAGGGTCAGAATCTATACAGTCGTAGCAGCATTTAGAGATGGAGGCCAATGCTCCGTTTAACAACAAATCCACAAATACAAATTTGAATCTAGGGATGATACCTCGAGTCGTATAAATCGATGACTGAATTGTCGATTTTTTTGTTTAGAGGTAAATCGATTTTTACAGAAAATACTCTAATATTGTTCAAAAATAGATTTTTTATACAAAAATTCTTATTCGATGTATTAGTAAGAATAGCATATTTTTATAAAATAAAAAATTAATATTTTTTTTGAAAACTTCAATTTTGCTTTGAAAACCTAATGTGAGCTTGTTATAATTGCGCTTTTAAGCTTTAAGCTAATAATTGTTATAATCGGTGTATTAAAAAATCGATAGTAAAAAAAGTAATCGATTAAAGTAGAAGTCGATTGTTTACCCACAATCCTACTTACAAGCTACACACAACAACTACACCCACATAAACAAGCACACGCTTACTTTTGCTCCACGCCAGCTCAAATCGACACGCAGATTTTACTCCAAATACAATCCATAAAGTTGTTGATTTCATTTAATTGTAAGTTGAGTTTGGTAAGGTTTGAGATTTAAGTTGCATTCGGAAATTGTTCGAGCGCACTTTGCAGCCAGTTATATTACATACATACACACACGGACTTTGGTATGTTTTTTTTTTTTTGATTTTCCCGTTTTATATTCCAATATTTCTGTTTTGGTGAAAGTTTTCAATTTGATTTGAACGCGCTTGGTTGGCATGAGCTTATGCAACATTGATTATCGTGCGCATATGCTACATGACGTTAGTCGGATGAAATCAAAGCGCATTAAAACAGAAAGATACTTAATAACATTGTTTTTGTTTTGAACTAATTTTCGCTACTTAAAAAATTCTATCAAAATATTCATCTTTTTTAATTGCTATGGGTATTTTCATGTCAAATCGTCACATAGTTGAAATAGACCCCTTTCGATTTGAACAAAATTTGGTGAAGAGTTTCCTTTTATTATAAATCACAGTTATCCTAAAGAAAGAAAATAAAATTTATTTTTTTCAAAAGTTACGCAAATCAAAAATCTACTACGGTAACTACTGAAGTTAAAAAAAATAAACTTTAGCAATTTCAAAGACGATACTTAGATGACAGAAAAAAATATTTAGAAAAAAGTTGAAAAATTTCTAATTTTAGAAAATGTTCGATTTTTCAAAATGAGTGTTTTTAGTTTTTTCAAAAATATGAATTTTTGAATCGCCTCAAAAAAAAAAAAAAAAAATTACTTTTGTTGTTGGTTTTATGGTCTGTTCCGTTTTACAAATTTTTGTAAGCTTAAGTAAAATAATAATAATTAACTAAGAATTATTATCAACTGGTCTTGACCTCGCTAAACTTACAACAAAAAAAAAAAAGAAAAAGACAACAAAAAAAAAAAAAATTATTTCTAGTCGAGTTGAATTAGAAATAGTGGAGAGCAAAAACGAGAATGGTAGAAAAAAATGTTAAGCATATTTTTTTTACATTCCGACTAGAAAATTGAAAAAATTAAAACAAAAATTATTTTGTTATTTTATTCACACGCCGCTAAGTGTTTGCTAAAAAAAAAAACTAGGCTATTACATGGTACAAATTTTATAAATAACTGCTTTTGAACTTTTCTTTTCTGGGAAGCTTGTCATTGTTGGAGCTGTTAATAACTGTTCGCGTAAAAATATAAAACGTAGACGTCCAAGGAGGTTTTGCGAGCAACACTTATACAGTTAGGCTAGTACAAGTTTAGCATCTAAGCAGTCTAGGACATGCTCGTCTAAGACTTGAGCGTTTTATAGGTTTGCAATTGACCTGGGCCTTATTGGGTGTAAGAAAATTTACGACAAAATGTATGAATGAGACGTGGTCATTGACCGTCCAAAGTACCAAAAGTAAAATCGTGCCTGCTCGTTTTCTCAAAATATCTCGCTTTAACCCTTATGATCCTCCGTGGAAGGATTAATTTTACCATACAAAATTTTCAAAAGGACTTTTTTTAATTTGTGTGGTATATACTGTTTCTATTACTGACATTTATATCTAAGAATAGTAATTAAAACAAAATTTAAAACTATATCTACATTAAATAATTTATTCAAATTTCAGACACTAGTCACACTGCGCTGTATGTATGTAGTATGCAACTACATTAAAACTATATGCTTCCTTAAGGATTTTTCGCGCTGAGCTCTAATATGTGCTCAAAAATGTGCCACGATATAGAGCTTATGAGAAAAGCAGCTGTGAAATCCTGGAATTGGTATAATAAGAAATATCGCCCGTGATTGTGATCCTAGAAAATTATAAACAAAAACTTTAGCAACAGAATACTCTTGTCAATGACTCAACAATCATTACAATTTCTAAATTGCTATTCGAAAAAATGGAAAAACATGTTCATCCAGATGAGCGCTCACTGCCATCAAGCAATGATTTATGTAGGCAGAAAACCGAAAGGCAAAAGGAAACCAGCTTCGATGTAATAGAACATTAAACACTCAGCTGCGAGTTCTACCAGGAAAGTTGGAGTTATTTTTCTTTTCTAGAAAATGGCATAGTTCGCGGGTAGTGCACTAAATGGGGAGAGCATTACAAGTTCCACTAGCTTAGCTTTATATTAGAACAAGGTCGAGTATCGCCCAGTTTTTTTAAGCTTTCCGATAGCCGGTGTAATGCAATGAGCAGAGGAAAATTGCTGTAGTTTTCAGCAATAATTCAGTTTAGACAGTCCCAAAAAAACTGCCATCCATAGGCCAACTTCATATGGTAGGTGTTTCGAAATTCTGAGCTCATACATGATAAATTTAAGATTATTAAGGGATTGTTCGGAAATTATGTTGGGTTAGTAAGAGTTAGTTAAAGTAAAATAGTGTTTCTTCCGGAAGGAACTGACGTTCTTTGGGAAAACGACAGGCTTTATTTCAGGTTCGGATTGTTTTTCTTTTTACAAATCAGCAACTTGTCTTGTAATTATTTTGGGGGCCACTTCAGTTCGGTACTATTTTCGGAATAAATTGGAAATGATCTTGAGATATTTTCGCAATCTTCTCAGAGCAGTTTCAGCATTACTTTCAGGACAATTTCGGGTTCTTTTTGCGGAAAAATTTAGATTGTTTCCGAGCCTCTAAGGTACCATCTCTGGAACACTTCGGGAATATCGCGGGGCTGTTACCGGCATTACTTCTGACTATCCGCATCATTTATGGACTACTTAGGGAATAATCTACTAGTGCCTTGTGGGTAGAACTTGAGTCGCAATCTCCCTGCTATAAAGAAATAATGTAACAACACTGCATTCTGCAACGCATAACAATGACATAGCCAGAGTATACATCTTTAGACATGAACTCAAAAATAGATATCAAACTATCATTGAAAGAAGAGAAATAGCAAGAAAAATATGCATATCGGAGAGTGAAAAATAATAGCCAATGGACCAGTGCATGTTGCACAAAAACACAGACACAAACTTACAACATATATGCACATTAGACTAGGCCAAATTAATTTAAAAAAAATTTGTTTGGAAATTATATTGATATAATTTTTTAGCATGGCGGGTAAAAAAATTACGGTAAAAGTTACAGATGTTTATGTTTAACTTTAAGAGGTCTAGCTTTTGTGGGGTCACACTTAATTTAATCTTAATTAAAAAAATTCCTGTATATAGTTTTGTAAGAAATTAAATACCACTCAAAACATTTTCAACAAAATCTTTCATCAGGTAGGCCGTTCCAGGGTAATCTAAACTTTGCTATGGTTTTCTGATTTAACTTTAATTTATTTTGGAAACTTTTTAAAAACGCAAAAATTAATGTAGAAAAAAGATAAATACAAATTGAAAGGGATACAGTTTCCCGATTCTGAAAAACAGGTGACAAATTTTTTTGTTAAATCCTTTTCAAAAATTAGTTGACCCAAAATTTAATGGAAATACCAGCTAGAAAAATAATTTTTTTTAAAATTGCTAGTAGAATATAGAAATCCCACATTGCATTAAAACGTATTCTTGGTCAAAAGTTATTTGCTGTGCGAATACGTATTTTTACTGTCTTAATATAACACATCCACAAGAAAAAAAAGCTGGTGGATCTGGTAACTAGGTTTTGCTCTAACCTCAAACAGACAGCGTACACAAAGAACGGGTATTTTAGGATAGAGCCTAAAGCCGAACTTAGACCAAATATGAAATTCCGATCAAAGTATTTTTTTCGCCATTCTGAAAAAAAGATCGATATAATTTTCAATTCATGTATTTTTTTACTTGGGCCTGTCTAATATACACACATATACGTATATACATACATGCTAGTTGTGTCTGAAGTTCTATTTTTCTCTAGTGCATAGACAGCTGCCGGCTTCACTTCAAACTTTTTTGCAGCCAACAACATTCCACGCTGAATAAGATATCAATAAAGCATAATCAATTGGAAACAGAACTGAGCTGCATAAGCGATTTGCTCTTTCCAGCGAAAAAATGTTGCTCAATTATTATATTCTTGTCTGCATATGTTTCTCGAAGCGTTTACATATGGCCTTGTGCTGACGTACATATGTATGCGTAAACGACTACCAAGATATTTAATAAAGTTGTGGTGTGCAGTTTGGCAGTTTGCGCTTAAAGAAAAATTTTAAAATAAAATGGCATATTGACAGCTTTAAATGCCATGGATTGGTGTGTAGTTTTTTGAAATAAAAACTGAGTGGAAAGTTGGTTTATAAAGTACAAAAAGAATACGTTAGTCAAACAGTTATAAGCGTTGATTGTATTTAGCAGCAGTGAAAGCAGAAGTACCCAGTTTATTTATCAAAGGAAAATTGTATTATTTATATCTTTTTTTTTGATAACTTTGAACAACCCAGTAGAACTTGAAGCGAGATCTCCCTAAGCGATGAATAAGAGAGTACTCTATTTGACATCCTTTTGGAACAATACAAGATATTTTTTTCGTTTTCTGCTCTTTTGCTACTCTTTGTGGAGGACAAGGAGAGATATCCTCAAGCGATGAATAAGAGAGTAATCCCCTTAACATCCTTTCGGATCGGTAACAAAAATTTCTACACTGTGTGCTCCTCCTTAAGTTATTAATGAAAGATTACTCTCTTCTATATATTTTTGGGGCGAAATAAGAGATTTCTCCAATTTTTACTCCAGGTTAACAATTTTTTGAGTAACCCGAATTTCTCTGTCAAAAAAAAAAAAAAAAAAAAATTCCGCGAAAGAAACAAGTTTTGGTCGTAGAAAATATACTATTTAACTCAGATTCGATACCATTTGTGGTTGTTGATTTTTTTTAAATGAATGTTATTTGCGCCATTTTCCATAATTTATCACTTTTTACCGGTATTTATGAGTTCTCTTCCATTGCTTCAATTGCTTCATTTGCTTCCGTAGAAGGCTTAAGACATGATTTTCCAAAGATATTTCATTGGTCTTTTAGGAGGAATATGAAATGTCTCCCTCATTGCTCTCCTGGGAGATTTTCTAAAATTCTCCAAAACTCGCCCTTTACTCGATTGCGATACATAAAGAAGTAATAACAAAAACTCCGTTCTTGTTTTTTGAAAGGTGAAAGGGAGTTTTTCTATTACTCGCCCGCCCAGGACATGCAATGTTAAAAGGGAGTACACAAAATTATATGGTAATATACAGAAGTATAGGGAGTAGTCCGGTATTAAAGCGATGATCCCTGGTTCTATTGGGTATGTCTACTATAACTTTTTTTTTATGTCTGTCTATTTTAAGATCCACCCGTGCAGTTTTTATAGGCGGAACTCCTCGATGTACTCCTATGTGGTAGCATTGTATTTCATGGAGTTTTCTCGCAAAGTACCCTACACGCGCATCAACACATATAGACGTTTGATCAGTGATAACTCAGCTGATATTCAGGTCTTAGGTAGGCTCACACGTACACACATTTTTTTATAAGATTTTGCACCGGCGCCATAGAAGACCTTAATATCAGCTGAGTTGTCACCGATCCAAAGCTGCCCGGTAGGATATATACAGTCATTGTTTATCCGGTTCTCCTCTATGACCTTTGAGCGATTTTGTAATCTTAATATGGACATACTACACGTCAACATTGAAATTATATATTCCAGAATCTGAAATCGAAAATGTAAAATAAAAGTTTCAACTGGCAGATGGGCAAACAAAAACTCTAAAAAATGTGCCCATTAAACTAATCCTACAAAGCCGATTTGTTTTCGTAAGCAATTAGCGAGATACAAAAATAAATAACAAAATCAAATTTTTTTGTTAAAATTTTTAAATTTCCTTTGAAAATCAATTGCAAAATTGTCGCTTGCGCAATAGGAACGAAAATGCAAGCAAAAAAAATTTAATCTATCATTGAAATAAAGCATAAAAATGACCAGTATCTCAATATGGGCCTACTTCACAATTTTAAGTTACTTATAACAGCAAAATAATCTCTCCAATATTTCAATACTTAATTTTTTAAATAAAAGCTAGGTAATTAAGGTTCGTTTACATACTTGCTTTTAATAATTTTATGGTTTTAAAAACACTCTGCAGATAAGCCAAAAGCGAAGTTTAAGATTTTTTACATCCATAACTATACCTCTGCAACATATTTATATAAAATTGACAGCGTTATATTTATATGCTTGTAAAATAAGTTTAAAAGCTTTAAAAGCATCTTAAACTATACACCAAATTTCAAGCCCCTAAGACGCCGTGAAATTAGTTAAAATTTAATCACAAGCTTTCCAATTTCAAACAAATTCTCTAAATACGTCGATCTGTGTGCTACCCAAAGGAATTGTATTTTTATATGCATTGTCACGGGGTTCTTAACTCTGTTTTAAGTGTCTGATTCAAAGAGAACTTCTTCAAAAAGACTTTGCAAGATGCCAAAAGGGACTTAATATAACGGGAGTAATAAAGCAGACCTGTTAAATAATGATTACTAATCGTAATTATTAGCGGTTTAATAAATTTTTTTTTTAAGAATCCATTTAATGATTGATTACCATTACTTTAAATTTTTAATGATTATTTTCCAGTTAATTAAAAAAATAATCAAAAAAAAACCTAAAATAACAAAAAAAAAATTACTAGTTGTGATTATTTATGATTTTTTTTTCAGTATTTTTGTGGAAGCATATAAATGTACACATCAACAATAATGAAAAAAAAATCAAAGAAAAATAAAAAACATTATCAAAAGTACTCAAAACCAATTTTTTTTAATAATTTTTGATTTTTTTGATTATCGTTAGTTTTTTTCAATTGTAATCAATTAATAATAGCCTTTTAGCCATCTAATTAATTGATTACTAATTGATAATCAAATTTATCAGGTCTGTAATAAAGGTAGTAATAATAATACAATTTATTTGTAGTAAACTTCTGATTTTTAGCTGAAGTGTGTACATGTCCTTACACATTTCGTGATATGTCCTACAGATGACAATATTTAGAAAAATCCATTCAAGATGTGTAATTTTTATAATTGACTTAACAAAAATCGATTTTTACTATTAATAAAATAGATAGTTTTAATAATAATCGATTGAATTAAAAATCGAGCATTTATTCACAATAGTAGAAAAATACAAATCGAAAGATATCCTCCTTGGAGGTATACATTGAAAAATTCTACCGATATTGGTTTTGAATATATGCCTTACCTTTAAAGAAAAACTACAGCCTCATAGTACTATTTTTTTCAATAGCAACTCATTCAGGCTTGAAGTAAGCAGGATGGTTAATCGGACAATCGCAAAGCTTGACTACTTGTGTTCGAGTGGGATAAGTGGCCTTCCTCTCCCGCTGATATGGTAAAGACTCACCATTAAATCTAAGCTTTTGACATTATATATTATTTAATGCAGCTTTAATAAATTTAATTTAAACTCAATAATTAATATCATTATTACCTTTTCAAACTATTTAAAATCACTCAAAATATGATTAGTGCATGAAATAAAATTGCGTAATCCCAATGAATCCACTACGCATGTTGACGCCAATTCTAAGCACTATACATACATGATACCAGGCTGAACATAAAACCATGACTTTTTTTTTCAAACACACAACCTATTTAAACTCACTGATTATAAACATAACATTGCACTCGTGTTATGCCACTAAAAATATATTTTTATATTTATGCGTGTGTGTATGTGTATTTGTATAAAGCAAAATCAACAGCAGCCACTTACCGACAGTTGCCAACAGCACAGCTATAAAAAATTGAATAGAATTCATGTTGAATCCTTTCCAATTTAACCAGTAATCCCGTGCAATCAGCATAAATCCATGGCGAAGTTAAACACTTTTACATCTTCTCTGGCTTTGAATACGTTCTTTTTTGTTGTTGCTATTTTGTGTCGCTCACAAAACACAAGCACGAAATTGAACACGTCACTGCATTCATTAGTTACTAACTTACAATTTCAGTTTTCACGTTTTTTGTTTTTGCAAAATTTATTTTACATTTTTTTGTCTTTATTTTACTTTTTATTTATTTAACATTTGCCGTGATTCATGGTGGCGCAAAAGGTAAATATCAAAGTGTACTTAGCTGAAGCTGCATTCATATAAATGTATATGTGAATGTAAATATATAAGTATGTATGTATGCCCACTTATATATTGCTTATGTTGCTCTTTCTAAGCATTAACGGCTGCTATGTGAGTTATGTTTTTGTAGCACTTTAATACCAGCGCTTACGTGTTTGCATTTATTTACTTTTACGCTCAAACTTTTGATTGGGCACACATTTTCAACTAGACGGAAATACTCTTCACCTAAAGCATTATCGAGTTGTTGTTTTATTTATTAATACACTTGCAGCTTTCCGTTGGTGTGTCGTTATAATCACATCCTTATCGTAAGAGAATGCATTGTTGGTTAAATCAGCTGTTGTATAAGGTTACAGATAACGCACCTATACCTCAGCTTTTAGTTAGTTGTAGCACGTAGTTGGTATCATTTCATATTGACCTTGCTTCATATCAATGAAAGTTTACTGAAAATAAAGTTAGATAAATAGTAATAACATGTTAGGAAAGTTATAAAAACAAAATGAGTTTTAATATGAAGCTGTAACAGCCAAAGCCTTCTTTTAAACTCTACAGCAGAGAATAATAAATTAGAAAAAGTATACTATAGTAAAACTCTTGAGAAGTTGTGTCTGAACATTGAAAATTTCTTTGAAACAATTACTGAAACTCACGTAGGCAATGTGGTTTATCTGTTTGAACTCAAGGATCTCCGAAACCAAAAAATGGATTTTTATGTGGCTTTCACTGTTGAATAGCCTGGGCCTCAGGACCCATTAAAAACTTTGTTTTATCAAAATGGCGCGATCAACAAAAAAGATATAATTATTTTAAGTGAGGTACCTAGGGGTAAAATTTATTTTCAAATAGATTTACACATATGAAGCGAAATGCAATAAGTTTCTAAAAAACATATCTAAGCGTGCCTCTGTAAAATTGTTCTGTACATTTTTATCAATTTAAACTAAATTAAAAATCAATTTCGAGCATAGATACAGTGGCGTACCAAAAAATTGCATTCCCAAATGGCCAAATGGTTGTAGAGTCCATCTGAACCACTTTTAGCATTTTTGTCTGTCTGTTTGAACTACAAGATCTGGGAAACTAAAACATAGATTTTTATAAGACTTCCATAGTTGAATAGCCTGTATCTCATGAGGTTTTCAAAGTTTTGTTTTATCAAAATAGGATGTTAAACAAAAAAGATAAAATTATTTAAAGTAATTTACCTATTGCAAAAATTTTCTTCTCAAATAGATGATTATACAAACACTGAGATGAAGGTAGAAATGGAGGTTAAGAAAGAGGGACGTATGGAGATAAAGAAGAAGCATGAACGTAGACGATTGTGATGGAGTTTCAGATCCATGAAAACTGCGCGATGGAGATGTATAGCCTGATTTAGGGTAACAGGAATGTATGAACTATTCCTAACACGTGCAACAGCAGTTTTGTTATTCAAGAAATAAAAGCTTATGAATTAAGGAACATTTAAAAATCGTTGCAAGTTCTAGGGATAATTTTTGTAATTTTTTGTTTCCCAAACTTTCGAGACTGGAAAAACCAAAGTTTATTTATGAAATAGTCTACTGTATGTACGTATGTCGCTCGCAAGAATCAGATTGACACCACACTCTGCTACCAGCAAAACCCGTGAATATTGAAATTGTGTGTAGTCAAAGTGATATGCAAGCAAGTTGACTGCCAACCAAGGCAATGACAGCAATATTTGCCACAAAGTCAGTGGTATAGCTATTGCCACTGCCATTGCCGCAACCCAAACCAAAACCACATTCGTAGTTAATGTCAGTCAGTTGCGCTGACTGCACTGCTTTGCTTTTGTCTATTTGACTGTCTGTCAGAAATTTGAGTTTGGTAGGCAAAATTTTAGTTTTGATTTTGTAGTGCGGTATTGGGGAGTGAACTCTGGCAGTTTTCATAATGAAAAAAACTCGCTCCCATACAAAGCAGTGGTATATGTATATAGCTGATAGGCCAATGTGCGGTATTAACAAGTTTTTTCTGTTGTTTGCTTGTGTATAGTTGCAACTTAATTAACAAGTTTGACATATAGCAAATTTAGTATCATCAAAAGAAGCTGGGTAAAGTGACTAAATCAGATAGCTGTGATATAGATTTCAAAACCATTGAGTTAAGAATCTTTTCAAAATATACCAGGTGTGTTCAAAAAGTATCGCGAATTTTGAATTTTCGCTGGTTACGTATATTCGAATTTCGAATTTTTTGTGGCGTTATGTTGGTACTCATGTCTCTCACTTATGCCGACAAGCTCGGCCATTTTGAATGTTCAGTTAATTGTTGACAGCTGCTTTGCTTGCACGTGTGACCAAAAACAGCATCGCATGAACATTGCTAATGAGATGTTAAACTCTGTCCGCGACGACCCAAATTTGCTCCAGAGGGTCATAACTGGTGACGAATCGTGGGTTTATGGTTATGACGTGGAAACCAAAGCTCAATCATCTCAATGGAAGCTGCCGCACGAACCAAGACCGAAAAAAGCGCGCCAAGTTCGGTCGAATGTGAAAGTTTTGCTGACAGTTTTCTTTGATTGCAGGGGCGTGGTGCATCATGAGTTCTTGCCACAGGGAAGAACGGTATAAGGAATATTACCTGCAAGTTATGCGCAATTTGCGCGAAGCAATCCGCCAGAAACGCCCGGATTTGTGGAAGAACAAAAATTGGATTTTGCACCACGATAACGCCCCTGCTCACGCATCGTTGCTTGTGCGCGACTTTTTGGCCAAACACAACACACTAATGATGCCGCAGCCACCGTATTCCCCAGATCTGGTCCCCTGTGACTTTTTCTTGTTCCCTAAACTGAAGAGGCCCATGAAAGGACGACGTTACGCTTCTCTTGACGAGATAAAGACGGCATCGAAGGAGGAGCTGAACAAGATACAAAAAAATGATTTTTTGAAGTGCTTCGAAGATTGGAAAAACCGTTGGCACAAGTGTATAATATCTCATGGGGATTACTTTGAAGGGGACAAAATAGATATTCATGAATAAATAAATAATTTTTGAAAAAAACACAAAATTCGCGATACTTTTTGAACACACCTCGTATATCCAATTAGTAGTGACATTCCTTGCGAAGAGTAGTCAAAACTCGTAAGGTACTCCCATTCTTCTCCGAAAATTAATACTTACTTACCCTGATCTTGTTGCTTGTGAAATAATTATCAGCCCTTGAAGTCAGAGACTTGTAACGAAACCTCGTATCGAAACGAAACTTCGTTTCTGCTATTATTTTTTTGAGTAACATACAAAAATTTAAACGCAATTAGAAAGGACATAATTGGAACAGTTCCAAATGAGTAACAGATAAGTGCCGAAACTTGAGTTAACAAGAGTACTGCGACTGTAAGCTGTAACAAAACGCTTGGCATGAAAACGTACCCTGTAATACTACCTGCGTAACGAAATCGCAACGCAACATTTCTGTACAAACCCGAAACTAGTAACTTGTCTCATACGCGGAAGCTGAGGCAAAAAAAAACCATAGTAGCAACGTTCCTTGAGGACTGTTATTGTAACGATACTGTAACGTAACCCTGAATTTTCAATAAAATCAAGTGCCTACGATGTTGTACTGCACCTAGCATTCTCAAATGTTAATGGGATTTCGTTGCAAGTTATATTCCTACACCTGAAAGTTTCGCTACTGAGACAACGTAACTACAGCTCTGTTCTTATGATCACCGAGTTTCTTTTATATGCTTTATCGCTTTCAGTCCGTACAAGATATAATAGCTTTGATAACTCAAAAGCAGACCTGTTAAATAATGATTACCCGTTTGCTTAATTATTTTCTTGATAATCCATCCAGTGATTGATTACCATTACTTAAAATTTTAATGATTATTTTTGATTTTTTAAATTTTTTTTTAATATTTTTGATTATATTTGATTTTTGTTCTATATTTTTGTGGAAGTACATAAATATACACATCAAAAATACTGGGAAAAAATTAAATGTAATCAAAAATACTAACAAAAAAATTTGAAAAATTAAAAATAATCAAAACTACTTTTTTTTTGGTTTTTTTCTTGTTTTTGATTTTTTTTTTAATAATCGCAAAAATCTTTTTTATTTTTTGTTTTTTTCTAATCCTAATCAATGAATAATTGCATTTTATTGAATACAATTAAAATAAGCATTACCAATTAATTACTGATCAAGTTCAACAGGTCTGCTTAAAGGTAAGAAGGTAGAAAATAAATATTATTCGATGAATGATCAAATTATTTATTGCAAAGCCAAATAATAAATTTCAATAAGTTGCAAGATATTAGATAATCGAACGAATCGAATATTTTCATAGCAAAATAGTGAATGACTTGTCTTGAAACTTTTTTTGCATGCATACAAAAATATTTACTTAAAAGTTTTGCTTAAAAAAATTGTAAAAAAAATTTTTAAGTCCCTTTTTTTTGCTAAAAATAAATTTAATCGTACTAGGGGAACAATACGGGATAAATCCTCTAAAACCATCTTACTTGAAAACACCTAATACGCTTATAATAACAGATAAGATATTTTCTAATCTAGTATTTCATCGAAACATGTCAATCTGCTTTTATGATAACAAGGAATATACAAAAGAAAAAATAGAAAGAGGCTAAGCGAAAGACTTAAGTAGAAGTTATTTTCATATAGTACACAATCTTCACACCAAATTTCATTGAAACGGGCAGATGAACGGAGAGAGGACACTGCTAATTTTAATCCAGAAAATGAACTGATCAGATCATAATTTCTGCCTCTGGACCTATTTCATGGCATTATTGCATTTTAGTATAATGATTCCGTTGAGGTTTCGTTTCACTTTCTTTCACATTCTAATTCGATTTGTTCATACTTATATTACTGAAACAAGAGCTGTAAACGAGGGTTGTTAATTGATTAATTTCGTCTCTCTCCCTCATTTTTATTCATTCGTAGAACATGACCTAGTCAGCGAAGTCTTTGGAAGTAAGCTAGCTCCCTTATTATATTTAAATTGAGATATTGCCTTCCTCACTTCAGCATGGTCGAGTGGTGGTATGGTTTTCTATCGATAGGGATGCGGGCATTGGGTGCATAATCTTTCTGACCATTTAATAACGAATATAAGTTCTCCGCTCCAACCTGAAGCATTTAACGGATCTTTTGGGAATGTTATCGGCCGTTTTTTCCCTGCAGCTAGTCACACACATGCCTTTCTTCTGGAGCGTCATCTCGCTTGCGCCTACGCTCACTAACACTTATGGCTCAGTTATACTTGCATAGCATCGCATTGCATGGCATGTGTACTCTCTCTAAAAGTATCTGTGCATTGGATTTTATGTATAATCAATTAGGCAAAGCATCGCATTGCATGTTCTTAAATAGAAGTCAGTTGAATTTTGATTTTATGGATGCGCCATGTGGGCTTCTCTCTTTGTCTTTGCTGTATTGACATAGGAAAAGTAACCGCACTCTTAAAGTAACATTGATTGCTTGTTTATATTTTTGTGTACTTTTGGTACAAACTATTTCGATTGCTTTTGCTAGAGACTATGTATGCGACGTTAAATATAATCAATACTTTGTGCCAAATGCAATACACTGCCATTCGATGCACTGCTATGCAAGTATAACTGGGCCATTACGGTTATGCGCGTATACAATGTGGTCTAGCGCATGTTTTACAGTATCGTCAACGGCTTTAAATTGTCCAGGCAGAAATTTTTACAAAATTGCTCTCTTGTTTATTTTGTTTCATCTCAGGATAGTTTTTTACTTTGAAAATATTAAAACAGTGAATCAAAAATTTGTGCAGAAAAATTCTCCTTGGCGGTTAATAGTTGTTGACACAGTTTTGCCTATATCGGGAAACCGTAAAAAATTGTTTAGGCTTAAGGCCTTAGATTTTCCCAGATCGAAGAAAATTCTGGCTTTAATCGCGGTGAATATGAACGTCGTAATTTACCATAACCCATATTGCTGAACAAATACGTTAATTGAAAATTTATTCACTGACTACTTGCTTTCGCCCGTGTTTTTTTGAGTTGTTAAAATTTACAGCTATCAAAATTTACCATTTCATTTGGCATAGAAAAATGAAAAGTACTTTTGTACCATAGAAAATTTGTTCACCTCATTCTGCTTCTGCGTAGAATGTTTCCGATTAAAACACGGCCCAAATACCACAAGTAAATAGTCAGTCGCTTTTTCAGCAGTCTAAAATTGTTTTATTGATTTTATTAAAATCCTGGAAATTTGTCAAATAGCTCACGTGGGCGCATATCAATTTGTTTCGAATATTTTCACTATATATGAACAAGTATTAATGAGTATTTGCTGTCTGCTAACATAGCTACTCTTCGCTTTTGTAAATACTCGTATTCACTTTTATTCCTGGTGTCTAGCTTTTACTAATTCATCATCGCGTTGTAGCTTTCACTTGTATTAGTTTTGTCTGCCATCCATATGTCATTTTGATGTGAAAGTAAACTTGTCTGTCTGTGTTGTTTGTATTTGGTTGCCTTTCCTTTGAAAATCAAGTATTTGTCTAGTTGGCAACGGTTCTATTTACCTACTATATCCAATACATACACATATGCGCTAGAATGCCAGTGCATAAATTTGCTATAAAAACCAACGACTTGGGTCGGTATACATCCGCTGGAATTGCAAATGAGAAGGTGTCACTTGAAAATACGAATAGACAATTGTAAATGAGTAAAAGTCATTTGCTAGTGAGAATACTTACTTTTACTTTGCTTCGAAAATTAGAACATTTGTTTGGAAAATGAGAATATGTCACATGAAAACTAGGTGTCAAATCGTCAGATAGGTGCAATCGAACTCATACGATTTAAATGAATTTTGGTGGTGAGTTTCTTTTTATCATAAAACAAAGTTTTGCCAAAGAACAGAAAAAAAAAAAAAAAAAACAATTAAGCCTTCCACTTTTGTTTCTGTTTTCCCCAGTTGTTAAAATAAATATTTTTATGTTTCGAAAACTACTTTATTAAAAAAAAAAAAAAGGTACTCCTTGTAGTTTTTAAAAGTTGTACTTCGAGACAAAAAAAAAAAAACTTATAAAAAAATGTTAAAATTCCTAGTTTTAGAAATTAAAAATTTTTCAAAATCGTTAGCATTAAAGTTGGCCATTACATTTTGGATTAAAGTTTTTTTTATGCGTCTGATGTAACTAGTGGTAGTTACATATCCTGAAATTTGAAAAAGAGCGTTTTTTGTTTTTTCAAAAATAGATATGACTTTTGAATTTTCGTAAAAAAATGTTTATTAATTTTTTTACTTTCTAGTCGAGTTCAATTTGTTAAACACAAAATTACACAATTTTGAGCACTAAAAATTTGTTTCCAAAAATATAAAATTTTTTTTTTTACATTTTTGTTTTGACATTCAACTAGCATGACAAAATTTTTTCATTGCTCAAAATTATGCAATTGTGTTTTTAACTACTTGAACGCGTAGAGAAATATAAAAAATAAAATTTTTTTTTTATGTCCAAAATAATCTTTTTTGTAAGAAAAACAAAAAAAGACTTTCTGAAAACTTCAAGGTATCCTCAGTTATATTATACGAGCTCAAGGCCAAGAATAATAATTTTTCACTTTTTGAATTTTTATGAAAATTATTATTGTTTCTATTTTTTTTTTTGTTGTTGGTTTTATGGTCTGTTCATTTTTACATATTTTTATTTTTTAATAATCATTTTTAATTAATTATTAAAAGTGATATCAAAACCAGTTTATTGTTAGCTTAATGGGGTTAGCTTAATGGTTAGCAATGCGTTCCAAAATTTCTCTGATGAAGAAGCCTAGCAGTTTCCGAAATGGATCTACAGGGTGTTTTTTTTACAGGTTTGTTTTTCGAATAGAGATAAAACTGGCATTTTGTGGTCAAATCTGGCAACTCTAATGTCATTTATGTTCAGTTTGGTTTGCCATTTCATCATGAACAGGTTGACAAAAGAACAACGCTTGCAAATCGTGCAAATTCATTTCGAAAATAATGGTTCAGTTCGCGAAGTTTACCGTGAGCTCCGTCCATTTTATGGTCGACATAATCGTCCATCAGAGCAATTAATTCGGTTAACCATGGATAGTTTTCGCACTACGCTTACTCTATGTGATAATACGCATCCGCAGAGACGTCGAACAGTGCGCACCGAAGAAACAATTGCCGCTGTAGAGCAAAGTGTTGAAGAGGACCCGAATGAATCGATTCGCCACCGTGCACAGCAATTGGAGCTTTGTCCATCAACTTTATGGAAAATTTTGCGCAAAGATCTTGGCTTGCGACCTTACAAGATCCAGCTTGTGCAAGAATTAAAGCCGCGAGACCATGCAATGCGTCGTGATTTTGGTGTATGGGCCGAAAATGAGATTGATTTCGATGCTGATTTTCATCGCAAAATTTTGTTCAGTGATGAGGCTCATTTTTGGTTGAATGGCTACGTCAACAAGCAAAATTGCCGCATTTGGAGTGAAGAGAATCCACATGAGACCCTTGAAACGCCATTACATCCACAAAAACTGACTGTTTGGTGTGCTCTATGGGCTGGTGGAGTCATTGGGCCATACTTCTTCCGCAATAATGCTGGAGAGGCAGCTACCGTTAATGGAGACCGGTATAGAGCCATGATAACCGACTATTTTGTTCCCGAATTGGATGGCATGAATGTGGATGAGTTGTGGTTCCAACAAGACGGCGCTACATGCCACACAGCGCACGTCACAATCGATTTATTGAAGGAAACATTCGATGAGCGCATAATTTCGCGGAATGGACCTGTCAATTGGCCACCAAGGTCGTGTGATTTGACACCATTGGATTATTTTCTTTGGGGATATGTGAAGTCGCTCGTCTGCACCAACAAACCAGAAACGTTAGGGGAATTGGAAGCCAACATTCGTGGCGTTATTGCCGACATACGGCCCCATATGCTCGAAAAAGTGGTTGAAAATTGGACCTGTAGAATTGGCTTTATTCGAGCCAGCCGCGGCGGCCACATGCCCGAAATCATATTTAAACATTAATGGCATAAAATTATCCTTCCAATAAAGCCAAATTGATGGACCTTAAAACGATTTTCTTGTGTTTTATTTAAATTCGAAGTTCTATACCCCAAAAAAAACCACCCTTTATAAGAAAAGCTATGACGGTTGTCTTTAAACATTTTCCTACTCTATTCAATTTAAAAAACTTTTAATAATTAATTAAAAATGATTACTAAAAAATAAGAACAACAATAATTTTTATAAAAATTCAAAAAGTGAAAAATTATTATTCTTGGCCTTGAGTTCGTTTCATGAATACTTAAAAAAATTTATTCCAAAAATTTGTTAAAAAAAAAACGTCTTACTTTTCTTGTCTGCTTGATCTTCGGCTTATGATAAAAGGAAATTCCCCAACAAGTTGCAATAAAATGGGAGGGCGTCAATTTCAACTATCTGACGATTCGATATGGAAAGACCCACTGTAAATTCCTTAAAAATTATTTGGTTAAATTTAAAGCCTATCGCCTTACTAGGACAATGACTAACTAAATATAGAGCCAAATATACTCCGCCAGGAGAGAGAGGGCTTAAAAAACATTTGGTTCCAGTAATATGTATCTACGGCTAGAGGAGGCCACCCAAAATGGTGCAGCAATTGTCAAAAATTGTGAGCGCCAAATTCATGGAGATTATTATGCTCTTTCCTTATCCTCACCAACAATAGAATGGTTGCTGCGCTATAACAATGCCATGATCACACTGAGCAATCAATGGATGTCGGTTTATATTGCTCAACGTTCAGCGCTTTGCTATGGCCCAACACAAGCAAGCAATTAGTCTTACTCTGAGAGTGTTGCTACTTTTCTTACTCTGCGCACAAACAATGTCAACACAACAAAAAAAAAGGGACGTGCATAATATGCACTGCACATGGCGGAAACATATAAATGAAAATTCAACAGACACTAAGTGAGCGACTTAGCATCATTTTATTGGTGCAATCACCGTGCTCTCACTTACACTGCCTCACTTACATTTTTGGAAACCACTGGTCTAGAGAAGTGAACGGCGTTTTATCGAACAATTGATAGGGCTAAGCTTACAGAGATAAGTTAAGCTCTTTTTTTAATGAATGACTTACTCGTCGTCGGTAGCCGAACTTGTTCCGGTGTGCTGCGTTTTCTTGTCATTCCAGAATCGAAGCGGCCATATCAGCAGTTAAGGGGTTGGTTATGAAAGTCATACCAACATTTTGCGATGCAGTTACTCACATTCACTTTCAACCGTATGTAGCACCAAATAAATTCACATAGCAACTCTCATTTACTGCCAGGCAAAGGGAGTGAACCTCTTTATGCAACAAACATTTTTCTTTAAACTAGAACAAGTGACTAGTTGTGTCCCGTTGCTTTTTACATAATGAACCCGTTACACTGTAGCCGCTGGTGTGAGCAAAGTTCGAATCATTCAAAGGAGAATACATATGAATGTGGAGGGAAAGGAGCAAATTCTTTCGAAAAACTACAGGATGAGGGTAACCGAAAAAAAAAGCGAGCGCCTTTCCGCCTGTTTCAGCGCTAGTATTTTAGTATTTTACAAGTAGAATAAGTACTTCTCCCTGAGCCCTCTGATACCAACCTAAGTAGGTATAGTTTAACGATTATTGCACATTTTTTTATTGCTCTGGTTTTCCAATTAGTCTCCTTAGGTGATATTAACTTATCAGAACTACCACCGAAAGTAGACAAAAGTGATAACTGCCACCCGGTCACTACATATATTTTTCAGTGTGTATATATATATATTTAGTGTATACGTTAGTAAGGATATGCGCGCGTTGCTTTAAGTTTATGAACAAAGTCGACTGTAAAATGCCTAAAAATCATGTTAGCGAAAAATTAGTATTGCCAGTGGCTGTAATTACAATATATATATATATATATATACAGTGTTTGGAATAAAAAATTTTAATTAGTGACAGAGTTGCCAAAACATTTATTGGTAGGCTTAAGGGAAAAGTAATAAATTGCGCATTACATTTTAGATATTTTTAATCAACAAAATTTAACTGCTTGCTTGCTGATACAAGTGGCATAACAAAAGCTCGCGGAATCAAGTATTGGAGGCTTTTTACGATTGTAATATTTCTAAAAAATAAAATTTTTTTTCAACTAGGAGGTAAACAAATATTGACTTGAGGGATCCTTATTGAGCTTACAGAATCCAGGCAATAGTTTTCAAAGTTTTTGTCTGTCTGTATGTCTGTTTTTGAAAATATTTTAAAATACTCAGCTATCGGAATGTGTTCTCATCAGGTGTTTCGATGTACGACGCACTTAGGCTTACTTGTCCTCGGCCACTAGGAGCGACATATGCTGTTTGGTTTCTCTCACACCCACGGATGTATCGTAGTTGAGAAAAGTGTTCACGGTTAGGTAATTCAATGCACACGACGGTATTAAATAGAAGTTTGAAGAATAAGTAACACTTGGTCAAATGTTTTTCTATGATCTTTAGAAGGTATCTAAGCTCGAATTAAGGAGGGTAGTTAAATTTATAGATTCGACGAAGTTTTTAGATCCACTTTACCTGGCAGAGAAATTGGTGAAAACAGTAAGTACAATAGAATTAGGTGGCAACCTTCATTAGTAACCGTATCTATAAATTATAGCTAAGTTAGTATACATAGCTCCTTTTTTAAAAATTTCAAGTAGTTGGCCAACCTTAAAAAACTCTTGGTGGCAACGCTTAAGTATGAGGGCTTGAAATATAGCATTTGATTCATGTTCGATATTTTATTCAAATAGGTAGAGTGGTTTTCGAGGTAATAGCGGATGTTCCAAAAATAAATATAGTAATGCTATTAAGTGGCAACGCTACATACGGATATTTTTCTTTAAATTTCAAATACCTTTCGTTTCTACACTATTTACATACCAAATATCCACAAAATCGACTAAGCCATTTTCGCTATACAAAGTAGTCTTTATTGGAGCAAAAAGCAAAGAAATCCAAAATAATAGACGTGTGGACTTGTGCGTGGATCACCAGAACACTATTGAATGTATATATTCAAATATTTATATTTATAGCCATTCAAAAAATTTTTTTTTTTTTTATTTATATTTATTGAATAGAATTCTGAAATCTAATGGCATTTTCTTTTCTTTAAAAAATTTAACCCTCTTGTTAACCCCTCAAATGTAATCTCTTGACCTAGGTAACCCATCGCTCTGCAAAATAGTTGATTTTGTAGATAGTAGGGTCCTGTTCAATCATGAGAAGGTATTTTTTAAGGGAACAAAAAAAACCTGTCAGAGAGGGAGCTGAGAAAAACTAATAGGGTAACACTTTTTCTAGAAAAGAAAACGCCATAACAATCGACGAAATTTTATTTTTAAATTTCAACAAATTTTCACCAATAAAAGTTAACATAATCAAAAAAATATTTATAATGTAAAGTGCATAATAGCAAAATATGTAATATAGAAGTAAATTAAAGAAAACCCTACAACCTCGACTTGAAAGCTTTTCTACCTATGTTTTGCTGGAGGTCTATTTTAAACTATAAAATACCCTTTCCAAGCAGTTGCTGACATTATATATTTAAAAAAAAAAAAATAATTAATTTAGTGATTTTGCTCATAAACTATTCAATAAAATTCGTTACATGCGCTTAAATTATTTTTACTTCAAATACGAATTAAAAAATAAATCTTGCCTAAGTACCTAAACTATTAACTTAATTAGTATTATAAAATAAAAATTTTTAAGCAAAAACATAGTAAAAATCATTAAAAATTCCAACTGTATCGGTTTCAATAAAACCTCAAAAATGTTTAAGTTATTAGTTGTAACAAAAATTAAAATTTCCCAACACACTTAAATATGTGAGCCACTTATACTCGTACAAACTAAAATAAGCTGAGCATTAGTGGCAATCATTTTTAAGCTCTAAATAAAACTTTTCTAAGCTTCTACTAAATTGGTATTATTTCAATTGCCGAAATTGTATGAAAATATGAAAAACATGCATATCCATACTAATTAACAAGCGCTTAAAAATATTATCAAAAGCGTCACTATGTGTGCAGCCTTGTGCTGGGTGCAAAATGTGTGCTATTTGCATAAACGTAAACAAAATAAATAAACAGAAAAAAAGGAAAATATGTTTAAATGCAAATTTGTGTGAAAACATATGCACATTTGACATGTAAATTCGTGCTGCAGGGCTCGTTCGCAAATATATATTTGTAGTTATGGTAAATAAATACAAAAGGGTACACCACTGCGTATGAGTGACCTCCAAAAAAGCAGCAATAAACATGCATTTATGACATAAACATAGACTAAGGGAGAATAAAAGCAGATAAGGGGCGGAAAATTAGTAGTGCAATATGACATTTAGCGCTGTATTTGAGTAGTTAACAAGCGTGTTGCCATTCACAAATACTCGTAGTTAGCGACTGAGTGCTTGAAAATGGCTTCCGACAATTATGAAATAAAAATGAAAAATATTAGAATTACGTACAACAAAGTTGGAAAGGGCATGCATAACTGTGTTAGTAAAACTATGTGAAATTGCTCCTTTTCGCTTTAATTAAATGTAGAAACATTTCAACTAAGTCTACGAATTATGCATACTCATGCTAGGTCAACTATCGCCGGTTACTGGAAGAGGTGGGAAACATATACTTGCTGTGATAACAAACAACAGCAACAATTACATACACTGATAGGAGTTTGATTTTGAAAAAGGTGCGGAAAAAAAAACCGAAATTTTTTTTTAACTATTTGGGTGTACCATTTAGATTTTTTTTAAAATTTTTATTTTATTTTATTCCATTTTATTTAATTTTATTTTATTTTATTTTGTTTTATCTTGTTTTATTTTGTTATTGCTTTTTTATACCAACAATATTTGTTGATTTACGGCCTGTATATTTCCAAGTATTCATGAAACGAGCTCAAGGCCACTTGATGAATACTTTCATGAATACTTGGAAATATACAGGCCGAAAATCAACAAATATTGTTGGTATAAAAAAAGCAATAATAAAAAACCGAGAGCACACGGTAAGGCAGTTCTGCTGATTAAACAGATCTGTCAAAAAATCCATCATGATCACACTACTAACTGCCAGATGGCGGGGTTTGTTCGTGCATATGGTAAAGAAGAGTAGAACTAGGAGTTTAGGTGACATCAAAACCAGCGTATTGTTAGCTTAATGGTTAGCAATGCGTGCCAAAATTTCTCTGATGAGTGAAGTCTAGCAGCTTCCGAAATGGATCTATAAGAAAAGCTATGGCAGTTGTCTCTAAACATTTCTCCTACTCTATTCAATAATAAAACTTTTAATAATTAATTAAAAATGATTATTAAAAAATAAAAACAATAATAATTTTCATAAAAACTCAAAAAGTGAAAAATTATTATTCTTGGCCTTGAGCTCGTTTCATGAATACTTGTTTTATTTTGTTTTATTTTATTTTGTTTTATTTTATTTTATTTTGTTTTATTTTATTTTTTTATTTTATTTTGTTTTATTTTATTTTGTTTTATTTTATTTTATTTTGTTTTATCTTGTTTTATTTTGTTATTGCTTTTTTATACCAACAATATTTGTTGATTTACGGCCTGTATATTTCCAAGTATTCATGAAACGAGCTCAAGGCCACTTGATGAATACTTTCATGAATACTTGGAAATATACAGGCCGAAAATCAACAAATATTGTTGGTATAAAAAAAGCAATAATAAAAAACCGAGAGCACACGGTAAGGCAGTTCTGCTGATTAAACAGATCTGTCAAAAAATCCATCATGATCACACTACTAACTGCCAGATGGCGGGGTTTGTTCGTGCATATGGTAAAGAAGAATAGAACTAGGAGTTTAGGTGACATCAAAACCAGCGTATTGTTAGCTTAATGGTTAGCAATGCGTGCCAAAATTTCTCTGATGAGTGAAGTCTAGCAGCTTCCGAAATGGATCTATAAGAAAAGCTATGGCAGTTGTCTCTAAACATTTCTCCTACTCTATTCAATAATAAAACTTTTAATAATTAATTAAAAATGATTATTAAAAAATAAAAACAATAATAATTTTCATAAAAACTCAAAAAGTGAAAAATTATTATTCTTGGCCTTGAGCTCGTTTCATGAATACTTGTTTTATTTTGTTTTATTTTATTTTGTTTTATTTTATTTTATTTTGTTTTATTTTATTTTTTTATTTTATTTTGTTTTATTTTATTTTGTTTTATTTTATTTTATTTTGTTTTATTTTATTTTTTTATTTTATTTTGTTTTATTTTATTTTATTTTATTTTATTTTATTTTATTTTGTTTTATCTTGTTTTATTTTGTTATTGCTTTTTTATACCAACAATATTTGTTGATTTACGGCCTGTATATTTCCAAGTATTCATGAAACGAGCTCAAGGCCACTTGATGAATACTTTCATGAATACTTGGAAATATACAGGCCGAAAATCAACAAATATTGTTGGTATAAAAAAAGCAATAATAAAAAACCGAGAGCACACGGTAAGGCAGTTCTGCTGATTAAACAGATCTGTCAAAAAATCCATCATGATCACACTACTAACTGCCAGATGGCGGGGTTTGTTCGTGCATATGGTAAAGAAGAATAGAACTAGGAGTTTAGGTGACATCAAAACCAGCGTATTGTTAGCTTAATGGTTAGCAATGCGTGCCAAAATTTCTCTGATGAGTGAAGTCTAGCAGCTTCCGAAATGGATCTATAAGAAAAGCTATGGCAGTTGTCTCTAAACATTTCTCCTACTCTATTCAATAATAAAACTTTTAATAATTAATTAAAAATGATTATTAAAAAATAAAAACAATAATAATTTTCATAAAAACTCAAAAAGTGAAAAATTATTATTCTTGGCCTTGAGCTCGTTTCATGAATACTTGTTTTATTTTGTTTTATTTTATTTTGTTTTATTTTATTTTATTTTGTTTTATTTTATTTTTTTATTTTATTTTGTTTTATTTTATTTTGTTTTATTTTATTTTATTTTGTTTTATTTTATTTTATTTTTTTATTTTATTTTATTTTATTTTATTTTATTTTATTTTATTTTATTTTATTTTATTTTATTTTATTTTATTTTATTTTACCTTACTTTATTTTATTTTACTTTATTTTATTTCATTTTATTCGTTTTTTATTTATTTTTTTTAAATTTTCTTTTAAATTTATATTATTTCATTTTTTTTTTTTTATTTTATTTTGTTTCACTTGGGTTTCTTTTATTTATTACATCAACTCAAGCAAGCAATCGGAAGAGTGTACCAATAATAAAAGTTAATGCATTTCTCTTCCATTTTATGTGTATCAAAATATTTATTTTAAATAAATAAAATAATTCCGAAAATTACTAATTTAACTAAATTATGCTGTAAAAGGTGAATGCACACATATAATGGCTTTCCTTTCGAGCTTATAAGCGTGATGTAAAAGTAAGTAATTTATTTAAAACTTATGCACAAAAGCTTTTACAATTAAAAGGTATCATTAGAATGGGCCATGAACTTTACGGCAGCGCTGGAAGCAGAAATGCATAAGAGAAAAACTGTTGCATGGACAAAACTTTTGACCTGCTTTTTGGAAGTAGAAAAATTCAAATGAAGTAACGAAACATGCACAGTACTCAGACAAAAGCAATAAGAAGTTGCAACACTTGCAGAGACACATATGTACGTCTGAATGTTTATTTGCTCAAGGCGCAAACATGAAGGAATTCACAAAGAAGTTACTTAGCATGCCAATGGCATGCTTCTCCGAAAATACACCAGTACATATAAGAAACGTCTTTGTGGAATTTGGAAGTACTCTGCATAAAAGAAATCTCTAGCTCTGAACTGTTACACTTTTTAAACGAGTGCTATTGCATTATAGATATCTGTTATTTACAATTAATTGGTCAGCTTAATAATGGCGATTTTTCGGGGGTTAAAAGTTGCACACTGATGGCGAGATTATTTAGTAATTAAACAATTTCGACTTAGTATACATATCTTTACTTTTTCTATACTTCCGAATCATTTCTATAGTCAAATGTTTAAATGTAGCTAGTTTATTAGTTTCAAATTTCTTAGGAGACGACTTAAAAACTAGTTCAAGTTTGACTGATTTTTCCTGCTGGGTACATAGTCAAAAGTGAAAACTGTCGAATTAGACCAACAGCTATGCAACGATTGAGTGACATTACCGTTAGTTGTACGTGTACTGGCAGCATATGTTTTGAGTAAGAAAAGAGTGCAGAGAAATGAAAATTCCAATAAAAGCAGATCAAATGAAAATTCAAAAGCAGTGAATGCAATGACGTACAAAGGCTAGAAAAGGAATTTGAAAGCAAAGCAAAGTCTGCTGAAAGGTATGGATACTGTGAAATGTATAGAATTGCTTTTATTTAAAGACACAAACAGAGAAGGAGATGAGACGCGTATACATTCGCCAGCCCAATGTCCTTGTACGCTAAAAACATACAAAAAATTCGTTTATCAAATGTTATCGACACTATGACATTAAAGAGTAAATGAAAATTCACAGACCCACTAGCAAGGTTCAAGAGTGAGCGACTGTTCGCCGTTTTTGAATATTTTGATTTCTAGAAATAAAAGCGAAAACAGCAAAGGTTAGTATCATTTCGAATGTAAAGTTGTTTAAGCAGTTCTATATGTTGAGATAACTACGATAAATCTGGAAATGAGCTATGGTCCAGCCGCCGCAGTTTTCTGGACCAACAAATGCCAGTACTTCCCCTTTAATTCGTCAGATTTTACGCAGTTTAGAAGTCTCCTCAGCAGAGAATGAGGCACTAAATTCAGTTCAAAGGCACTGACCAAAACATTGGCGAAATCGGTACCTATGCGGAGGGAAATTTTTATGTCGATGTCAATATTCTACAAAACAGGGATGAGAAAAAGTTGAATTTTTCATTTTCAAAACAGTTCGCAGTTACTGTTGATGCCGTTAAAGCAACTGGTACTAGGTGATCTTGGATGTAATCTCTCAGAAGACTCATCGAGATCATTTATATTTGTGAAATTAAATAACAGATCCTAGTATACTCGTATGTATGTATCGTTCTTAGCTGCTGAACTTTTTACTGTACCTGAGCTGTTTGAGATCTCGACACTTAACAAATATCCGCCTTTCAAACACTCGGCAAACTTAATCCGCGGGATGCGCGGGATGGGCGGGATGGTGGGTAATCCGTTGGGTTTATTATTATTATTAAACTCTATTCTTAAGATTTGACAAAGTCTACCCATTCAAATCAGTTAACACCGTAGAGGTCTAAGAGTAGTGAGTCCGCGTCAAATTGCGTAAGCCCCATCTCAATTGGTAGACCCGTTCTGAAGTTATGAGTATATAAAGTGATGTTGTTGTTGGTGTTTTTAACAGTGCTTCGCACTGCCCAATGGGTTCGATCACTCTAAATTGTCATCAGGCTCTTCTAACGGAAGTCCGAGGAAACGCGCAGTTTTCACAGGGTTGGACCTGAGTGATGTAGGTGTTAGATGAGCAGGTTCGACTGAACAGGAGAAGAGATGTTTGGTATATCTATATTTTATATAAAGTGATCTACGGCCTCACTTATAAACGGTTAGTTAGTTATACTAACCAAAAAATTTCTGCCCATCTAGTCACAAATGACCAAAAAAGGTTCTTATTTGTAAAGTTTAAGTCGACCAAAAGAAATATTTCTTGTGCTAATATTTGAAAATTCCTGTGTTAGAAAGGTAATTTTTTCGTAACCTTTTTGATAAAAAAAAAGTAATAATAATAACTATTATTATTTTCAGTTCCTCGAATTCTCATAATGTGATATCAGTATATGTAGATATGTAGCGGTAAAATTCTCTCTTAGTTCGTATCAAGAGTTTCTTTTGGTTTGTCCTCAATTTATTTGTCTTTTGGCACTGTAACGTAACAATATAAACTACGACCATGTAGATGTCTTACTTTTTAATTATCACAGTCGTATTATTTTTGCCTTAATATTTTTTAAATCCAAATTTATGAACTTTTTGTGTTCCTTCCCCGAAATTTGCAATAAATATAAGTAAGTAATGCGAAATTACGTAAAATGAAACGTAATAATTCTACTACTAATACTCCTAAATGATACTTTAGAAAGTGGTGCAGCCACACAATACCAATTTTTGCTTCTGTTTCATAATTTTCTTATTTTAGACCAACGACAAAGTGCACTTTTATGAATATATCAAATAATCGGTTAGTGGCTTATGAGTTTGAATATTACGCCTGTATATAAATGCTAGTCTTTTCAGACCTTCTACAAAACTCACAAAGCTTCCAAGGCGACAAAACCGGTTTCGAGTTATGCGTACACATTGGTTCTGGTGGTAATAAAATGACACATCGTCTTTAAAAATCCGAATTCAGGCGGTCTGAAAATACTAGAGTGGGCAGGCTCAATAATTTAAACAAAACACACAACGGCGGAAAAATAGATAGCGACGAGAATTTTTTAAAAGTATAGCCCATTATCTAATAAAAAACATTCAAGAAGAAATTTTGAACATTTTTCAAAACCTAGGAAAATTTAACCAAGTTTCTCAAAATTTGACACTTGTTAATTAAAATTTTTATAAAAAATTTAAAATATTCGTTCTTCAATATCGAAATACACGTGTATCGGCGATTTTCATGTACACGTCAGATTTTTTTTTTTTATGTATAATTATACAATATTTTTTCTCCCCTCTCCGAAAAAGTATATTTGGTTCATAGGACAGAACTAAAGCTAGTTTTTGTAACGCAGTGTTATACATAAAAAAAAAAAAATTCTGACGTGTACATGAAAATCGCCGATACACGTGTATTTTTATTTTTTCTCCCCTTTCCGAAAAAGTATATTTGGTTCAAAATAAAAAACGAACACAAGTTTGTGAAAAAAAAAAATTGTATTAAGTTTACTAATTAGCTACAAAATTCAAGTAGTTCAAAATTGATCTGATTTTTTAATACTTTTTCCCTGCAGACATCAAAGGTTTTTTTCAATATAACAATAAATATTGTCAACGCCACGTATGATAACAATTTAGCTAAAATAAATTCTAAAAATTAACCCTTTTTTCTGATGGAAAAGTATTGGATTGTTGTTGAATAACTGCATTCAGTCGATCCTACAAATATTTATATAAACGTCATGAAAATATCATCGAATTTGATAATAGGCTTTTTAGAAATCGGAATTAGAAAAAGTTGTTGTCATTAAATTCAATCGCTTGTAGGTCACTTAAGAATGTAGAAATAAAAAAAAATGTACATATATAAGACAATAATATAAATAAACGCTTCAAAAAGTTTCATACAACGTTGAAAACCTTGCTCTACAATCTTCGATCTTCTAAAAGAAAATATCTGTCCAGAAAATAAAGTCAAAAATCCAAACCGTGTTCAATCGGTTCCGCATTTTAAAACGCTTTCGGTTAAATTCCTTTTCACATCAAAATAGTGCTTATCGATTGCCAAAAATGTATTGGTTTTAATCGATTACTACGGTTGCCAAAAATGTAACGGCTTTAATCGATTACTAAGGTTTCGTTTCAAGTCCTTTGTAGCTTTATCGTATTGAGAAACTGAGCTCAGAATCAAATCAACATATCGGCAATAAGATACATGAGAAGGATTAGAGATGAATGTGTTAAGAGAAATTGTGTCACAAAAGCTAATCCACTTTTTCGGCAAACCGTACAAATTAGTATATTTTGTTTCACATAATGTTTTTACGTCAGCTGATATAAATAAATCTTGTCTGTTTCTATTTTTCGAAGCAGTGAGCTGCATTCTCAACAATGGGTTTAAAATTTAATTTAAGTAAATATTCGGCAGAGGTGCATTTGTACATACTTTTAACATGGGCCGATTTCACAGCTCAGCGTCTACTTTAAAAGGCTTAGGCGCAGCAACACTTTTTTCTCTTTTTTCCAAAAATTTATGCTTCAGGGTGTGTTCCTGAATGTTAATTTCTATGCATATAAATGTATTTCTATTTAGCTTAGCATTATTATAATAAAACACTGAACGAGTTTTTCCATCATTCATTTGTTTATTTACATTTGCATTTCCTAGAAGAAAACGTTTCACACATTAATCACCATCTTAATGTCATCCAAATATATTTCGCACACATTTCACACGAATTTACGTATAAAAATTCGTCAACCCATTTAATGCGTTACCGACCGGCCGAAGTTGGTTATCAGTGCGGCGCCAGATGATACCAAAGACTGAGGCGTATTTTTTCACAAACCTTACTCGGCTTCGTCATCGTTCTCGTCATCGTCAACATCATAATCATCGTTGCTTATAGTAAATTTCAGCCGTCGAATCGAATCGAGTTCTATCTCGTTGATTGCGAGTCGAGTCTGTGTGCCAAATTTTATTTACTCGTACAATACAGCTGAAATAGCAGCTGCTGTTAATACAACAAAAACAAAACATGCAAGCAGGCTCAGCATCAACAGCAGTTAGCCAAGTAAATTTGATTGCTCCAAATGCTGTTCAAACGAGTATTTGATGCTCCAGCTGTGGTTGTGGCTGACATCATAATGTTTTTGTTTTGTTTTTGACTGTCGCAAATTTAATATGTTTCTCGTACACATTATGCTCGTGAGTTGTCAAAATAAATGTTCGTTTTTGACTGGAGGAAGCACTATGGCTGAGGTTGACAAATTTCGAGCATTTAATAAACGAAAGCTAATGAGCGCGAATGAGAGCAAAACAGCGAGAGAAACAGAGAGATTGAAAAGTGCATGGAAACGGGATAAGGATTGTTGTCAGCTAGAGTTGTGCCAAAATTAAAATTCTCTCAGCGTCCCAAGGTAGGATGCTGCGCAATTTGGCAACTTTTCTCTCATTTGCTGACTTGTTAACGCGATTTGTAGTTTTGTCGCTGCCTAGCTCGGTACACCTCTTACTGGCTTTCTCATGCACTCTCTTTCTCTAGGTTTCACTACAAATTTTTAGGGGCCTCTTGACGCAAGAAATCTCTCAATATTTTAGCTAAATGGTTCGCTCTTTTACAACTGCTGCCGAAGTGTCAAATACTATTTGAATAATGCGCGCATTAAAATGTCAAATACCTCGCCTCTTTGGTGTAATCATATAGGCCAGTTGTCTGGGTAAGCCGTGCAAAATGTTATAGTTGAAATCATTTTAGTGTATGTGTATGTTGACTTGCGTGGCTGGGTGATAACTTTAAAATGCTGAACTAGAATTATGCAATAGTAAACTTGCTGATGAGCATAGAGAAAGAGGGCATGTATATATAGATCCCTTCCATGCCTGTTAGAGTGCATACCTTACGCTAAATATATATTCACAGAGGTATGAGCGATAAGGATTTCGCTTTGAAGGCGGCTCCTTTGCTATTAAAGCCACAATACCATCACTCACTCTAACTACGATAACCGAAGAGGATCCTTAGTTGGTGCATATATCTTATTTTCCGTTCTCGATTCTGGCTAGAGGTGTAAGCTTTACTTGCAAAGGCGTACTAGACAAGAGGGGGCGGGGGGATTTCGCAAGGAGGCAAAGCTTCACGTTTTGCTTGAGGTGCAGATGATTTGTAAAGATCGTGCCGAGTAATGCCTTGAACATCATTCTGAAATACTTGTGCTTGAACATGGTGCAGTCTTTGGAGTCATTTATATGTTGTTTAAGTTCCGTGAGACACTCGTACATACAAAGAGATATTTTATTATCCACACTTGATTTTTTGCAGACTCCACTTCCCTTTAAAATAATTAGTTTCCTGTTTGGATGAATAGACAGCCTGGGTGAGAGTGAACCTGGGTAGAAAATAAAGTAGGAACTCTGACTATGGCCTACTAGGGCTCTGGCATGAAAATACCATATTTCTGAATTTATGGGCAATTTATCGTATATTCTGCAAAGGGGCCTGCCTATTTTTTCCCATATTAAGATTTGAATGGAAAATCCAGCGGGGACTGTAAGGGGCTTGCATAGGTTTTAGAGCCTGAGTAGGCCTCCCTCAACAATCCCATCCTTTTTAAAAGAGTAAATATAGCCAGGCAAAATAAATCACATTTTCTAGCCGGGACTTTAAAAGCTTGATTCTAAGCAGAAAGGCCTGCTAATTAAAAATAGTGAAGCATATTGCCAGTTGGAGTATTAACAAGGGTTCAAACATGCTAGAAGAACGGGTGGCGTAATTTTCTCCATCGTTCTTATCGTTCCAGTTTTCAAATAACTGCACCATTTTCTAACCAGTTGTCCGCGGTAAGATCAAAGTCACTGGGACCCATGAACTTCCACAGCAAGGAACGAACAGGAATATTATTCCGAGTAAAGAATACATTGGTATCACATATACCACATGCAACTGCTAATAGCAAAACTTGACCGTGATTTTATCAAAAATGTTGTCGAGATATTACCCAGCTTCAGGGTGAATATATTCCGCTGCGACTGCCGGGCACTCAGCTGCTTTAGGTAGCTTATGTCAGCTGGACGGGCACCGCATTTAAGTTTCTGATTAGTCCAAGAAAGGAAAACTAACAATATATGGTATAATGGGCTTCCCTTCCCACATGTCTACCCTAACATAACTTAAACCATTAAACTGTCATTGCTGGAATCGAAATCGTGGTTCTAAAGGAAGTTGCACTTACGTTTACTTTCTATTTCTATCTTTTTTGTTCTTCGTTACCATGGATATCCTTTTGGTATTTTCTTACTTTCTCTTTTACAATACCAGTTTTTTCTCTGTCTATTTCCATTTCAATTCTAATTTCTAGTCTTCTTCAGATCAAAATTTTCATAAAGATTTTATTTTAGGTTCAAAATTTGCATTGGTCATTACTTAAACTAGGCGACAAATGAAGAGGTAAGAAGCAAACAGATCTAAGTAGGTCTGACACTGTGTCGAGATATTCAAGTTTGAAGTTGATTACTTATTGAAAAGTTTATGTAAATTCTGGATAGTGCGTTTATTGCCGGGCTAATAAATGGCACTACTATGCCCGAAATGACGGAGATCTAAGTCATTGTCAACAAATAGACACTATATTTAACTATGCAAATATGGCTATAAATGAAATTTAAAAAAAATTCACTTAGATCCATTTGTTTCTGGCCCTTAAAAATGTTTTCTATGTTCAACAACAGATTTAAGAATAACGGTTTTTTTACTTAGCAGCGACAAGAAAGAACACTTAATGTTATTTAACAGACAGTAAAACAATCTTACAGCTCGTATGTTAACAGTGGGCACTATTGCTGTTAAAAAACATTGCTCTAAAACAGCCTAACTTTACATTACAGTTACTGTCTCTGTCAAAAATAACTGACAGCATTTCGATTTTCGAGTAGAATGCTAAGACACACGAGACTAATGGCTCCAATTTAAAAATTAATTTTCTTTAATATGATAGCTGAATGAAAGCAATATTTCTGCTCAGTAAGACCAACAAAACTGCAAGATTTGAACACAATAAATAATTTTAATGTCATGGCGCAGTTTAAAAATAACACAATAAAATGCAAAGGACTTTCAAATCATGAGATTTAAGTAACTCAGCCTAAGAAGTTTTATCAATCACAATTCCCAATATACGTCTCGTAGTCAGAAATTTGACAATTCTCTGTAAAAATATGTTAAAAGAGAAGCGAAGGTAGTAGAAACTTATTTATGCATATGAGACCCAGAAGTTTGAGATAAAGCCGCCTTAAAAAAAAATAAAATTACCACCTACTTTAGAAGTATTTTGCCCGATTTTTGTAATTTTCGGAAAACTAAAAATAAAAATTTTACATATTATATCAATAGAGTTTGGTCCAGTAAGTAAGTGAAGATACAATCCAAAGTAAAGTTGACTATATTCGCAGTTAATATCACTAACCGTGTCACTGTCGCAGTCATGGACACTTTCACGGTATAGAGTAGACCACTAGAACTGATACTTCACCTCTTTGCTGCTGGTACGGTCACTGTGACACTTACCGCTTACGAGGCACTGTCACGGTCCTTCTCATGGTAATGGTTAATGTAGTTTCCATTATGCCCATAATTATTTTCGTTATTCAGACACTCTCTTGGTTGAGTTCGAAGTCACTGTAAGGGTTCCTGTCACTACCATTTTCCGTTCAAAGTCACTTTAAGTGTTCCTGTGACTAAAAGATTATGTCCGAAAGTCCCTATTGGGGTTACTGTCAGGGTTCCTGTGACTACCACATTTCGCTTAAAGTCACTGCCATGGTCACTGTGACAGTTCCTGTCAATACCACATTCCATTCAAAGTCACTCTAAGGACTCCTGTCACTACTATATTCTGTTAAAAGTCACTATCGGAGTTAGTGTCAGGGTTGCTGTTGTTGTTGTTGTAGTAACGACAAAAAAACTTCCCGAAGGTTTTGGGGAGTGTTGTCGAATTAACAGTCCTTGGCCCGATTTGAATCCAGTACGTTCCGGTACCCCGTTGCGGTACTGCCCTTGAAACCTTCTAGGTCATGTCACCCCTCCTTCCGTAAGGACGGATAAGATGGGTAATGAGAGTTGAGAGGCATCATATCCGTAGATCAACCATCGAGTTGCACGTGATTACCTTTGTAAATATTAGTCACCTCTTAGGACCGAAATGGCTACCTCGGGCATATTGTAAACCTCTAACCCGCAGGGTTCCTGTCACTACCATATTTCATTTAAAGTCACTATCATGGGTACTTAAAACTCACAGTCAGGGTTCCTGTCACTAACATATTCTGTTCAAAGTCACTATCGGGGTTACTGACAGGGTTCTTATCACTACCCTATTCCGTTCAAAGTCACTATCACGGTCCGTGTTACCACCATATTCCGTTCCGGTGACTATCCAAATTCTGCTCCGGTCCAGTCCAATAACGTTTGGTAATTCTGGCCATTATATCACAACCATGGTCACTACCCAAGTTTTTTTGCTCTGCCCACTATCTCAAGATTGTGGTCACTATCAGAGCAAGATTATTGTCACTGCCACAGTTATGCTCATCCTTAACTTTCCATTGAATGTTATATAAAATTCTGTACCGAAGGAAACTCTACTGTAACAATTAAAAACTGATACTAGAGGAAAAAAAAACGGATTTACGTCTCTTTAAAGTTAGTTATATAATTTTTTCTCGCATTAAAGAAAAAAACTTTCTGTCGCTCATAGTGAGAGTTGAAAAAGGTATCACCTTAGCCATACTTTAATGGTCGTGCTGGTCATTTCTACCGTTTGCCGCAACCAGCAGAAAGTTAAAATATTGTCCTTTTAAAGGAACCATGAAGACCGGCAATACTTGCGGATAGGACACAGTTGACAAATATAGGGATGTGAAAAATGTACGTGCTGCACTCTAGTTGGAAAATCTTACTTAAAAGTTGATATACTTTTTTCATAATTTATTTCAAGTCCATTTAAGTTTTAAAAATAAGCACATATTTTTACTTATATAAAAAATAAAACAACGTGCTCAATGCTTATCACATTAGTTTGCATATGACAGCTGCCTGCTGAAGTTTTCTTTTTAATCCTTTTTGTAATCAAATAAAATAAGTGCCAAATGTAACAGCTCCACATGAATTATATAATTGGAATTTCAATATTTACGCAATTTGTTGTCATGAGAAATATGTTGAAGTAGTTTTACATTAAACAATCACACAACTACATACTAATATACTCGTATAGAAAATCGTTGCGGCAGTCTTTTGGAATATTTATCAATATGCATTTGTTGTAACCTAACGAATGCATAAATAAATAAACAATCGAATGCAAATTAATGGCTTTGTATTTATTTTAAATAGTTCATTTTACAGTCCAAAGTGATTAACTCAGTGCCAGTGCCTGAATAAATAATAATGACATTTTTTGTTAATTTTCTAATATATGTATGTACTCGTACATATATGCAAATTTTTTTCTAGGCTTATCAAAAAACAACAACATGCTCCGAATTTAATAAGAATGCGTTTGAGGGTAATTTAGCAGGCGATGGGGTTTTCACTATTTTCTAAAGCTTTGGTTTCCTTACGCCCGCCAAATAACGTCAGCTATTGTTACCGCCATGAGCGGCACCGCGTTTTTGTAAACTTACATGAACGTATTTCCCACATTCTGGCGATTTCATTCGCTTTATTTCGCTATATTTCTCCTTTTTTTTTATGAATTTAAAATCTTGTTATTATTTATTTTTAAAACACTGAAATATTTGAATTGTTGCTTTTGTCAAAATATTTGAAGTATTTGAGGGCCGCTACACAGCAGCATCGCTTTCGAGGAAACCACGCTTAAGCGATATAAGTTTTTTCAGATATGTGCGGCCCATGGTGACGGCTGTGACGTTTGATTTTACATTTTAAGGTTTACCTATAGGTACAAAAAATATTGAATCATGCATATTATTTTGGAGTGCGATTACTAAATATTTCTGCTAGGGATCTAGGAAATAGTGGACCTAAGTCCGGATTAGTAAAACCAATCAATTAGTTAATATAAAAAATATTTAACTTAAACTGTAATTTAAAACAATTCTAAAAGTATGACTTTCAAGCATTTGTAATACGATTTGAAAGTAATAACAACTTAAGGCTTAGCGCAAAATTCCATTAGAACTTAGGGGTTTTGGATCCTCAAGACAACTTAAGGTAAACCTTCGCTTACTGTTCTCTTACACAAATCAAGTCTACAAACAACTTGCAGGGCTTCAAGCTTTTCGATACTCAGTATACTCTAAAGCGGACTTCAAATACTATAAAAAAGCATGAGCACTACAGAAAAAAAAGTTGCTAAAAATAACCCACTAGTTGTTGAAAATTTCACAGGATTCCGTAAAATGACTCACTACTAGTGGACTGTCAATGAATAATCATTCACAGCTTATAAAGTCATGCAAGATTGCTTTGGAAACCACTGTATCTGTAAAATTAAGAAAAAATCGAAACGTAAAAATTGTGAGTGAGTAAATTATTTGTTAGAAGATATTGTAAATTTAAAGTTTTTCTCACCAATTTCGTACATTTTGAGACATAAAAAACTCTTCTAAAAATTTCGATTTTGGCAGATCTGTGCTCATGCATGTGCTCTAGTGATTTGCTTCTGTTGGATATTATAGAACACACATCATTACTATGTTAACAATAACATATAACAGTTATCAGAAGATAACTATTTTTCTTGAAAATAAAGTCGATTACTACTCGATTGTCTTATCACTCAGGAGTTGCCAGCACTGCCTATTTGTTAGTTCACTTAGCACTGACCATTCGTCGACTTATAGTCGACTTTCCTTTTGCGGTGATAGCGCACTTGTTAATAAAAGTCAAAAATATGTAAAAAATTGAATTTATTTAAAATATTTGATGGATTTTTTGTAATATTCGTTCAAACTCTTAAACGCCTAGGGAATCTTGTAAGCCATTTAACCCTTGTATGGCCGAATGGCGTATTCACGAGGTTCCTGATTGATTTTTTATGTTTTGTAACAACGAGTCCACACCAGAATAGCCAAAATCTATTTGGATATATTAACCTTATCGCCTGTGATACATTTGAATAGCCTGTTTGGGAAAAATTTAACGAATTATCCACGAAATGCTTTAGAAAAACTTTCAATCTCAAATTTTTTCATGTAATGCCCAGTTAAAAATAAAATGTAAAGAAATTCGATTAAAAATATCCAAAGAAAAAACTTTAATATTTAGCTTTCAAATAATTTTGGGACCAACCAGGAATCCTTGCACTGAACTTTCAGATCCAGAAAATCTCAATGGGTGAACAATTCGGGAAATCGGCATCTCTAATGTCTACTAATGTACAGTGTGTTCCACTCAATATAGAATGGATTATGAATAAAAGAATGAAATAAGGCCAGACCTGTTGAATTTGATTAGTAATTAGTAATAAATTAATTAGACGCCATTTTTAATTGGTAGTGATTATTAATTTATTACGATTACAAAAAATCAAAACAAAAAAATCAAGAATTAAGAAAAAAAACTAACCCTTCGTCATTTTATGATTTTTTTAATATAAAATTGCTTATAACTTTAAAACGAAAATCATTACTAACATATCATTTTACCTTATCCTAAATGCCATGATTTTGCATTAGAATTTAAAATTAAAATCTCTTTTTATTTATTAATTAATTAAGGTCGTCTGATTACTATTATTATTGTTACAGAATTTCTTATGCCTAGTATTCGAAATCATGCACGTGAAGGCAGTTGCAGCAAATGGTGGACGCAATTTTGGATGACGATAGTGAAATTGATGAATGTATTGACATCAACGATAATAGCTACTATAAAGACGAGTTTTCGGATGATAGCAGCTTGGAGTCTATATATGACAACCAAGGTGAGCTTGGCGATGAAGTTAATTTAGCTTCATATTTTTCTAGAGATGGTGTGGTCGTTATCGCCCAGTACAACCGAAAATTCTATGGCAAGAAAGGAAAATATTATTCCAGGATAAACTGGAATCACGCTCAGCAAGGGATCTTTGACCTTTGTTTTACAAAACAGATAAAAAAAATTGTCATTGACATAAGTAATATGAAAGGTACTGAGAGAAGCACTGAACATTTTAAGAACATCGACAAAATTGAGTTTGACGCTTATCTTGGTGTATTGATTTTAGCAGGTAAAGAACTAAATTCATTGAAAAATATCATAAGTTACATTATTAAAAATTTTATACAGGTGTATACAGGACTCATGGAGAAAGCCTGCGTAGTCTTTGGGGTGATATGCATGGAAGGCCAATATTTCGAGCTGTTATGTCCAGACGTCCTTTTACTAAAATAAATAGCATTGTTCGTTTTAATGACAAAAATAACGGTAGGTATTATTATTTATAGTATAAATTTTTTTTTTATCAAACTGATTTTCACTTCTAATCTTCCGAAATATGAGGGTATTTCCACATAAAGTGCTGTATGCAGTTCGCAAGAAAACGCTGAAGAAATTTTTTATTTTTGACCTGGAAGTCTAATTTGACGTTATTTTCATTTGAAATTTCGTATATGGACTTTTCTAAGTTTTACTTTGTAAAATGTCTTTCAATATGCATCCCGCGTGATCACATTCGAGTTAGGAAGGTTTTATTGAGCATTCCTTGAGCATTTCTTGAAGAGGCAAAGAAATGCTCATAAACCTTTCTGAAAGTTTGGTAAAAAAAAATCTTCGTTGCTTTTGATTCAATCAGTAAAGTCTTATATACATTTTTAGTATACAAAACGTGTGTTTCTTAGATGGTTTGCTTAGTTTTCTGAAATATGTTTTATTTGCATACGACACCATCACGAAAGGCGGAGTAAACAAAATCGATCAATTTATAGCGACTTCCTCCTGTAAAAGCGAATTGCTATATCTGCTTTGAAATGGTTTTGTTTTGTAGACTGAAATAGCCCCCGAATGGAATTCGTATAAAACATATAAAAAAAACACTGTATTTAAAAGAACTTGTATTATCTCTCGCGCACAGACAACCTGTACCAAGATCACAAACATCGGCATCAATCATCCAAAAAGTAAGGGCCAAGTCCGAGCAACTACACACATCCATTACTGAACCTACTCGCAAACGGAAAGCCAGTCAAACAGAGTGTCTTATTTCAAAAACTATACCCAATAAGCCTTAAAATAAGTAATTTTAAGATATTATACAAACCTAGTTAAGTCTGAAATATATTAAAGCTGAATTTATGGGATGACGGAAAATCGTTCCAACAAAAATCAGCTTAATACCCTGTCGGAAGATCAACACAATAAAATAAATCATTTCATAATTTTTGAACTGAAATATATGGGTGGTCATTTTGTGACCTTAATGGATAATGTGAAAGTTTTTTTAATGATGCGGAAGGGTTAAAAATAATCAATTTTTTGATTATTTTATAATTTTTTTTTGTTGATGATTTTTGATTTTTTTAGTACTGTCGATATGATTATTAATGTGCTTTTATAACAATATTGGAAAACATAAAAAATAATCAAAAAAAAAAAAAACCAAAAATAATCAAAAGTTATTAGACTATTTTTTTTTTATTATTTTAGATTGTTTTAATAATCTTAAAATATCATAACTTTTTTTGATTTTTTTTTATTAATTGGAAAATAATTATTAAAAACTGGAAGTAATTGGTAATCAATCATTGTAGGGATTCTCATGTAAATAACTAATCAAACCGGTAATCAATGCAATGTATAACCTTTTTTAACAGGTCTGGCGTAACTTGTCTTCATTTCAAGTTCTTCTATGTAAATATGTTACTCATACGCCCTGGCTAACACCCCAGTATGAACAAAAACTGCATGTTTAAATGCGAAATTCATAATATATAAAATTATAATTCAAAATTTATTTTAATTTCAAATAAAAACATAAATTGTCTTTTTATAGAAATGTTTTAAATCAGAATTTGCAAGCTTATGCAAATATTCCGAAAATTCCTCGAATATTCCAAATACGAGGTGAGTATTTGCAAATTTAAGGGGAAACTTTCAAAATATTTTTGAATACGCAGTTTTGTAGGCCATCGCCATTTTAAAAATACTAGTTGCTTATATGGAAATATGACAGTTGGCTGACCAGTAGTTTGCAACTAGTTGGTTTGACTGCAGGATACCCAACACCATGTAGAAAACAATTTTCAAACATTTAAAAAAATTTTTTTCCTGGTTAATGTGTAGCAGAAACTCTAATTTTGTGGAACTCTTCATTATATTGCTATACAAAGCAATTTATTACTACAAAATATTAAAATTGATTTGATTTGTAAACTTTGCGGTGATTTCATGTGCTTAATCTTTGTTTCTTGGGAACACCCGCAATTCACATTTTATGCAACACAAAAAAGAAAGAAAACCATAGCAAATACATTTCAAAGGATTTGATTTCTTTTATTGTGAAATTTCGCGCGAAATGTTTATTCTCGAAAATAGTATTTTTTATGTATGCACAATTTTTTTAGTTCAACGCCACGAAAAATGTGCAGCGTAAAAATTTAGAGCACAAGCATGAAAAGCACAAAATAGTGCTTTGTATCATTGCTGATGGTGAAGCGCAATAATAACAACAACGGCGTGCAGCCAAAACGCACACAAACAGCACAACTAGCTAAACCAAAATGTCACAGCTGAATTTTGCAATCGAATTCGAGCTTGGAAATGTTTCGTATTTTGCCACGTTTATAAAAGCTCGCTTACTTGCTTGTCTGCTTGTTTTCAACTCACAGTTTGAGGATCTACCCCCGCGCTTTGAAACATGAAAATTATGTTTATATAATAATTTTGTAATACGCCGAGGTCTCTTAAGGAATATTGCGAAATTAGATTTCATTAGTGTTGGTTTTCCTACTGAAACATATTTTTGTTGTAAAAAAGAAAAGTTTTAAATTTCAAAGATTCTGACATGAAGGGATTGTCAAACAACCATAGAAACCCTATGCTAACGTTTAATTAGCTATATAATATATATTTTTTTCCCAGTAACTTGTATATATAACACAACTAGCACCAATATTATAGCAATGGAACCTTTAGCGTGTAAAGATTATGTGGCTTCCACAAATTGTATAACTTTATTTGAGAAAGACGAAGTCGCTGAGTGGTAGTTTCTACCACCGATGGCGACTTTGAACTTATTTAGATTTTTATCAACAATACCAGTATGGAAACCGTCACGTTTACTTCAAAACTGTATTTTTCACTTTCAAGTATTAATTACTTTGAAGTCTTGATTTAAGGTGAATATGACTTAAAAGTTATTTATTTTATGATAAAAATTCTCTAATGAAATAATTATATATACAACATAATAAATTTCAAGATAAAGCACGCAACAAGTTAGAAAGAGAGGTTTGTGTCTAAAATTCCCTGAAAGTCGCAGTTACCACGGTGCTAAATCTTGGCTACGTAGCCATAACGTCATCGGAACGTAGCCGTATATCTTATCGCTGGAACGTTGCTGTTAGCAGCAAATTATCACACATTTTGCTTCCAAGCAAGTAATAGATAAGTCCCTATTACGTGCCCACGACTAGTTGCTGAACAGTTTGAAGCCACAACGATTGTCGCAGCTTCGATTCCGAACAATGCAATATGTGAGGGCTGTGCAAAATTTTTTTGACTTTTCGAATAAAGAAAACTTCGTGTTCCCCACAACAATATCTCTTTATCTCAATATATTTTGTTTTTATAATTTTTTAAGCTTTCCAAATAATAAGATTTTTCAAGCCTCTCGAAATATACAAGTGTGTGACGATCTCTTCGTTTCATACATATCTCTTACCCCTAAACCATTTCCGCTATTCTACTTTACTTTAAGAGGCGCTTAGCCGCCTAAACGATTTTGGCGGGGCAACATAGCGTTACATCCGTTTCTTCTTCTAGCAGAATTACCACGGAATGGCCAATCGGCCGCCACTTGGTCCTCTAATCGGACTGATGGCCTCCCTTCTTAAGGTTTGGAAATAGAAAATAATCATAATGGACCAAACTTGGAAAGTATGTTGGGTTAGTTAGCAGTTCTTAGCCCTGTTGACTAAATGCTTATGCCGTAGTGCATTGTCATGACGGAACATATTTTTTTTTTCCATAAGAAATACAATATCAATTCTGTACAAAAGCTCTGAACTATATTCGCCGGTAAACGTTTTACCCTTTTCAAGGTAGTAGATGTAATCGACAACTCGTCCAACGCAAAAAACTGTAGCTATAAGCTTGTTGGCAGTCTGATTCACTTCAGTCTTCTTTGATTCACCCCAGAGAAATACACTGTTTTGATTGTTCCTCCCAAGTATCAGTATTTGTCCGTAAATTTTAAGTCAATCCAAAAATTTCCTGTTGCATTTATATTAAGGTGAATATATCTTTGCGCCTGTGTCAATTCGTTGCAGCCCTTTCTTGCACTTCTCTTTAGTGTTTATTTTCTGCTTCAGCCGTTTATACTTTATACTTTTTAGTTATTTTCGTTTGTTGTAGCTTTTGAATTCCACGTTCGCGTTTGAGTTTGTGTTGGCGCTCATAAACGAAAGTGGTAATTCGTTTATAAACATCACAAGTGCGGCACACATCGGCAAATGTTTCATGGCTGCCTTTAACCGCGTCAAACGCAAATTGGCTCCATTAATCTACTAAAATGACAATGGCGGTGCACACAACAACAACAAGCATTTGTAGAGATAACAATAATAGCATATAAAATTGCAAGAATGACAAGGAGTGCGCTTACTGCTCTTAAATCGGAAAAGCCAAACATTAAATTGGGTGAGAAAGAAAGTAGGGACTGTCCTGAGAAAGTGTTTTTTTATGGAGGTAGTTTCGTTTGATGGTGAGTAAAGCGGGAGAAACACTTATGTGGAAAAATAAAAAAATTTGCAAAAATCACCTTTTAGGTTATTACGAGTACTTTCAAAGACCTGTGTCTCAAGCAGATACTATCAAAAAAAAAAAAATTTAAAATAAAGAGAAGATTATTAAACTCTATCTCTCTTTAGATCTCTCTGTATATGTTTACTAAGCTAATTTTTATACTTCCCATACACGTTTGGTAGTCTTCAAAGGTTTAAAAACTTAGCTTTCTGTTGACGTTATCTTTTGTCATCATAATTCGCCCACTAGGGGTACTACTTTATTTGACTTGACTACAGGGACCCCATATTGTATGTAATACAAACGTTTATTGAAAGGAGGGTAGGCCAACATATCCCTTTTAACTATTAGGTGATGTATGTAGCTAATTCTTTATTACCTGGGCGTCCGCGCTTTGGTGGGTATTTTTTGAGGTTGCCAGAAAATTAAAATGGTTATAAAAATTCATCAGTAAAAAGATGCTTATCTATTTTGTTTATATTTTATTTACCAACCATGTGCATTAACGACTTTGTTCAGTTAGTTTTCGAGGTAACAGCGTATAACCAAAAAAATAAATATAATTGCATAAGGTGGCAACCCCAGATCGTACCTTACATGGAAGTATTTTTTTTTTCAATACGACATAAAATACCTTTCGTTTGACAATCATTTTAGCATATCTCCAATCGATTCTTAAAACTTTCAAATAGATGGCAACCCTAAAAAAGGGTTTAGATTTCAAACTTATACAGAAATATTTTGTTGAAATACATTGTAAAATACCATTCGTTTGATACGCACCTTGCCAAATCTTACAAGCTTTTTTTAATTTTAGTTAGGTGGCAACTCGGTAAAAATCTCATAAATGTTAGTACTTATGTAAGAGAGCTTAGATTGTAGCATATAGCTTGTACACAAGATTTCATATAAATGTGTTAAAACCTTAGCCACATAACAACGCATATTTAAACAAAAATTATATAATTGAATAACGTGGCAACCCTAGGGTGTAACCTTACTTGGAAATATTTCGGTGGAGATACTGAATGGCTTCCTCAACCTCTGTGGTAATCTCTCGGACAACAGGTTTTTTTTTAAATATGAATTTTTGAATATTGAGTAGAACATTATTTTTCCTATATAAAATTTTGTTCCTAAATTTTTGAACTAACAGTCCACTAGCACGAAAAAATATTTTAGGTATCGGAATTGAGTAATTTTGTGTTTAACTAATTGAACTAGACTAACAAGATAAAAAAATTAAAAAAACAAATTTTTGGGGAAAATTCAAAAATTCATATTTTTGAAAAACAAAAAACACCGTTCTGAAAATATCAGAATATCAAAATTTTAAGACGAACTTAATTGTTTTTTTTTTGATTTAAAAAAAAATTTTAAATTTTCGAAAATTAGAATTAAATTTTTTTTTTAATTATTTTTTTTTGTCCCTTTTTGAAACTGAAAACATTTATTTTTTTAACTTGTGTAGTTATCGAAATATTGAAAACATTTACAAAACAAAACAAAAAGGAAAAATGTGAAATTTTGGATTTGCAAAGCTATTGAAAATTTTTCAGGAAAAAAAAGTTCTACTACGCATACCCAAAAAAAAAATTTTCGAGCCTGCGAAATTTCAGTTTTTTGACTTTTTTCGACTTTGATTTCTAAGGTTTTTTCATTTTTAAGTTTTCATGTATACTATGTCATACCCAAAAATGTCCGCTAAAAACGTTGGTGATAACAGTTTTTTGAAAAAAAAAAAAATATTTTTTGGGTTTTGGGGAGTGTTTTGGTCAAAAAATTGACCCTTTCGCCATTTTTTTTAATGGTTTTTTAGCATACATGCAAAAATGTTTTCGCTTAAAACGAATTTGTCTCATATTTTCTGCCCCACTTAAAATTATGCGCTAAAAGCGTTGGCGATAAGGGTTTTTTGAAAAAAAATTTTATTCGATAAATCGACTTCGAATTTGCTGAGCCCAAAACCTATCGAAAAATCGATGGCGCGATATCGGTTAATCTTGTCCACACAAATCGACCCACCCTAATATATATACCTGTGATTGCTTTGAGATAAAGCTCATGCTTGTATTTTTGTTTGTTTGTAAAAATTTTGAATTTTTTAAATTTATTTGTGTTGCTTTAAAACATAAACATACATACGAGTACATGAATATTTTTGTTTCTTTTTTTTCAGTTGAGTGAAGTTTTTATTGCCCCGCTGCTGATGCTGTTGTTAACTTTTGTTTTTGCTTTTGTTGATATGGGGGTTATTGGTCTTTGTGATGTGGCACCAGGGCTTAGCGCGCAAACGAACATGGCATTGATTCTCCTACGACTCTTTATTTTTTAAAATGCTGCAGTGCTTGTTTTATATTTAAGCTTCTGTTAGCTGCTGTTTTTTGTTTGTTTGTTTCATACTGGAAACAGCATCCAGTTTATGGTCGGTTGGTTGATTTGTCCAAAAGATAAAGCAAAAGTGCTTTCTTTGTGGTTGTTTTACTATGCAATGATTTAAAAATTTTGCTTGAATTTCGCTACCATGCTTTATTTGGCTTTCTCCTTTCAATGTCCTTGCTTTTCATTTTCATGACCCTGAGCAGTGGTGAGTAAAAGGACTGCAGTATAATAATGCGAATAAAAATAAAGCAATGCAAGTACAACGACTAAGCGTCAGCTGCATTAAATACTAACAAAGTTGGGAATAAATATTTTTTCAAATAAAAAAAACTGCTGATAAAAGTATTTTAATATTATCTAACACTAAATAATTCGTATCACCGGGGGTGAAATATTTATATAGCAAAATTATTGCTTGCTTCACGTTCTTGAGCGCATGATTGCTTAGAATCTCATACACAGCTGTTCTGAAGCCCTCGTTACTGCATTTGGAATTGAAAATAGTGCCAAAAAGCAGTCAAACACATAAGTCAGCTGTCCTTCTAGTTCAACGGAAAGTAACACTGCTTAAGATCTTGTGAGCATAAGAGACTACTCAACGTGTTGTTACGAGTTCTGGTTTAGATAGTTTGGAAAAAATAAATAAAATCGTTTGTTAGAATAGTGGATACCGATAATGGCTTTAACTGTTTAAACTCGTATCGACTATATGCCTATTAGAACTAATGGTTGATATAAAAAGTGACAAGTAACAAAATCAACAGAAATAACTACAATTGGTTTAAATAATCTTTCTCAAAATGTAAATAAGATCCATCAATTGACATTATTTCCATTTGTGATGCTAAATAAAGTGATTTGACGTTATTTAAGTTGACCTTGTTACCTGTTACCATATAAAATAAAATAAAAACATTAGTATTATTATGCTACAGGGAGGCTGATGAATTTTGCTACATTAAGAAACTCAAATAATTTTTTTTTCAGTGTATGGAATTCATTTTTCTTTTATTCATGTTAAAGCTCATTAAATTTTATTAAATATTGCTTAATTAGTTTTAAAAATAATGGAATTTAAATGCCCCCCCTGCTCGTCGATGCATGTGCGGCATCTTACCAAAAAGTTGTTCATTACTGCTTGGAGAGTTGAGAAAGGAATAGCCGCAATTGTTTCTCGAATGGATTGCCTTAGTTCATTCAAATTTGTTGGTTTTGCTTTGAAGACTTCCTGTTTGCAATAACCCCACAAGAAAAAGTCAGTGCAGTAAGGTCAGGCGACCTGGGTGGCCAACGGAATGTGGAGTTTCTGGATATCAGCTTATTGGGAAATTTTCGTCGCAATTCTGTCATAACAGGTTGGGCTATATGAGGAGCTGCACCATCTTGCTGAAAACACACAGAGTTGAAAGAAATTCTCATTCGGCGTAATTCTGGATAGAAAAACTCTCAACATGCTCAAGTAATGGTCTCCAGTAACCGTAACGGTGTGACCGTTTTCTTCGAAGAAGTAGGGCCCGACAATGCAGCGTGATGAAACTGCACACCACACTGTGCCACGAAGTGGATGCAATTCCGTCTCATGGAGTATCTGTGGGTTGGAAGCACTCCATATTCGACAATTTTGTTTGTTTATGTTGACGTTTAAATCGAAATGGGCCTCGTCAGACATGAAAAGACAGTTCAACATGTTTCCATCCTCTTCCACCATTTGAAGCATCTTCTGGCAAAATTCCAAGCGAATCGGCAAGTCTGCAGCGTTCAGTTTGTTGGCCATTTGAATTTTATATGGGAATAAGTCCAAATCTTTGTGCATAATTGACTGTAATGACTGTCTGCTTACACCCATTTGAGCAGATAAGCTTCTTGTCGAAACACGTGGATTGTTTTGTATGGCAGCAGCTACAGCAGCGATTGTTTCCTCCGTTCGAACTGAAGGGTTTCGATGGTAAGGTCTTCTGTTGACTGTCCCATGCTTGGCAAAATTGTTTACAAGTCTTATTATGATCCATCTGCTCGGAGGATTGCCGCCAAACGTGCGCCTATACTCTCTTTGAACCGAAACTACGGACTCCAGTGCGTGATAGCGGCGGACAATCCAAATTCTTGTTTCAGTGTCCCAGTTATCCATTTTTGTTAAATGTAAAAGTCAATCTGCAAAATAAAAAAAAATTAACCAGATTCATTAAATAGAAAAAAAGTTATTTAATTTTTTTTTGGTAGCGGCTTTCATTAGCCACCCTGTATATTGTGAAGTAATAGAGGGCCCTCCAGACATTATGCTGCTCAAAAATTTACTTGTGTGGATCTTCCTCATCTTTCGTTTCCATTTCTGCTCCAACTCTCTCTTCCTCCTACTTTTCCTCTATTATATCTTCTTTCTGGTTTTTGCCATTTTTGTATTCCTCTTAATATCACTCAGTAGTACCCTCCTTCGTACCCTCTCATATAAAGGATTTCTATACCGAACATTTTTAATACAAAATAGCAAACCCGGCAGTCGTTGTCCTGCCTAAAATTTTACTTGCTTACATTTAACAAATTGTACTCTTTCGCTCAACCCTTTTTGCTTCTTCCACATTTATCAATATATCCCCTTTTTTCTTTTACCTTTTTCTTTCTCCCCCATCCTCATATACAACAACTCTTCTTTATCCTCTTAATTTTCCTCTAACACTACCTCTATATCCAAATTTCTATTCTTACTATCCTTCTTCTCTCTTTCCTTCGCGGGTGCTGATATGTACCTAGTTTAGAAGATATTTCGAACTTCCTTTTATTTGATCTAGGTACTGCTTTCTGTTTCCAAGAGTTTTTGATATATAGAACGCATATCTTTATATAAAATATCATTAACTTGAATAAAATAAATTGCTAGCTATGTCGAATTGCTATTTTAAATAACCTGGAGGCTTTGCCAAAAACTAGATATGGCCTGTGTCGGTTTACAGAAATCGACAATAAATTTTGGACATTAATGAAGCACCATCAAAACACAAAAAAATTTGAACGTGGCACCTCCCACTTTTCCAAAATTATGTAAATCTTGACTAAATTACCCATATATCCAAATATCATTTATTTAGACCAAATACGGTCAGAGTTATGACGTATTGAAATTTTATATAGCCTGTGGGCGTGGCACCACCTACTTTTGCAGAACTATATATGCCTATGCTTAACCCATAGATCCCAAGCCTATAAAGAACACAGACATACAATCATTTTTATTTATAAGATTATACAAGCGAGCTTTTTCTCTTAGCCATCGTTTTTCTAAGAGTAGGTAATTGGAAATTTATCTCGTATAACCTTTTTTTATTTTAGCATGAGTTCTTCCTGCGATATCGAGTAATAAATATTAAATTTGGGTGGGAGATACTACATCCCCTTCTCCCTTTCTTGAGATGTTAGAAGTTAAACTCATTTAACTCCCTACAAATTTTTAAAAGCTCTCCCTCATACCACACCGTCCAGTGGTCTGAATAATGAATCTAAACTACCTATCTAAACAATCTAACTGGAATATAGAACTTAAATTTAAGCAAAATTGGTCTATGTAGTTGTTAATTATAGTTCAGCCAGACATGTTAAATTTGATAAGTAGCTAGTAATCACTTAATTCGACCGCTTTTTTAATTTTAAATGATAATTTAAATGTTTTTTAACTGATAACGATTAGAAAAAAAATCAAAATAAATAAAATAATCAAAAATAATCAAAAAAAAAAAAAGTTGCTCTGATTACTTTTGATTTTTTTTATTTTTGATAATTTTTGATTATTTAAAATTTTTTTTCAGTATTGTTGTAGAATCACATAAATTTACACATACAAAAAATCATGAATTTATACGATTATTGAAAAATATTAAAAAAAAAAATTGTCAAGAAAATAAAAAATAATCAACAGTAATCAAAGCAACTTTTTTTGATTATTTTAATTTTTAAAATTTTTTTTTTAATAATCGTAAAACGTCATTATTTTTTTTTGGTTAATTTTTTTAATTAATTGGAGAATAATCCTTAAAAATTGAAAGTAATTGGTAGTCAATCATTAAATGTATTCTCAAGAAAGTAAGCTATCAAACCGGTAACCATTACCATTAGTAATCAATCTTTAGCCCCAATCGGTCAATTAGAAGATTTTTATATATAAAGATTTATGAGAGGTCCACTGTGGTAGATGTATTTGAGAAGGTTTATCATTCATCACAGCATATGTAAACACATTTTATATTCTAGCCGACAATATTGATAGCAATAACATAGCAGCGATAGCAGCATCGAATTTAAAAACCATCGATATAGTGATAGTTCCCCAACTTAGCTCTGAAATGAAATGAAGAACATTAATTCCAACATTCTAGAAACTGACTCATCACTTTAGGAAGCGTAGAAAACGTGCATCATTTTCTAGCTTTTCTATGTCAAGTTTTTAATGCTTAGAGAACGCATCTCTCTACGAAATAAAAAAAAAAAATATTGTAACGCTGATTTCGGTATGCTTGTCAAACATATAGAGCTTTTTTAATTTTATTGTGTGGAGAAGAAGTAGAAAATATTGTGCATGCGTGTTTTGTTGTTGAGTGTAGAAAAAATGTTTTAATAAAGTGGAAAACTTTCTACCTTTTCTATGCTTGAACCAGCGTGGTTGGTTTCAATCGGCTTCTTCATAACCAGAAAAACTTTTATAAGCCACACCAAACCTGCAGAAATTGTTCGACCAAGGCTAAGCGAAATGGATCAAAGTGGTAAACGAGTTGTCAAAACGTACACTTTTTTTCCAGCTTACTATACATTATGTTTGGACTGTTTTCCTCTTTTCTTTTACTGGCGAGAAGGAGAGAGAACAACAATAACAAAAACTGAAAGCAGAAAACAAAGTAAATAGGAAGGTAAATGAGAAGAGCAGGAAAAAAAGCAGCCTTGAAACATTGAAGCTAGATAAATATTAGGGAAAGATTAGAAAACGAGCCCGATTTTGATTGCTGGGCAGATATAGGTATATAGGTTTTTGTTTGTGAAAGTATTTTTAATATAATAATTAGTATTTAGTTGCAGTAACTACTAAGTATTAAGAAATCTAATATATTTGATTATTGAATATTATATTTCATTCATAGCATGTTGTAAGAATGTGATAAAATAAATGTTTGTATGTTAGTTAAATAGTTAATTTGTAAATTTAAAGCTTAACCAAATAAACGGTGTGTAAATATGAGGCTGGACAAAAAATTTAGCTTTTTTTGGAATTATATTGACATTATTTTTGAGAAACGCAGAAAAAGCACAGTAAATTTCCAGATTTTAATATTATTTTCTGGAGCTCTGTCATTGCGAGTCTAGATTTCGTAGGATTGATCTCATTGAAATCCAGCGAAGAATTACCCCATGCCAATAAATGTTACTTTGGCCTTAGTAGGCAATTGAGAAGCAAATTCCTCTCTAGAAGAACAAAAACTACGCTCTACAAGTCGCTCATGATACCTGCCCTGCAATATGGAGCAGAAGCATGAACGATGACAGCCGCAGATGAGTCGGCCCTTCAGTATTCAGTATTCATTGGAAAGACTAAGTGGAGAACGCTCTGCGGTCCCTTGACGTTCTAATTAGCGTCAACTGGCAATGGATAAAGTCAGATGGCGCGCTATGTTGGAAAGTCAAAATCGTTTAGACGGTTAAACAAACAGCCATAAAGGGCTGTTGACCTACATATGTATGTATGCATGATCGCATTGAAATCCTTCAATCCATTGAAATAAAGAAGTTGGGCTGCATACAATGTTGTAGCAGAGCTGGTAAGTAATGTACTAATCGTAATGATTATCAGTTTGATTGATTATTTTTTGGAAAAGAATACTACTTCTTGATTACCGATTTTTCGATTTTTAATGATTACTTAAAAAAAGTAAAAACAAAAAATTTAAAACGAAAAAGGCAAGAAAAGTCAAAACTAATCAATAGCTGTAAATTTTTTTTTAATACTTTTGATTTTTTGTTGATTACTTTTTAGCATTGTTGCAGATTATGACCACATAAGGAAAAACAATCAAAATAATTAAAAAATAATCAGAAACTATCAACATTTTTATTTTATTTTCAATAACTTTTTTTTTAGTTGCTTGATTTTTTCTTGATTATCTTAAATTTTTTTCCAATGGTAATCATTAGTATTTCCAAGAAATGATAAAAAAAAATCACAAATAATCAAACACTGAGGCTGGCAACCCTATTTAGAAATATTTTTTCAAATACGCAAGAAAATATCTTTTCTTTGATATCCATATTGGCATATTTTATTTCATTAAAAAAAACAAGAAATGTGGCAACCCCTTAAAAGCGTGCTATGTAGCAACACCTAGGTAAAAATTCTTAGAATGTGGTACACTATGTACACACTAAAATTCATTGAAATCGGTTTGATTTGTTTTCGGGATAGTCTGCATATACAAATATACAAGTCTCGTATTCTCATAGTTAATTGTTTCCAACAAAATAATAGTTTTCAGCCTACTAGAAAACCAAAACTTTTTTGTATAAACCAGCCTAATAAATATATAAACTTGTGTATGCACGAGACTTTTGGCAGTCAAGCGAAAATTAATTTAGCACCATTTATTTATGCAAATTATTTATATCCTTTGGCTAAGTAGCAAAAAACACATATTTTAATTAAATAATAATTAAATAGCTCCGTAATAAAAAGCGATATAGTTTAAATGAATAAACCATATTTTAAGGCATTGATACGCAAATTTAAGTCAACTTTTTAATAAATATATCGCATTAGAAAACTTTTGTTTTAGCAAAGAACGATTTACATTGTAATCTCATTTTAAATATGTTAAGCTTTAAATATTGTTAGCCTTTTTTTCAATTCTGTGTTTTGTATTATTTGTTTCGGCTTTTTTTTTTAATCAAACCAAAATACAAACCACATATTTTAATGATATATGACTTTTAAAACCTTTAAAAAATCTCTTTTTTTATTGAGTCTTAGGAACAATAATATAAGAAGAAAAAAAACACTAAATCAATAATGTTTAGTATGGTAAACAAAGTAGCAGCATTCAGATATCCCAACGAATGCCTGAGAGGATTCTCTCATTTTAAATAAGTTACAGATATTTAAAAATCTGACAATTAACATAACTGCTACACTCGTTATAAACATACATGAATCTTATTAGGTACTAGGTACGTTTAATGGATTATTTATAGTACAAGTTTAGAGTCCCTTTTGCTTCCACGCGTACACTACGAAAACTGCGCTGCTTTCACAAATACATTACCACATTCTATAAAGCAGTGATGCTAACGATTACCGCGCAAGTCAAGTGGTCAAGTCAACGCAAACCACAATAAAAATGTTCAATGTCAACTGGAAGATTTTATGAAATAGCAAAAACTTTACGAATTAGTCTGTCGAGAAATCGTGGCTGTATATGGCGAAATAGTAATAGTAGGGAAATTAAATTTAATATCGTTCCCCGAAACAAGAAGGCGCTGCGTTTTTAATGATTTTCATTTAAAATATAGCGAATTCTGTAACATAATCCACATAACAAGAAATTTCAAAGTTTATACAAAGTTCAGGAAAGTAATTTATATCTGAAAAAATTACATCAAATCGGAATTTTTAGAAAATGTTTGAGCATGCCGTGTTGTAGCCCACTCAATTCAGGTATGTGCAATTTAGAAATTACTCAAAAATTTTCCTGAACTTGCAGCATTTTTTTCTTCGAGGATGTGGAGTGATTTCAAAATTTATTGATCTACAAAATTGTGTACTCAAAAATTGGCTCGAAACTCTACCAAACAATTTTTGCAGATTTTGATGCCCATTTTTTAAGGTTTAATTAAATCTCCTAAACGTTGTGTAGACTATGAAACACACCTGGTAAATTTGGTTAGTAATTCGTAATCAATTAATTAATTGGTAATTAAAAAGGAAATTATTAATTGATTACGATTAGAAAAGATCAAAAATAATCAAAAAATCTAAAATTTAAAGTAATGGTAATCAATCATTAAATATATTCTCAGGAAAATTATTAATCAAACGGTTAATAATTACAATTAGTTATCATTATTTATCAGGTCTGCTTTGAAATATCTATTTATGTGGTTTCTGTCAGTTAATTCGACACCTTTTTTAATGGGTAACGATTATTTTAACTGTTTTTCCAGAAAAGGCAATCATTAATTGATTACGATAAGAAATAATAAAAATTAATCAAAAAAAGTCGTTTTGATTACTTTAGATTTTTTTTTGATTTTTTTTTTAATAATCGTATAAAATCAAGATTTTTATTTTATATTTTTTTTTTAGTTAATTTGAAAGTTATCATTAAAAGTTGAATGTAATGGTAAGCAAGAAAATAAGTAATCAAACTGGTAATAATTACGATTAATAATCAATATTTACAAAACTGTGACAAAGAAAACAAGTAAGGCAAGGGCTGTCTTCGACTGTGCCGAAGACTTTATAACTTTCATGAATACGCATCGCGGTTTTAAGTATCCTATCCTTTTATTTATTTATTTATTTATTTATTTATTACGACTCTTCGAGCCTAGATCAACACTAAAAGAATATTATTACATTAGTTAAAATAAAATCATAGAATCTATCTACTACTTAAAGATTTGGCATACTCATATAGCCTTTTTTTGAATCGGTTAATATCACAATTTTTCACACTTTCTGGCAATTCATTAGAGCATTTTTTCCCCTTGTAAAAAAGACTATTTTTTCCGACTCGGTTTTATAGTTTGGTAACTTAAAATCATTTCGCTGTCTTGTATTCCGGTTATGAACCTCGTAGTTAAATTTGATACTTGTTCGCAGATAATCGGGTAAATTTCCGTCTATTATGTTGTAAATAAATTTCATAGTATGAAAAAATATTTGTTGTTCTACACTCATCTAATTCAAACTTATAAGCATATCTTTTATTGGAGTATCATACCGTTTGCATAATATAAAGCGCATAGCATTTTTTGCAGCTTTTCAATTTGAGAATCTTTCATTATAAAGAAAATTGTAGAGCAATAGATAAAATGAGGCTCAACTATTGATCTGTATACTTTTACTTTATAGTGGATACTCAAATTTTTACAAGTTCTGTACCACAGTTTTGTTGCTATTTTACTAATTGTATAATCAATATGCGAATCAAATTTTAATTTGCTGTCTATTCGGATACCCAGGTATTTAATTGTATTAACTTTTTCAATTTCGGTATTATTTATTTTAATGGGTTCAAGATCCGCAATATTTTTTCTTGTAATTACCATATATTTTGTTTTCTCGATATTTATTTTTAGCCTATTAGCATAAAGCCAAATATGAAGGGCATTTAAATCAATCTGTAGTTTTTCTCTTATATCCTTCTCATTTTTTCCATTTATTGAGATAAGCGCATCGTCAGCAAATAGTTTAATAGAACTAAATTTCAAAATAGAATTGATATCATTAATGTAGATATTAAATAAAATAGGTGCAAGAACGGAGCCTTGGGGTAGCCAATCTTGACGTCCACTTTATCTGATAATGTAGAACCAATGACTGTTCTTTGCGTTCGATTTGTTAAAAAATTTTTAAACCAATCTAATTCCACCTCTCGAATGCCAATATCTAATAATTTATCGAGTAATATTTTTTGATGAACTAACCACTATTAGTAAAAACTCTGCAAAACTGATAATTTAAAGAGCTATATGTTATGTAGGTCCGATCTGGCTGATTTTCACTACACACATTACATACATAATAAGTACCAAACCTTCCTAGCTTTTTAATTGCAAAATTTATAGCCCAAAACCCATTTATCGAAACAATCGATTGTATGGAAGCTATGTGTTGTATTGCTCCGATCTTGCTGATTCCGACGAATGATTAATCTCATGCAAAATGGCGGCTCCATACCAAAATTCATCAAGATATCTCAAAAACCTAGTCCCTAAATTTGCGTACAAACATACAGACGGACAGACGGGCATGGCTAAATCGACTCACCTCATCGCCCTGATCATTTCGGTATATTTATTGGTGGGTCTATCTCTTCTTCTTCTCATACTTACAAACATAGGACCAAAGTTATAATATCATTTCATGTTCATGAAAGGTATAACAAGAGAACTCTTTTTATGTCCTTAAATTCATGCAGGACGAACTTTCCGACTAGGTATCAGCAAGCAGTCAAGCAAGAATTTCTATACATGCATACTAAGCGAAATCTCATTTACAACTCAGGTCTTCATAGAATCAATATCAATAACATCTACAACGTACTCAGGTACACCCCAGCTAACCAAGGGTTGGAAAAGAAAAACAATTTTTAGCCATAAAACTCACATTTCTCGGAGCTTTACCTTTAGCAAAAAAGGAGGGGGCACCCTAAAAGGAGTCATAAAAAAGAATCCAAAATAACACATATTTTCCTCCATTTTGAGGGGGTTTGAGGCTTTTACGGACTCTTTTCTTACGATTCCTATAAGGTTTTTAGAATCATATCTGTGTCTTATTATTCAGAAGATTGTACCCCCTTTAATGTTATATATACAGTTTTATTTATATAATTTTGAAAATATAATGCTTTTTTTTAAAACTTTTTCTATGATAAAAATATTTGTACAACTAAATATGTAAGTACAACCAACCCCTATACATTTTTTCTTTGGAATTTATCAAAAAAAAAAAAAAAACCTTAGAAAATGCCCTAAAACATTCATAAAATTAAACGTTTCCGCTCACCCGCTAAAAGCATAGTGGAGCCGACAGTACCCGTTAGTGCTAAAGTCATGTTAAAGAGAGCACTATTAACTCATTGCAACTGTAGATTTAACATGCTTATAATGAACGTGCTGTGGAGAATTCCCAAAAAGCAGAATACCTTTACTATAAGCTTACGATTAACTTACTGTAGCAAGTTTTGCGTTTGCAAAACGTTTACTATAATCGTTGTTAAACGTTTGGAAAAAATTGTCAAATCAACGAAAGTGATCCCTTTTTAAACAATTTCAAAAGCGGTTTGGAAAACAATTTTTAATTAACGTTTTATTCGACGTACAGTAAAGGTTTGCTGAAAACTGATTGACAAAACTCCAATTTAGTCAACGACGGTGAAAAGGGGCCAGTAGCCTGATGATTATGTACTAGACCTTTGCTCCGAAAGTTGCTAGTTCGAATCCCGACAATTTCTTCACCTTTTTATTACATAAATTATTATAATTATTTTAAAATATGTTTTATAGTTATTTCAGTTCCTATTATTACTTTTTGTACAATTCCAAGTATAGTATAAAAAAATTTGAAAAAATATTCGGAGATAGCTTTTTTACCAATTTGTGGCGTGCTGCTTCCAATTTTTTGCATTTTCATTTGGAAAGCAAATCAGATGAATTTGTGCTAAGAAGCCTTCCAAGGCAGAAGTACCCTAGGACCCCGTTTCGAAAAACCTTTTCTAAACCACTTTTGATGTTACCTGTCCCAGGACTCGAACCGTGGGCTTTACGGTGTGGTAGGCTGGCAACACTACCGCTACACCACGTCGGCCATATAATAAGATTCATAGCTGCCCAGCTGTTCACCTCGCAGAAAATTCACCTCAAGTTAATTCCCCAAAGCTACCACACAATTGTGAAAACATATTTAAACATTTGTGAAATTTTATAGTTACAAACTCGTTTGGAAAACATTGATTTCAACGTTTGGGAAATATTGTTTAATAAACTAGCTTACTTCATTGTTTATTGGGTTATTTTGTAAAGGAAATATCAAGCTATTTGCTTATTTCACTAAGCTTTTGAAGAAATTTCTTAACGTTTACTTTGCGGGTGTGTTGCTTATATAAAAATTGGCAAGAATTTAATATTTTAAATGCAAGCTTTCAGATTTTTTCTCTGCCAAAAATAAATTCTATTCTTCCCGAATGATATAAGCGGTGTTTTAATTTTAAACACATTTGTAATTTCATGTTTGCTTTAGCTGCGTGATTGCTTACAGCAATAAAAAATTTAATATTATTATTATTTATAACATTTGAAACTATGAAATATGTTAAAAAATTGTGTACACATTGGGTGCCTCAGAGAAACTAAACTGCATGTTTAGTAACAATTAAAAAGTTCTTGTATCCATTGCAGTTTTTGTGGTTTGGCAGTAAATTGTTTTTGGGCGAAAACACAATTTTACAAAATATTGTTTTGATAAGAATGCTTTTAATATAAAAGTACAATTGGAAACGTAATTGAATGGTTTTATAAATTCTATGTATTTTATCAAACAAACTGTTTTGTTCAAGAAAAAAAAAGTTAATTATTTTCAGTTTAGTACAGCAGCAACAACAACGTATTTTTTAGCTATGTGTTGTCGCATTTGAGCAAAAAAAATTTTTTTGTTTTATTAACACTCAAAGTCTCCTAGGGTCATTTTGTGACCCAAAGTAACTTAAAACTAAAATTTTTTCTATATCGCTATTTCAGTGTTTTTTTCCCATAAGCCCAGTGCACAAATTTCAAAAGTAATTTGAAAATTTTCATACATTTTATAAAAATCATATTTATTTAGTAGAAAAGGACACTATCGGGTCATTTTGTGACCCATATGAAAAATTTCTTTTGGTCACCCTGTGACCCGTTTCAGTTTGTTGTGTTTTGGTCAGCTGTTGCAAATCAAACCGTTTAGTTGTCACAATGCAGTTATTATTTTGTAAAAAAATTCAACAGTTGCATAATTTCAGAAATTTAGAAAGTAAAATTGTAAGATAGGAATAAATGGCGAATAAAAATTGGAATTTGAGGTCAACAGGCGCAAGGGTAAATTTATTAAGGTTTTTATGCCAAGTTTTTTATAAAAGTGGTCACTTTTTATGCAGCAACGCATAAGTGATGAAGGAATTCGTGCTATTCTGAATACATCTGAATCCAGCAATGCCTTATTTAGTGGCGACGACGACGTCGATATCGATATGGATTATATACCAGAAGTGGAAAGCGATCATGATAATTATGAGGGTATTGACGAAGATTAAGACATTGAAAACGATATTGAAATTTCTGGAAATCAGACTAACTTTCAAAGCAAAAGCAAAGAAATTGTATGGCATACTACCCCTTCGCCATATTCACTCTCTAGCGCGCCGTCAGAAAACATAATCCATGGCTGCATGGGAGTCAGTCCCTATGCAATCCATAGAATAAGTAATATTACAGATTCTTTCAATATCTTTTTTACAAGCGCACTGAAGCAGGTTATCATCAAGTTTACCAATATGGAAAGAAAAAGGGTGTATAAAGATAGCTACGTTGAAATTGTAGAGGCAGAATTGGATGCATATTTGGGAGTTTTACTACTGATTGGTAAAAATTTAATAAGATATTATCGATATATATATATATATATTTATATTCTATGATGGTTATAGTTAGGTGTTTACCGATCCCATGGTGAAAGTATTTAAAGCTTGTGGACGCAAGCCATGGCCAACCAATTTTAACCCTAGACGGTCATCCTTCGTCAAAATGACTACGAACTATTTTATTTTCACTGTAAATAAGTTTTTTATTGTTCGTGTTGATCTCCGCTTTCGTATAGCGATAGTCGGTTGTTTCCTCTCTTTGAATTTGTATTTATTAATAACGAAATAAGTAATTAAAAAAAATAAAACGCGTTCATGATTTCGACTCACACCCTACTGAAAATGGATTTGAAATAAGTCGTCGTCATATTGACGAAGGATGACGTTAGTGTACAAAAAAAAAAGGATGACCGTCCAGGGTTAAGAGCAGTGATGTCTATGAAGCGTTTTCAAGTTATTTCGAGCCTTCTGGCATTCGATAATAGAGAACTGCGTAGCTCCCAATGGCGCGGAGATAAATTAGCACCAATACGAGATTTTTACGAAATGTGGGTCGATCACTTGAAACTTATATATTCCCCCCCTTAAATTTTACAGTTGATGAACAACTAATAATTTTTCGGGGAATATGCCCTTTTAAGGTTTACATACCAAGTAAGCCCGTTAAATATGGTATAAAGGCTTGGGTTGCAGCAAATGCCACAACTGCATTCTGTCTAAACTTTCCAATATACACAGGTAACACAGGCACAAAGAGTTGTGCTAGATTTAGTTTCTAATTATCAGGGAAGAAATATCACAGCAGACAATTTTTTTCCACATATAACTTAGCCTTAGAGTTACTAAAGAAGAATATCAATCTTTTTTTACACAGTACGAAAAAATAAGAGATCTTTGCCAGAATATGCATCGCCCAAAGAACTGACAAAACTACCGGAACACACAAGTAAGTTTTTTTTCAATGATAAAATGTCACTTGTTCAGTATGTACCACAAAAATTTAATGAGTAATGAGTACTTTTCATCACGAGATATATAATCTTCAGGATTATCCAAAAAAAAATACCCAAAATCATTGAGTTTTATACCTCGACGAAGGCCGGCGTCGACAGGTCAACAGGGTTACAGATCTGGCAGGGTTACACTATAAAATCGAGGCTTTGGACGATTAGACAGTGGGTGCCATAGGGTAAAGGTAAAGGTCCCTCCTATGACGAATTCTGTACTAGGATAAACTGCTACCTCCGCCTCCAGAGACATAAGGAAACATCTCCATAAGCACCATGATGTCAGCCGGCACCACCTGTAGATTGATCCCTCAGATTTTGGACGGTAAACCCCATAACTGATATCCAACCACCTGAGAAAGCTGAAGAGGAGAGCGTCCTTCCGTCTGAGGCACGAAATCGATAGTCTCAAAAAATTATCAGTTAGGTCACAGTCTAATTAATACATTTAAGTAAGAAAATCTTTTCAAAAGAAGTCAATCGCCATCTAAAACTACGCCCATCTTAGTTCAAACGGCAAAAGGGAGAATATGTTAATTATTTAATTCAATTACGATCTTCTTGATATATTCACCAATCAACAACCGCAACCCACAAAGCCTTAACACAATACATACAACAGCACCAGAAATCAAATCATATAGGTATGTGTTCACCAATACTATCAAACGAGGAACAATACTGCATACAAAGCATTTACATACATTCCTGCCATCCTAATAGCATTAAAGGGATATCAAAGCTTAGTAAACTCGCTAAATAGCTTAGGAGTAGCAAACCAAATTCACCGCAGAACAACCCAATTTAGTTAAGAAACTTTTGTGAGATCTTAATCGAATTTCCCTGCACATAAAGCCAACCAATCGAAAATAAACCTTGAAGTGATAAATGTATATGTGCATAACACAAACTATCACCTTGTCATCCCTACACGAGCATATTACTTAGCATAAACTGTGCGGCGACTGTGTCAACGAGATTTATGCCTGTTAAACATTATTTCAGCTGGATAAGCTCCTAAAATGATACGAATTCTCCATGTCAAATAATAGTTCATATTCTCATTCAGATGTGCGGCAAATAGCCTGCAGTCAACCGTACTCTTTTTCAACTATTTCCATACTAATTTAGGCGGAGTTGCCAAACCTTTAGCAGTGCCGTGGCTAAACATGTGTATCCAGCGCAAAAAATTAATTAAACGAGAGATCGCCAAGTGGTTTAAATTCAACTACAAAACTTATTTTAATTATTTGCTGTCCTTTCATTCGCCCTTTCATTCCATTCTCTAATGTCCCTTTCCTTTAATATATTTTCAATTTATTTCATTTAATTTAACTTAATTGAATTTAGTTTTATTTTATTTTGTTTTATTTTATTTTACTTCTTTTTATTTTATTTTATTTATTAATTTAATTTTATTTTATTTTGTTTTATTTTATTTTACTTCTTTTTATTTTATTTTATTTATTAGTTTAATCTTATTTTACTTTATTTTAATTTATTTTATTTTATTTTTTTAAATTTTATTTTCTTTAATTTTATTTTATTTTATTTTATTTTAATCAATTTTATTTTATTTTACTTCATTTGATTTTATTTTGTTTTATTTTATTTTATTTAATTAAATTTTATTTAATTCAATTTAATTTAATTTTATTTTTTGTTTTATTTTATTTTTTTTATTTTATTTTATTTATTAATTTAGTTTTATTTTACTTTATTTTAATTTATTTTATTTTATTTTATTTTATTTTATTTTATTTAATTTTTTTTAATTTTTTGTTTTGATTCATTTTAGTTTATTTTATTTTATTTGGTTTTATTTTACTTTTTTTATTTTTTATTTTATTTTTTTTTTTAATTTAATTTTATTTTGCTTCATTTTATTTTATTTTGTTTTATTTATTTTATTTTATTTAAATTTACTTTATTTAATTTAATTTTATTTTATTTAATTCAATTTAATTTTATTTTATTTGATTTCATTCAATTTAATTTAATTAAATTTTATTTTATATTATTTTATTTTTTTTATTTTATTTTATATTATTTTTTTTATTTTACTTTATTTTATTTTATTTTATTCTATTTTATTTTATTTGGTTTTTTTTTATTTTATTGTATTTTATTTAAATTTGTTTTATTTAATTTAATTTTATTTAATTTAGTTTAATTAAATTTTATATTATTTTATTTTTGTCGTATTTTATTTTATTTTATTTTATTTTACTTTATTTCATTTTATTTTATTTTATTCTATTTTCTTTTATTTTATTTAATTTTATTTCACTTCATTTTATTTTATTTTATTTTACTTTATTTTATTTGGTTTTATTTTACTTCTTTTTGATTTTTTATTTTATTTTTTTTTTTATTTTATTTTATTTTACTTCATTTTATTTTATTTTGTTTTATTTTACTTAAATTTACTTTATTTAATTTAATTTTATTTGATTTAATTAAATTTAATTTAATTTGATTTTATTTTATATTATTTTGTTTTTGTCGTATTTTATTTTATTTAATTCAATTTAATTTTATTTTATATTATTTTATTTTTGTCGCATTTTATTTTATTTTATTTTATGTTCTTTTATTTAACGATGGTGAAAATCGAGTACAACATTCCGGGGATAGGTACCATATTAATAAACGTTAGGCGCCGCAAGACAATCACTTGACAATTTGGCGATGCTTGCTAATATCTCGCCTATTACTTATTGTTGGTTGCTTTTAGTTTACCTTTTTGCATAAGTAACCAAACCGTTAATTGATTAATTTCTTGAGTTCAATCCCAGTAGAACTTGAAGCGAGATCTCCCCAAGCGATGAATAAGATACTACTCTCTTTGGCATCCTTTTGGAACAATAGAAGACATTTTTTTTATTTTCTGCTCTAATGCTACTCTTTGTGAAGGAAAAGGAGAGATGTATCCAAGCCAATAATAAGAGGGTAATCCCCTTAACATCCTTTCGGATAAATAACAGAGATTTCTACAATCTGTGCTTCGATTTTACTAATCTTGAAGAAATTCTTAAGTTATTAGTAAAAGATTACTCCCTTCTACATAGTTTTTTAGCGAAAATAGAGATTTCTCCAACTTCTACTTTTAGGTAGCACCTTTTTGAGTAAGCCAAATTCCTCCGTCAACAAAGAAAAAAATTTTCGAAGCAAGAAAAAGCTGCACTCGTAGAAATATGAGAAATAAACACAATTTAAATAATGATTTAAATTATAATATCTATTGTTTTCCATAATTAATACCTTATTTGCGGGAATGAGAGGTAATTATGTATATGTTCTATTCCATTGCTTCCATTCCTGCAATTGCTTCCATAGAAGGTTGGCATGATTTCCCAAAGATATTTCATTGGTCTTTTAGGAATAATGTGAAATGTCTCCCTCATTAATCTCCAGGGATGTTTTCTAAAATTCTCCAAAACTCACCCATTACTCGATTGTGTTTCATGAAAAAGTAATAACAAAAACTGTATTAATGTCTTTTGAGAGGTGGAAGGGAGTTTTTCTATTACTAGCCCTCCTAGGACACGCAATGTTAGAAGGGAGTATACAAAATTATATGGTAATACACAGAAGTATAGGGAGTAATCTCTCAAGGGAGTACTCTTTGATAAATAAAACGCTGGTTCTACTGGGATATAAAAGGAATTGTATGAAGTTAGTAAATAAAATGAAATTTATATAAAGGTTGCATGTAAACTTTGATTATAGCGTGAACGGAATGAGAGCTCAAAATAAGGTAACATTTCAGAACTTTTGGCATCAAAATCGAGATTTAATAAGATTGCTATTTACAATCTCTGTGCTAAAATTCAAATGGTAATATGAGCTGGGTTCCGCAAACTATTATTTTCTCCTCAAGAAAATGTTAAAAACAAGCTGATATAAATTTAGTTATTTTCTTGCATGCTTTTGAACGGCATTATTGCGTTTAGTTTGTATCCCCCATTCGGTTCGCATTTGTATAATATATTTAAATATTTTCATTACTTTATTCCACAATTTTTTCCCTGCGCAAATTTTCTTCAAACATTTTAATTGTATGCGAGCTACTGCTGCTGATCCTGCTGCGGTTAATTAAAGACAAACAATGTCCCAAATAAAAAACGCGCACGAAATGGATTGCTACCATTTACTACAAACACTCTACGTCAGCTTATTGGGAACAGTCTTGTAATTTCCATATATTTATAAAAAATATTACCTCATACGAGTATATCAGACGACGTAAAAAAAATTCAAAAAAAAAAAATATTCAAAAAGGTGAGCTATTCACAAAAGCGGGAAATCAAAGCCTTCGATAGTTAAATATTCTAGAGGCCTGAAGGCATTTCTATCGACGGCTTCCTTTGAGTAAGGAATACGACTACTAAGTTGAGTAAATAGTGTAACGATGACTTGATAATCTTTCGCTTTCTTGGAAAATCTCAACATACTGCTTCACGATTCCTCTAAATTCAAATTTTGCTATTAAAAATGTTCCGATCCAACAACAAAAACCTTTCAAATGATGGATTTCGAAGACTTTTTGAACATAATGAATCTGCTGAGGACGAGTGCGATGTCGATGACTTCCGCAATGAAGATTTTGACTTTGATCCACTAGAGGACACTTGGATTAACGAAATGCTGAATTACTCTGACACCTTAAGAGATGCAATTGATGTAAGCTTCATGGGCTACCGTCTGCAGAAACAGCCAGTTATTTTACAGTAAACGTTGAAGCTTCTTCGACGTAAACGTCGCACGAAAAATATTTCAGAGCTGGAATATGAGGAAGATTTCCCCAATAAGCCAACTAGAAATATGTTTAGTCGCATTCCTAAAGTCCTGGGAAATGACAGGCAGGCCATCAAGGGAGTTTTATGGTAAAAAATACACCTTCAGCGTCGTGTCAACGAGTTGGTTTTTCGTCTTACAGCTTCGAGCTGTTTTGCGGCGATAGAGACAATAAATTATTGCTGTGTGCTGATCTTGCAGCTGCTTCTAACTTCGGTATAAGATTATTAAAGTACATACCGAACTGTATTAATCACGTTATATACTTCGATAATTTCTACATCTCAGTGGGCTCATGCGAGGAGACAAATATAAGTCGGGGATTTTGTGAAGAGTGTAATGGGGCAGTTTGTGAACTAGAAATAAGTAGTGTACTCTGGTACGATACGAGTTCTGGTAGCTTCCTCTCTGCTTGTGTGGGAACAGAAGCGTTTGTAAGTCCTACCACACGATGAGATAGAAAGAAAGAGATAGAAAGAAAGAACAAAATTGAAGTAAGCTGCCCAGCAATTATCAAGGAGTACAACACACAATTATGGGCGGAGTTGACTTATTAGATGGACTTATTGTACGATACCGGGACTCGTTTGTAGTCACTATGGAATAATTTCGATATCAACTTGAACTATTTTTCATTAACCAAACCAAAGACGTACAAGTTTCATGGTCAATGTGTGTCATCATTCGATTGACATGGAGTGTAAGAATGGAAGCACAAGAGTCTTTCCTACATGTTTGACAAAATAAAAAAAATGTGGTAAAACGTAGTTTTTGTAAGAGGCGCTATTATTCAAGATAAGTACTTGCATGAAGCGTTCACATATTTTGTAGGCAGATATGTGATTATATACTCAGAAGAGAAGACAACTAGTTTTAAACTACTTCAAAAATTCGTACGAAATCAAACATTAATTCATACTTGTCGCAGTCTAGTTCTAAATAGAGCGGAATAGTCTAGTTCAATCATGACAGTTGAAAACGATCCAAAAACTTTCTGGCTTTAAAACTCTAATAAAGTTGTGTGCTTTTACGGAAATTCCAGCTCTAAGCTAATTTAATAGGGCTGCATTGAGTTAGCTTCCAGTGCATGTCTCCAAACTTTTCTAATCTCTGAAATTTCGTTGGTACAATTTTAACCTTTTCCAGACTAGTTCGATAACATTCAGAAAAGTCAATTTAAATTATATTTTTTTGGACTAGTTGCTCTGCACCGGTTTTGTCGGAGCAGTTTGTTCCAAGAAAACATTTTTTCGGACTAGTACTTCGTTTCACGACAAAGTAGATGCATCTTCCATTATATGTTTCTAAATCTTGACGCTTCAGTACTCTCTTAAACTTAAAAGTTTTTTCTGGTAAAAATTTAGCCTCTTCCGGCTAGTTTGAGGCCACTCCGAAAACTAAAGTTGCAAGGCAATATTTTTCGAAATAGTTTAATGTGTAATCGTACACAGAGCCTGTGTAATCAGTCCAGAACGCTCCTAATAATGTAATGCCAGAAATATTTTTAGTTTTAAGCCGATAAATTTTCGGACTAGTTTGGTATCTCCAAATGTATGTTTTCAACACAAGGCGCAACAACAAGTTGTTTACTTTTTTGGACTAGTACAAATCCACGCAGAAAATTCGAGCTGTAGCTTAGTTGAACTATTTAGGACTACTGTAATATTTCACTGCAGGATACAAACAGGTTTCAGTATAAAAATATATGTATATACATTTGTATGTGTGCGTGTGGAGAGCGCATAACAATGACACGCTTTTCGCATGTTTCAAACATTTTTCTTGACACTCAGTAAGTACCATCTGCCACATACCACACGCCACGTGACACCCTCTCCGCAATGCTACGCTAAATTACGCTCTGCCTTGCTTGGTATTTTACGCTGTCGTCTTTATTATTTTTTCACTTTTTTATTTCACATTATAATCAAACAATTAAGTGAATGAAATTAGGTTAGTACCACAAAGCAAGTAGAATTCCAAAGCAAATACAATGAAAAAGTTTACAAATATTCAACTACATCGACAATAAAATTAAAAAGCGGCATAAAGTAATAAACGCGCGAAAACCAAAACAAACAACAGAAAGAAAACTAATTCTAAAGCAACAAAAACCCGTATAAAAGATACGAAGTTAGGTATGAAAAAATAACTGAAAGGCGGCAGGTAGTCAGGTCAGTGTGGGAGCATTTGTGCAACAGTCGCAATAACAGTAAAATGGAAACGCATTAACAACCGTTATACAAAACGCACACAAACGCAGCGCTGGAGGCATGACATAAGCGCGCAGTGCTGTTTGGGGGTAATGGTGCTATTGTAAATAATGGCAGTTTCTTTGGTTGGGTGTTGAGTTAGGCCGACTGTCGCACAATCAGTGTTAAATGTTGCGGCAAGTGAGGGTAACAAAAACAAAAAATTTTAAATAAAAATGTGTGTAATTGTGGCAAGCTTGATGGGAATTGCAACATTGTTGCTGTTGGCCTACATTTGTAGCCCCACGTTGCCTGCGCTCTCATTCTCGCTCTTGTCCGTCCTTTTTAGTGCTTTGTGTGGTGCAGTGTGCGCGTTGCAAAGTACAAGTATTTTCGTCATTGTCCCAGCCTTCGTAACAATTGAACAAAGCAAAAAAAGGGAAAGTTTACAATGAAAAGCACCACTTGACCAATTGTGCATTAAGCAATTAAATCGGAAATCGCAATTTATTGTAGCTCATAAGTTGATCGCCTTCACAAATACACACACGAAAGCAAGTAAATCTGTACTGCATTTCAGTACTCTCGGATTTAATATATTTTAATACTCTAAATACTGACCGCTTTTCAAATGTGAACACCTTTGGTCTCGGTATGAACTATCCCGCTATAGAACAGTCCAGCAAAGATTCCCGTAACAAAATGTAACATGCGTCTGAGTCTGTTGGTGTTGTTGTTGAGTGTGGTTTTATGAATATCTGAGGTGCCACTGAGATTTGCTCGTTGACATGGGACGATCTGTTTATGTTACAGTGCTGATTGTCTTAACACCGTGTGGTTTGTTGCAAACGATGAATGTTCTCAATCGGCAAACAGAAACCAGAACTCTGTTTATAATGAATAAAATAAAAAAAATAAAATAAAGTAAATTAAAATAAAATAAAACAAACTAAAATAATTTAAAATAAAACAAAATAAAATAAAAAAAATAAAATAAAATAAAATAAAATAAAATAAAATAAAATAATTTAAAATAAAAAAAAAATAAAAAAAAAAATAAATAAAATAAAATAAAAAAAAAATTAAATAAAATAAAATAAAATAAAATAAAATAACACAAAACGAAATAAAATAAAATAAAAAAAAAAAAAAATAAAATAAAATAAAATAAAACAAAATTAAAAAAAATAAACTAAATTAAATTAAATTAAATTAAATTAAATTAAATTAAATTGAATTAAATTAAACTAAATGAAATAAAATGAAATTAAATTAATTCAAAAACAAGTAAGGAAAGGGCTGTCTTCGACTGTGCCGAAGACTTTATACCTTTCATGAATACTCAACACGGTTTTAAGTGTCCGATCCTTAATCACAATTAGTAAAACTCTGCAAAACTTTACGTTCCTAAATTTTTTAAATGCAAAATTTATAGCCCAAAACCCATTTATCGAAACTATCGATTGTATGGGAGCTATATGTTATGTTGGTCCGATCCGGTTGATTTTCACTGCACACATTTCATTTCATTTCATTTACTTTATTTGTCTATGATTTCATTAATCTTACAGACTAGATTTACATTCAAAAAATCTTAAATGCTAATAAATTTATTTTATACATAATAAGAGTAAAGTTTAGAACTAAAAGACGCCCTCGGGAGTGCGAAATCAAGCTCAAGGCTAAAAAAGATCCTGTTGTATTCATTGAGGGCCCTAGATATAGGATCAAAATTGTGATAATTAGCTCTGATTACTTTTACATGGAACGGATATTGGGAACGAAGGTTTCTGCCCGGGACATTGAAGCCAATTTGCGCTAGTAGTTCCGGGCAGGCAACCCAACCACACATAAGATCATACACAAACAGCAGAGACTGTATAGGGCGTCTGGCCGCAAACGAATTCATGTTTATGAGGGCGCAGCGGGCGCGGTAAGAAGGTAATGGTTCTAAAAAATTAAGCGGTTGGAGAGCGAATCGAGTGAAACTTTTCTGTACTCTTTCCAGTCTTTGAGAATGAGAGGAATAAATTGGGTTCCAAATTATGGAAGCATATTCCAGCTTTGAGAGAACCAAAGAATTATATAAAATTTTTCTGGTATATGGATCTTTGAAATCTCGCCCATATCGCCGCAGGAAAGCCAAATTGGAATAGGCCTTAGGTAGAATGGAACTAATATGATTCGCGAAGGTAAAATCAGAGTCGAAAATTACTCCCAGATCAACAAATTCCCTGACGCTAGAGAGATTATCATCAGCAATGGAATACGCGGAATTAACCGTATTGAGGTTTTTCGAAAGCGTCATAAAGAAACATTTCTTTATATTAAGGCGTAGATTATTTATAATGCTCCAATTTGTTAATCTATTTAGATCATCTTGTAAAAGGCGCACATCTGACATGTTCGAAATTGTTCTAAAAACTTTTAGATCATCTGCGTAGAGAAGGTATTTTGAACTTCTAAAACAGGTCATTTATAAAAAGAAGGAATAAAATTGGCCCGAGAATACTACCCTAAGGTACCCCAGATGTGGCAACGAATGAATAAGACTTGATATTCTCAATTTCGACGAACGAGGTTCTATTAGTGAGATAGGACCCAATCCAGCGTAAAAAGGTAGAATGGAAACCCAATTGCTCAAGCTTGCACAATAGTATGCTGTGGGTGGCAGTATCAAATGCCTTCGCGAAGTCAGTATATACATAATAAGTACCAAACCTGCAAAGTTTTCAGTTCCTAGATTTTTAATTGCAAAATTTATAGCCCAAAACCCATTTAAAGAAGCTATCGCTTATATGGGAGCTATGAGTTGTATTGCTCCAAACTTGCTGATTCCGACGGATGATTCATCTCATGCAAAATGGCGGCTCCATACCGAATTTCATCAAGATATCTCAAAATCTGAGGGACAAGTTTGCGTACAAACAGAGACATGGCTCATCGCCCTTATCATTTCGGTATACTTATTGGTGGATCTATCTCTTCTTCTTCTCACACATAAGGACATCGGACAAAAGTTATAATACATTTCATGTTCATGAAAGTTGTAAAAAAATAAAGTAAACAAAATAAGATAAAATTAAATTTAATTAAATTAAATGAAATGAAAGGAAATAAAACTAAATTAAATCAAATTAAAGTAAATTAAACTAAATTAAATTAAAATAAATTTAATTAAATTAAATTACATTACATTAAAATAAATAAAACAAAATTAAATTAAATTAAATTAAATAAAACTAAATTAAATTAAATTAAACTAAAGTAAATTAAATTAAATTAAATTAAATGACGCACGCAAACGATATTTTATTTATACTCAATATCGAATACATGCCATACTACTTGCTATGCTATGCTATTCAGTAATATCTGAATTTAAAAATTTCTTTTATTTATTTTTACTAAACTCCACTTTCACTTGTTTGCTGGCTCAACCAATATTAGTACATTAAGGAGAAATAAAGCGGTTTCAGTTCATTGAATTTCAATAAAAAATCATTAAAAACAGAATTATACACAAAACATTTAAGGCGTTATCGGATAAATTTGAGGTTTTAATAAAAAGCGATAAACAATTATTGCAAACCAATGAAAATATCCGTAGCAAAAGACCGCGCCGAAATTCTTTATAGCATATACATTATTTTAATCAATTAATATAGAATCGAAAAATTAAAGAAAAAATTTACAGTAATAATAATAAAACTAAGCTGATAACAATTATTTTTTTATTCCTCAAAATGATGGTGCAAAATAGTTGTTTGAATGGATTAAAACTAAGTATTTAGTAGGCTGAAAAATACATTGAAAAAAAGATGTTTAGGCATCAAACACTCATCAGAAAAAACGGCATACAGTTGTGTTACAGCTTCGTTATAGTTTCCGTATGCCAGGATAGTTTCTTGTATTTTTTCTATAATTGAGTTTTTATACAGTTTACGCGCACGAGAAACGCTTCATTACCGTGACCAGTGCTCAAGGTCCCCGGAGTTTTGCTATCTAAAGGTTCGTTCCTCTTATGTTACTCATTGTGAACTGTTCCAATCATTCGGTTTCTAATTGTATTTCAATACTTCTATGGTACTTGGAATAAAACAGCAGAAACGAAACTTCGTTTTTATACGAGGTTTATTAAATTAATATTTTAAAGTATTTCCAAGTTTGCATCTGCGTTTACTTTTATTCAAATTTGAGTCTCTTTATATTTGCATTTTAATTTCAACGGTCACAAGAGGTGTTTCTAACACAGGTCGCACAATGTCTACTTCACAAATATGAAGGAGTTAGAGATAATGAACAAGTTTAACGCAAGCAACTCAACTTGTCTCGCTCATATATATAAACAATATATATAAGGAAACCATTCGGAAGCAGCATTTACTGAAAACTTTTCAAAACCAATTTTCTACTCATCATTTATGCCTAATCTAACCAATTAAAAGAGACCCAATAGTCCATAAGCACCTTAGCTTTTTTGTTTTGAGAGCACAGTTATATATATGTACACATGTATTTATATACGTCTTGTATGTTTAATGATTTTATTCAATTAACCAAATTTATATGTTGCTAATTTTCAAAGACTATCTCGAATGCTGACTTCTTGCTAAATGTTGTATTTGCTTAATAATGCAGAAACTTCATTTTAGTCAGACGTATGCAATTCGAAGCTTATTTGTATGTGTTTCAGTCTATTCATGCACGTATATTTTTATCTGCTTCCATCAATCCACCCATTAAACGAAATGTTTCTGTATCTATTTAGTAAATAATTCAAGTTTGTTTCCCATTTGTAATTTATAAAGTTAATTTAGTAAGAAATCACGTAGATGAGCAATTAATGCTAGTTTCTATGTTGACTGGTTGTGCAGAGCGAATGAATGATGAGCTTAATATGCTAAGATATCTAAGTATATGAGTACGAGCATGAATCAGAGTTTCGTTAGTGAAAATTGTTTTTTCAGTTATACCTGAATCCCCAAGGTCTATACCCGTACATAGCCTATCGGAAAAAAAAAGAGAATACATTATTTTTGTCATATATGAAAAGATGTAAGGAAGTTTTTTTATGAAAAGATCATACCAAAAGCAAGTTAAGGAGTAATATGTGCTCTAAGTTTAATTATGACACGCACGTCCTTGTCCTCGCCTAGAAAGAGAGACATAAAATTGTGCTTAATTAAAAGCCTAAATTTTTGTTAAGAAGTTTTCTCCCCTATCATTGTCCATTTACTTGTCAATGTCAGAAAATGTGGCTATTGATAAAAGTTAAAAGAAAGGGATACTGAAAAATGGTTTGAAAAAATATATTTTTGCGATTTCTCGCAGCTGCGCTTGGCATCAGAGTGAGTGGGTTCGATTCTCCACAAGATCCTCTGAAATAATAAAAAAATTAAAAACGATTATTAAAAAATAAAAACAATAATAATTTTCTTAAAAATTCAAAAAGTGAAAAATTATTATTCTTGGCCTTGAGCTCGTTTCATGAATACTTATTTTGTTTTATTTTATGTTATTTTATTTAATTTTATTTTATTTTATTTTATTTTATCTTATTTTATTTTGTTTTATTTTATTTTATTTTATTTAATTTTTTTATTTTATTTTATTTTATTTGATTTTACATTATTTTATTTAATTTAATTTTATTTAATTTTGTTTTATTTTATTTTATTTTATTTTATTTTATTTTATTTTATTTTATACTAGCATTTACCCGCGGCTCCGCTCGAATCAAAGAAATAAGCAAAATAACGAAGCTTCGTTTGGAAACATTTTTATTTATCAAACAGATAACTTTTAAAGTTCACATGTTCCTTAAAATAATGATATACAAAAAACCTTAAATAATCAGGTTACACACCAAATATTAATGGATTTTAAACAAAAGCCAAAGCTATTAATTATTGTTCAGATCAAATTGAAGAAGAGATACATACCGAACAAGCCGTAAGAGCTTCATAAATTGTATTATTATATAAACACTCATAAAAGTTAAATTTTTACGAAACAGTGAAGCAACCAAAATATGAAGAATTGCTTAACTTACTAAAAGGATATTTTCCGCAGAAACGATATCTTTAAAATGCACAACTATTTTGCTCAAACGTTACAAAAAATTCATTCAAAATAATTGATTTTATGTTTGACAGGTGACGATTTACTCATATTAATTAACGACGACAATAGCCCGGCCGACATTCAAAACGACGACTGCGAACGACAACGGAGAAAAACCGAAGCTTGACGATAATTGCCGCCAAGCACCGACGACATGATAATAGTGAAAGTGGCAACGACAGTTCTGCATTAGCTCAAACAACAGCAAAAAATTTTTGAAAAAAGTATTGCATGTGTAAAAAAAAACATAAAACTAATCAATTTCAACACATATTTAAAGCAATTTGCATATATTTTCGATTTAATTCACAAAAAGAAAAAAGGACGCCACGATCGTCGCTGTCAAATTAGAAATAGATCTAATCTGGCGACAGCGGCATTCATGAAAAATTCCTCTACATAAGAACATGTGTAAAAGTAATTTGACAGATGTCGCACCGTCGTTGTCGTCTTAAATCTGTTTTCCCTAAGTGACAGAAAAAGTACCGAAAACGCAAAATTAAATTGGTATTGTATGTATAGCAAGGCGAGTTCATTACATGAACGTTATTTTCTTTTGATCTGACATTTCTGAACTTGCTGAATTCGCCTTGATGCATAGTAACTAAACTTTAAAATCATAGCAATTAGTTTTTCAAAGTATTTTTGTAGATATGGCGATGAATTTTTTAGGCACGTTTTGACCGATAACTCAGTTATCGATTAACTTATATAACAAAACATAGCAGTATCGGTTAGTTTATTGAAATATCGAGAAGTCCATATGAATTTTTGGCCTTTCCGTTTCGCGTCATATCCATATTTAATGCAAATTTAGAGGTTTCAGGGCTTTTACATTTTGACCGATAGCTTAGTTATCGATTAATTTATCCAAATATTGCAATATCCAAATAAAACCTGTGGCCTTCCCCTTTCGTCTGATACCCATATTGTATGCAAATTTTGGCCTTTTGGAGCAACCACATTCTGACCGATAGCTCAGTTATCGATTATTTTATCGAAATATTGCAATGTCCAAACGAAACCTGTGGCCTTCCCCTTTCGTTTGATACCCATATTGTATGCAAATTTAGGCGTTTTGGAGCAACCACATTCTGACCGATAACTCAGTTATCGATTAATTGATCGAAATATTACAGAGTCCAGAAGAATCCGGTGACCTTCCCCTTTCGTTTTACCCATATTGTATGCAAATTCAGGGGTTTTGGAGCAACCACATTCTGATCGATAACTCAGTCATCGATAAATTCATCGAAATATTGCAGAGTCCAAAAGAATCCTGCGGCCTTCCCCTTTCCTTTGATATCCATATTGTATGCAAATTCATGGCTTTTGGGCAACCACATTCTGATCGATAACTCAGTTATCGATAAAGTTATCGAAATATTGCAGAGTCCAAAAGAATCCTGTGGCCTTCCCCTTTCGTTTGATATCCATATTGTCTGCAAATTCATGGGTTTTTGGGCGACCCCATTCTGACCGATAACTCAGTTATCGATAAAGTTATCGAAATATTTCAAAGTCCGAAAGAATCCTGTGGCCTTCCCCTTTCGTTGGATATCCATATTGTATGCAAATTCAAGGGTTTTTGGGCGACCCCATTCTGACCGATAACTCAGTTATCGATAAAGCTATCGAAATATCGCAAAGTGCAAAAGAATACTGTGGCCTTCCCCTTTCTTTCAATACCCATATTGTATGCACATTTTAAGGTTTTAGGGCACCAATTGCATAAATTCATTGGATAAAATAAATTTTTGGGTTAGTTGGGTCACATTAGTGCCCATAACTCCATAACCATGTGAGCTATTGAGATTTCATGAAACTTGTTACCTATCCGAGACATCGGGAAATAAGTGTGCAAAATTTCGTACAGATCGGTGCTGTAGTTTGGGCGTGAAAACGGTTCAAACACACTCACTCACAAACTTACGCATTTATAATATAAGTAAGATATAACCATAAAGTAAACACTTAGTTACGCATAGAATCAACATACTCAGGCACACTTTACGTTTTGTTACTCCTCTCCTATTGGTGGGAAAAATTAAAAAGTAGCTATTAATGAATTGAAAGGAAAGTTTGTTCTCGCTCTCCTCGAAGGTGTAATGCCACCCACATACATGTTTAATGCATTAATTTCACATTTTATTATTTCAATTTAACTGGTATTAAAGCACTCGATGTTCAACCGCAGTGTCGAAAAAATTTGCATTCCGCATTTATTCATGTGCTGTCATACAAAATATGAAAACGAGTTAAATAAAGAAAACACTCATACTTACATTAACATGAGCAAATTACCATGGAAATCTCTTTGTGGGGCACTCCGTCATTCACTTTTCTTTGTTGTATTGTTTCAACATGCTTTTCTTTTATTCGCTTTGTTCATTTTTTTATTGCTCATATCTTTTCATTTAACATCCCGGGTTTCCACTCAACTGACTTTATGTTTACCTTGAAAAGCTGTCTGTATACACGAAATATGTTCGACGTTAATTTCTTTAATTAAGATGCTCTTGAGTTGCATTCAATAAATCAAAAGGCAAAGTTCGTGAGTTTATAAATGACAAGAAATTTAACGGAAACGGAAACTCATTGATTAAGAGTAGATTTTTTGCTTGTACGAGCTCAGGCGGATGTGTGTAAGAGAGATAAAGTAAAAGCGAATACCATATACCCGGTGAAGGAAACTTTGCTGTGTATTAAGACAAACTGTACCACATGCAAGCAAGTGCGTGCTATGTACTCCCTTTTTCTTTGTAACAGCGTCATTGCGAACATGCCTAAACATTAGGCCGCTATAGTAATCCGTGTACTAGTACTGCTGGGTATATAAATTAAGCATAAATCGTTTTAAATGTTTCAAATGAGCTTCATTATTATTCCTTTTTCTATTTTTATAGTTGTATGGTTGTGTTCCAAGCAGCATTTTGTCGTGTTCATTCTCAGTACTCCGTTGTTGTTGTTGACAGCTTTCGCCCGCCTAATGTACACCATCATTCTAAGAATCTTAATATAATTCCAATAACAGAGATCCAAGGTAATTGGCAGTTTCGAACCGGTATGACCAGAGCGAGATTTGTGTAAGAAGGGTAAGTCCTACCAAACACTTTTAGTATCATGAGGGGACATGCCACATGTAGGCCAATTATTTCGGTCTGGACAAGTAAGAGGGTAACACAATCCTGATCGAAGTGGTTCAAAAGTGATTCTAGTCTTCCTTGGGAGGGCGCTATCCTCTTCAGCTGTTTCAAGTCATTGGAAGCCTATAATGGGGTTCACAGGCCGAAATCTGAGAAAGGTATGTACCGACTCAGTGTGAAGGTCATTTAGAGCCTTCCTTTATTTACGGAGATCATACGGCTGAGGCCATATTTACGGAGATGTTTTTTTTATCCCTGGGCGCCGGATCTTCCTCTAACAGATGTTTAAGTTTATGGCAGTTCAGTAGAAACTGTCTGCTTAGTAGTTGCGCGTGGTCTATGACATAGAGCATTCTTGTTTCTTAATGTAGATGAGCCTCAGATGACATAAGAAGTCAAAACGTAGCAGTGCTGATGGCGGTGCTTTGGCAGCCTTTCAACTTTCTTCAACTCGTGTCTTTAGAGTTGGGCGAACACATCGGTGTCGCATAAGCAGTCATCGGTCGGTCAATAGCCTTATATGTAGCTAGCAACGTTCCTTTTTCTCTTCTCCAAATGACTTAAGGAGCATGTTGCGGTTCTGTACCGTTGATGTTATAGCGATGGCATCATTGGCGAGGGTAAGCCTGTTTTAAAATGACATATCCAGGCCTTATCTGATCATCTTAGGTAGTAAAACGGTCGCCAACGAATTTGTCAGAGATAGAGCTCGATTTTCCTTGAGAAAAGTTGCTAGAAAGGTCGTGGAGATAATTGTTGACCATTATACAGAGTTCGTCTGTAGAGGGTCCCTTGGTCGAGGCGAAAATAGTGAAGTCGTTGACTTAGAAGCTTATGGCGCCTCCATATGTAGAAATTAATCTAAATGAGGGATGGGACTCCACCCTGTGGTACAAATCTGTCTAATGCTTCTCGGTTTATATATTGTGCCCTGAATACTACCACAGTTTGTGGTGCACCTTGTAAGAGGCAGATGAGTGGTGATTGCTTGTAGGACTATGCCATAGTTTACTGTATCAAAAACTTTTGATAAGTCAAGTTTCACGAGCGCCATCCAGTGGTTTGCGGTATTTTCATTTCATTACATTCATTTGAATCTTTGGTTACAAAAACTTTACAGTCTAGATTTCAATATGAACTTAATCCCGAAACCAAATATTTAATATAAGATACAATTAAAGATAAAGAGTCATAATCCAACACAAAAACGAGCATCAAGTAATAATAAAATTCAGATCCAGAAGCCATGTCCAGGGTAAATTAAGTTCAATTTGCTTTGTTACAGGGAAGTAAGGTCATCTCTTGTACCTTAACAAAAGGCGATAGGAGAGATCTTGGACGATACGATTCTCCCACATTTACCGGATTTCCAAGGTTTTAGGAGGGGACCATTCTCACTTTCCATATTTTAGAAATAAAGAAATTAATAAGCGAAAAATTTAAAAGAGCTTCGTGAGTCGTATCCAAGACAATACCGCGGGGCCAATGGATTTTGAAAACTTTACTTTCATAATGGCTTCCCTGACCTCCGAGTCAGTGACGGTAAAAGCAGCTACCATAAAAACAACCAAATTGCGTATCGTAGATCATACATATCTGTGATGCAGTACTTGATTTTCCCATCCCCTTACTTAATGTTATTCCTGACTAGCACTATAAAATTATTTTTGTCAAATTGTAGTGCTAGAAATATTGCTCAATAAATACAAAACACAAATACATTAGATTTACAATGCTGAAAAACATTTCAATATGTTTTAATTGTTGTTGTTTTTAGCGACAAAATCACTAACAGAAGGTTTTGGGTAGCATTGTCCAACGTGACAGTCCTTTGCCTAATATGAACCCGGTACGCTCCGGTACTTCCTAGCGATTTGCTATGACCAGTCCAACCTCCTAGGTCATCTCACCTCCTCCTTTCGTAAAGAGGAAAATGGTTGGTAATGAGAGGTGAGAGACCTCTTACGACAGCCATGCCTATCTCGGGCATATTCTAACAACCTAACCCTCAGGGGTATGTTTCCTTCAAATGCCTCAGCCTATATGTATGTTTATGCGCTTATTTACTGTTCTTATTACAGTTTTTAATTTACACTGCGTTTACCAGCTACCGCAAACGGCTAACCAATCAGGTTAGACCAAATGGAATGCAACAAATGATTTAAAATCAAATAAATTGTACGCGGCTGACACTTTTTAATTACGATTGCTGCACGAGTTTGAAGTGAATACGTATGTTTGTGGCATATATATGTATTTAGTATACATAAAATATTGTATTTTATATGGTTCTAAAAGCTTTCTATGTTTACTCAAATGATAAATGGCATATCTACGTACGCTATTTCTCATTCTAAAAATGTATTATTTTCCTTTTCCAATTTAATGCATTATTTATTAAGGCGATGCTTCAATGAAAACCACAAAATTTACGTTTGCCACATTTTGGAAATTAAAAGCGGTGAATATTTATTTGAATAATTTTACAGTGACCAACGCTTTTACGAGTAGCACACATTTGCTTAACACATTTTTCGGACCAACATTATTACATACATATTTACAGAAATTCTTGCAGTGCCGGATTAAAAATTTTGCAGGTCGGTGGTGTAGTAAGTGTAGGGCGCTCCCATGCTCGATACAGAAGCTAACTTTTTGGAAAGGTTACTAAATCCATGTATTGCGGCTGCCATAGAGTAAGCAGGCAACACGGTTTCTGAACTGCAAAAAGCACATTAGCGCAATTGAGATCGTCCTCACTGGTGTGGAGGCAGCACAGCAACCTAAGACCTGAAAACGCAATAAAACTATAAGATCAAAGAAAGTTGTAAACTATTAAGGCTCGAATTAGACTTCCGAATAACATACTGGGCACAAATTCAGCATGCTACAGAGAAGGCATTTAAGTAGTACCATTAATAGGTGATACCTACAGAAATCAAAAGAAGTCTACTGATGAGCCCACCCTATCCACTCTACTATTTGGGTCCGAACTAGAGCATACATCTCAATAAAGCTCTGCGAGTGGCTTCCGCTTATCGAATCGTATCACGACTAGCCGTGCAGGGAAAAAGCAAAGCGATCCTCTTGACCTATGGGCGGTGCTAAGAAGAATACAATGGGGCACAAAATTGCACAAAAAGTGGCTTGGAAAAGTTTTTTTTGAGACGAGGTCGCCCTCGGTGGTCTTGCGAACTCTGGGAGTGTATTTTTGTGTCATGGAAATGCAATTTATAGGCACAAACTGACATACTATTAATCGAAGGCATACCACGCTAAATACTTATTTATTCTTTCTTATGGTGGTTATTTTTATAAGTATAATCCTAAGAATTTAGATGTAATTTTCTTTCAAGATGGCATAAAAACCAGTAAAACTATTTACTGGCCCCTAGGAAAAGTATATATATAAATCCGCTCATGAATATATATTTGCATGCAACTCTATTAAATGGGCTAATTTGTTAAATTCCAATGTCAATAGCCTGGATTTAGTAAATATACTAAATATTTTTTCGCTAGATAGTGAATGTGTGTGGCTTTGTGACTTTTGAAAAGTTGCTAATTTCAAATGACAAATTACACCGGTCAACCACACAAAACGCTACTGCAGCAATCGAATTAACTTAGCGTGGGATTGTAGCACATTACTTTTTTCGTTGGTTTCGCGAGTTAATTTATAAAGTTTTTATGTAGAGTTTTGTTAAGCTTTAAATAAAAGTATTTTCTAGTGTCATCTATAATATTTTTTATATCTTTATTTGTTATTTAGCTGACTACAAAAATTATGGCGTTCTGCGAAATTTTGTCAATGGAAATCAATTGCTGCATTCAAAGCTTTGTTTAAATTTTGAATAACTAAGGTATGTATATATGTATATACAAGTATGAATTTTTTTTTTTCAATGAAAAGAAAAATCTTGATTAAATTGCATTGTTCGAATTGGAAATTTTTTTTTTATAAGAAAAATTAGGGGCAGCACAACACAAATTGATAGAGAAGAGTGGAAGATAGATTACTCTGGAGGTATATCGCACCAAATATTTGCTTTATTTCATTCTATTTTATTTTGTTTTATTTTATTAGTTTTCTTCTTTTTATTTTTTTTTAATTTAATTTTATTTGATTTTATTTTATTTTACTCTATTTTATTTAATTTTATTTTATTTTATTTAGTTTTATTTCATTTTATTTTCTTCAATTTAGTCTTATTTCGTTGTATTTAATTTAAATTAATTTAATCTAACTTAATTTAATTTAATTTAATTAAATTCAATTTAATTTAATTTAATTTAATTTAATTTGATTTAATTTAATTTAATTTAATTTTATTTAATTTCACTCTGTTTTATGTTATTTTATTTTATTTTATTTAGTTTTATTTATTTTAATTTAATTTATTTTGATTTAATTTAATTTAATTAAATTTAGTTTAATTAAATTTAATAAAATTTAGTTTATTTTAATTTAATTTAATATAATTTAATTTAGTTTAATTTAATTTAGTTTAATTTAATTTAATTTATTTTAATTAACCTTAATTTAATTTAGATTAATCTAATTTAATTTAGTTGAATTTAATTTAATTTAATATAATTTTATTTTGTTTTACTCTAGTTTATTTTATTTTACTTAGTTTAATTTAATTTAGTTTAATTTCGTTTAGTTTTATTTAATTTAATTTAACCTAATATAATTTAATTTAATTTGTTTTATTTTATTTTATATTATTTTAATTTAAAAGCACTTGTATACACATACATACATAAGCCGAGAATCACATATAAGCAAGCAGTAAAGCAAGAATTTCTATACCCGCATACTTAACCAAATTTAAACTACAATTCAACCAACAAATATTAAGTTTACCAAATTCTGATTTTTCGTTTGTAAAATGTTTGAAAATAAACGGTTTATAATTGAAACGACACATTGATAAAAGGCTTATTAATGTTAACCTATAAACAATTTTCAAAGAAAGCATTTTATAAGTGTTTTTTCTGAAACTTAGTTCTAACCATATTTTTTATTTTACTTAGCTATTGAAATAAAATAAATAAATAAGTTATAATCATACATTGAATGCTGCAACTTAAACCTATTTTTGCTTTTTCGTCCTCATTCAGATGTAAAATCTTCTACGAAAAGAATTTGAAAATTTTTAAAGTTTAAAAATGGACCACTAGTTTTCTCTGAACTTTTTGTAAACATTGGTATTTTAATGTAAAATGATTTATAACAGTTTGTTCTTGAAGTTTATAAAAAGTTTATTTTAAACTTTCAAATATGTTAAAACTGAAAAAGCTTACATATCGCTTATTGTAGCAAGTTTACTTAAAATTTTTTTTAAAAACATTTACAGAATTGCTTGTTGGGCAGATATGCATAGAATCAATATCAATAATACCAAAAATATGCTTAGGCACATATAATATTTTGTTGTCCGTAACTTTGTTGGATAGCCCTACCGCCCCAAAAGATATTTTTACATCTTTATTCTCTTTTACGTTTGATTTTTGTGATTTTACAACATTTGTTACCGGCGTTTTCTTTGGCCTTTACATTTTTAGTTCAATATTGCGGCCACCGTGGTGTGAAGGTAGTGTTGCCGGCCTACCACACCGAAGGTCCATGGTTCGAGCCCTGGTACAGGTAACATCAAAAGTGATTTGAAAAAAGTTTTTCAAAACGGGGTCGCCCCTCGGCAGTGGTTTGGCAAACTCTCCGAGTGTTTTTCTGCCATGACAGGCTTCTCAGCAAAAATTCGTCTCCCTTGTAGATGCCGTTCGGAGTCGGCAAAAAACTGTAGGTCCCACCAATTTGTAGGGAAAATTCAAATCGGCACACCACAAATTGGAAGAGAAGCTTGGCGCAAAAATCTCTTAGGAGGTTTATGATGATATACCTGTTGTATTTCGCGCCATAGAGAGAGAGATAGATTGCAGCTTTTGGATAACTTATTTGAAACAATTTCTATTGCAATGAAATAATTTTATATTCACTTTCAAATGCCAGATACTTCTTACCGTTCAAAAAGTAGAAGACGGCTCCCTTAATTTTCGTAATATTTCTGCTGAGCTGCTGGAATGCAAATTTAAGTACCTGAAGTATGTTTTTGTTTAACATTGTCGTTTGTTTCTACATTTGTTGGATAGCTATTGTACAGTTTATTTATATTTATGTCAACTACTTTGGAGAAATTCTATGCTGACAGCTTTTGTAATTCTAAATTGCTCTTGTTGTTGTTTTTTAAATTTGTTTTGCATGGCTTAAAATTTTTTTTGAAATGCAGTTGGTGTGAGTTTGAAGGATGTTAATATATTTTAGTTCGACTTTGGACCGCGGCATGACATATAATCAATCTTCTAGCCCCTGGAGTCCTTTTTACATAAAATGCTTCTTGTATGTGTCAATAAAATCTGTAATTCTAAGCCATGAACTAAACTATGCAGATGTGGCAGATATGGTAGAAAGTGGGACAGCTGTATACAGTGTGAGATATCTTCATTAAAAAAATATACATAGACATATATATACATATACAACATTTTACCGAAGTCACATTCCATACTTACTTTTGACATTGTTCATGTCAACTTAGCATTAAGAAAATTTGCATCAGTCATTCTTAAACCGCCAGCAGGTGCCATTATGCTACATCTACATGCCACAAGTCATAAACATTAGACAGCCCTGAAGCATAAGACAGCGCTTTCCCGAACCGTCTACAAACTAATGTGCATGTACATAGTGCAATTCGTTTAGGTACCGGCGGTATGTATGCATGCCTGCAGTTGTGTGAGTGTACATGTCAGATTAACACATCCGCAACGCCGGATGTGTCAAATGCAAATCTTAACACAATGTTGAAACCACACCTTGCCTATCAAATAAATACATACAAATATTAGGGTATCCTGCACTAAAACTAACTTACTAACTTTTGAAGAATTATTTTCTTATAACTCTTCTTCTTTTTTCTCTGATTTTTCTCACTAGTATGCTATTCCGCTTCTTTACAACTTTCTTAACTTCTTTTGCTTTCCCATTTTCATCATCCAAATGGTCTGCTTGATCTGAATACTGTTTATATTCTTCAAAATATCAATAAAATAAAACTAAATAAAATAAAATAAAATAAAATAATATAAAATAAAATAAAATAATATAGAATAAAGTGAGATAAAATAAAATAAAATAAATAAAAGTAAAATAAAAAAAATAAAAATAAAATAAAGTAAAATAAAACAAAAAATTAAATAAAATAAAATAAAATAAAATAAAATAAAAAAAAATAGAATAAAATGAGATAATAAAGTGAAATAAAATAAAATAAAATAAAATAAAATAAAATAAAATAAAATAAAATAAAATAACATAAAATAAAATAAAATAAAATAAAATAAAATAAAATAAAATGAAATAAAATAAAATAAATAAAAGTAAAATAAAAAAAATAAAATGAAATAAAGAAGAATAAAACAAAAAACAAAATAAAATAGAATAAAGTGAGATAAAATAAAAAAAAATAAAATAAAATAAAATAAAATAAAATAAAATAATATATAATAAAATAAAATAAAATAAAATTAAAAAAATTAAATAAGATAAAATAAATAAAAAATAAATTAAATAAAATAAAATCAAATAAAATAAAATAAATAAAAGTAAAATCAAATAAAATAAAATAAACGAAAGTTAAATAAAACAAAAAATAAAATAAAATAAAATAAAATAGAATAAAGTGAGATAAAATAAAAGTAAAATAAAAAAATAAAATAAAATAAAATAAAACAAAAAATAAAATAAAATAAAATACAAAAAAATAGAATAAAATAAAATAAAATAAAATCAAATAAAATAAAATAAATAAAAGTAAACTAAAAAAAAAAATAAAATAAAGTAAAATAAAACAAAAAATAAAATAAAATAAAATAAAATAGAATAAAGTGAGATAAAATAAAATAAAAGTAAAATAAAAAGAAATAAAATAAAACAAAAAATAAAATAAAATAAAATAAAATAGAATAAAGTGAGATAAAATCAAATCAAATAAAATAAAATAAAATAAAATAAAATAAAATTAAAAAAATTAAATAAGATAAAATAAAATATAATAAAATTAAAAAAATTAAATAAGATAAAATAAAAAAAAAAAATTAATATAAATTAAATTAAAATAAAATAAAATGAAGTGAAATAAAAAATTAAATTGCTGTGTTTCATGGATATCGGTTAATATCTCTATACTTCTATTCATTTATAAATTAAAGAAACCTAATAAGATTTTAAGTTAAAACAAATAAAAAATATTGATTCATTTTGTTTTGTTGATTTTCCGACAGGGTCGAAAGCTAATGTATATTGGAACGATCTTCCGTCATCCTTTGTCAAATTTGGATTGGAGATAAACCGGTTTCGGCGATGTGCCGTTTTCAATGCTATTTTTCGTTAGAACGAAAAATCGGAAAATCGTTCCAATATAAATCAAAAAATATTGACTTTTAATGAAAGGCCCTGCTAAAATTACAAGAGTATTTGCAAACAGACCTACAGGCAACTCCTGCTTCCGGCGACGGATGAAGGCAGAACTGAAAATAGCTCTTCACATGCACACCTACGCATATGAGCTGCTTCATACACACAAACAGCTAAGTATTGAAGTACATCAAGTAAGGAAAATCTGCTTACAAAACTCTCTAACAATATGCACGTATGAGTTTGACATTGATGTACTAAAGCAAAGTTAAGTAATACGTAGCACGCATAGTGTTATTTGTGTGCGTGTGTGTGTTAGCTTCACATGCGAGTGTTGTACTTTGACGTTGATGCGCTTAGAAAGTTACTCATACGCACCGGTGAACGTAGAAGATACTCGAAAAGGAAACAATAAAAATAAAAAAAAAATAATGTAAAATTAAAAGTCGGAAAAAAAAGAACAACGAACACAAAAACAACAAAACAACTAAACATTATGTAAAATATCAAGATTCAATGTGCTTTTTATGTTGATGTCATTTGATTTATTTGCTGTTGCTTTTGTCATTGGTTAAGTTGACAACGATGAGAGATAGCTGGTAGACATAGCGACAAACGAATGCAGAGCCTGCTGCTATGTTAACTTGTTTGTTGCACAAAAGCCTTTCAACTAAAGTTAATTAACATTGAAGGCTCACAAACCACTCATGGAATTTGTGGCAAAACACACCGTGCATCCAGCTGGTAATTGAATTGAACATGGCTATTTATTGTTCGTGTTAAAGTCAAACTTAAAATTTTGCTGAAGAATCTCTCAATATAAAAGTTAAAAATTTCGTTCAACAAGTTTCGTAGTAGTTGCGCAAGGCTACAAGGCTCAAATTAGCTGACATAATGTAAATCCCCTTCAGAATAAGTTTCTCTAGATGGACTGCGCTAATATGTATATATAAAATTTTCTCTTTACTATTTAGCAGGAAGAAACTGAGTGTAATTAGTCAATATTCCTCGGGCAGATGTTCCTTATTTCTTTTATATAAGCTTTGTTCCTAGTCTTTTTGCCCTACTACTGATATATGGCAAACACCCGTAAACTGGGTCTGTTGATAGCCTACTGTACAGTCCGTTTATTAGAACTTTGTTTTGGTTAGATTAGAAAGTGCACAAATGTACAGAAAGCATCAACTCTCACCGTATATTTGCGCATCTTTTAATGACAGCAGATGACATGCGGTCCGGCAACCACATATTTGAGATAGTGCACGTAGTGGGGGCAATAAAAGGGATTCATGCAAATGCCTAAACGAATTTATCGTCATATTAAATTCTTGTTAGTTTTAGATACAGTTGTTGCTTATACATATGCAGTATCTATGTTTATATGTATGTAAGTACTTGCATGAATGTTGAAACATTTCGTTATGTGCGGTTTATGTATGTTTTTTGTGTGGGTTTTTATACCCGGTAGTGCTACATACACAAAATATATTTATTTTACTTTTTTATGTCGTAACAGTATAAACTTATCGAGATATATATTCATGAACTTACTATCTTTTAACCGCCAGACAAGTAACTCAAGTTAAGTTTGGAGGGAACCATATTTCGACCGATAACTCACTTATCGATATAGATATCGAAACATAGCAAATGAAACCTGTGACCTCTCTCTTTCGATTGATACCCATATTGTACATATGAACTATATAAAAGATATCATTAGAATAGGATAAGTATACTCAGAGCCATTTTTTCAAGTTAATTTTAAAATTTATCTTCTTCGTTAACAGAAATTTTCTATACAAAATATGTTTTTATCAGTCAGATAGATTTTAAAGTTTACTTGAGAAACGACCATCAGAGTTTTATAGAACAAAAAAATATCAAAAAGTAACGGTTTCTAGGGGCCCACGAGCCCCTAGGCTTTTATAAAAGACATAGCTTATGCTTCCTTTCAGACTGTTACCTGTATGAATACCATATTTCATCAACATATGTCGTGCCGTTCTCAATTGATTTAGTAACAAAGTACATATGACTTCATTGCTTACAGATGACAGCACGCAGTTTTCCTTTCGGCCTTTGCAGATGACGTGCGGCTGTGCTCACAACATGAACTGAAATGTGACTATGTCAAAGAAGGGCATCGTAGTTCTTACGAAGAGATGGATTGCCATCATCATTAACATGACAGAAATATTTTGGACTGAGGCTAGATAGCAAGCCCAGTTTCTCAGACAACTACAGCGAAGCTGATTGCTAAATATAGGTGGACCAAAGCCTTGCATGAGAACGCGGCTAGCATCAACCTCAGATGCTATAGTTTTGTATGATGCATAATATCAAGATGGTCCAAAGTTGAGCGGCTCTCCGAATTGCATAAGAAAAGGAATTTACCACCATCACCCAGAAGTACGCATAGACGTTGCTACCGCTCATGCGAGAGGACAATCGAGCCCAAGCTGACAACTGTAATAGAGCAGCAGTGCTGCTGGAAGGTGAACCAGGGAATTTACTGCCGAACTGTAGCCATGCTTAAATCAGACTCATGGAGATCTTGACTTCCACCTTAGAAAATTATTAACCCAACACGATTCTTTATGCAAATAACTCCACAGAATGTAAAAGGCTGAAACCTATTACCACCTCTACTGCGAAGACATAGACGGTGTACGCCACACCTTCTTCGAATGCGAACAATTCGCTCAATAACAAATGTGGCTGGAAAAGCCAAAACTACAGATAGGATTGGGTCAGTTCATAAGCGAGGTACGTAGTGCTTATGAAGGCAATCACCGTGAGAGCAGCCAAAATTGTTACGTCGTGCGATTATGTATCTCAAGTCATGCTAAACGCGGTCTAATGTATCCAACAATATGCAGCCCGTCGGCGGTTAGGTTTTAGTGGGTAGTTCTACAAAAGAATAAAGGAGCCTCACTCTCGTTAAGTGCCGCTGCTAGAGCACACGAGATCCGTACGATTAGTTGAAAAAAAAAATGTCGAATCTTAAAAGACCGAACTGAAAAAAGCCTTATTATACCGAATACATTTTTGATCGAATTAAAAAATGTCGAAAAAAGGAAAATGCCGGAAAAAGGCCGAAATTTGTATACTTACGATAAAAATACGAAAATTTAACCCCCTTATTAAAAAAAAAAAATGAAATTTATTGCGCTCTTAATATTTTTTAAATTTACCATTTAGCTTTGCTGATTTTAAGAGAGTTACCGTTATTCATTAGGCTAATCTGGGGCATCAAAAGTCGCGTATTTATGCCTAGATTAATAATGTGAAGTATTATTTGACCAAAAAAATCTTTTTTATGCTATATATTTTGGTCGAGTTTTGGTTTGATTTTGTACTCTTGTCTAAAAATAGCTGTTAAATGTACTGAATATGTAAATTTTCATAAGCACACCGATATATTGATACATCGACCATTTGTATACCTAAAAAAGTTATCTAAAATCGGAACTTTTCTCTATAACCGCATATTATGTACGGAGGGGGGTTTTTTTTTTTTTTGAGAAGAGCAGTGAGATTTGTTGAAAATGTTATAAGTTTACCGTAAGGCCCTATATTTGCTTAGAAGACGTACTCGAAACAGAAAGACAAATAATTTCCAACATCAACGTATAACATGTAGGAGGGGTGTAATTATTGATGTGTAAAATTCGGGCTTCCATAAGTTGGGCGATACTATTTTAGCTATTTTTTAATGCTATATTAGAAATTTTTCCAAATTTTTACATGATTAAAATTAGAAAAAATATCGCGCGAATATAACACATCATTAATTACATTAATTCGATATTTTTTGCCTCGACATTTTATCATTCGAAATTTTTTTTTTCGACATTTTCGATTTCGACATTTTTTTTCGATATTCGGCATATTTAGATTCGTCATTTAAATTTTCGACATATGGTACCAGACCCAGAGCGCACACTAACGACAACCTATACCCGGTCGGTGCATAAATCATTTTCCTCTCGCACGAGCTACAAAAAAAAAAAATCTACTAAACCAAATCGTTTTATGACCACGCCCACTCGTATGCTAAAGATTTGCAAAAAATTAAGTATATCAGATGAGCCGCAGTCATATTAAAATAACGGAGATCAATAGTGAGGCATAATATTACACTGCTGGGTATATAATGTTTGTTTCCAACCGAACCTAGGTTTACTTAGTTACTTCGTTTTTTGTTATTTTCCGTAATACTAATATTATTGTTACATTCATGCCATATTGAATGGCATCGAGTGGTATGTGTATTGTGTATGGTTAGCAAGCTACAACCGCAACCGAATCAACCTCAAACTCAAACTAAACTCAAACAAATAATTATGTTGATGATGACAGGAATAATGATGTGCTGCAGCTATAGCTTTTGTCGTTATTTGGGTTGCTTAGCTCAGCACAGTTCGATATATGTAAGAATGTAAGGCCGATGCGCTGATGGCCTGATGTTGATGAAGTTCTTGCTGCTGATGGCAGTTGCTGACCGACCTGAAGTGCTTAGTTTTTGCTGTGACACTGAGGACTTGTCTTTTGTGAGGTGATGTGGCATGGCACACCGTTCTCAGACAGTCAAAAGGCAGTTATGTGGTATGCATCTTAGGTTTATAGTGCAAAGATGTCTTTAATTTTTTTTTCATCTACCAGACTTACTTAGCTTATTGTTATATTGTTTATTTGTTTGGAATTAATTTTTTGATTGCTTGGAATATTTTAAAATCAATTTGCAAATTGAAACTTGTTTATTTGAGTGCTCACAGCTTAAGCCAGAACCGTGGAAATAGTCATATACATACTCGCAGGAAATGTGCAATTTATATTCTTCTGATTTCCTTTAATAAGAAGAATTTCTCTATAAACAATTAAAGATTATCACTCGATTTGCGTATTATTCACCTTTATCCTGGTTTTACTTAAACAAAATTTTTAACTTCAAGCCATATGATTCTGAGACTTTGTGACCTTACCAAATTTTAATTAAGAAAATTTTAAAATATTTAAATATCGATCTTTCGTTTATAACTAGTTCATTCATATTTAATTTAATTCATTTCTATATTTTGGTTGTCATCTCAACTAGCACTAATAGTCGCTGGAACGGAGCTGCGACCATTGTTGTTACTTTCAGTGTTGAGCCGCTCGCTAGAAACATACCTATAATGTGATTGCAACCAAAATAGGTAATAGCCTTTTAGTAACAGCAAGGTTCCAGCCAAGTTCCGCCAACGTACCATTGACGTTATGGATAAGTAGCAATTAGGTACCAGTGTGGTAACTGCGACCTAAAGGATCTTTTTTTTATCTTTTTCCTGGCTTTTTCTTGCAACTTATTTTGTTATTATATATTTATTTATTTCCAGCAGACCCGGCAGACGTTTTCCACAACAACAACAAATTAACAAATTGTACTCGCTACCCTCCCCACTCGGCGATTCTTCTTCATTACCTACTCGCCGTCTTCTTTCATTTCCTCTACGGGTACTGATAGGTACATGGTTTGAAAGATATAGCGAATTCACTTTTATTTGATCCTGTACGGCTTAATTTTTCAAAGATTTTTTGATATCTCTACATATAATAAAATTCTAAAATTTCGTTGTCTGTAAATTAAAGATATTTAAGAAAAATCGATACCAGGGATCATTATTAAGCCAATTGAAGCCAAATCAACTGTTTTTAGAATTTTTGTCTGTCTGTCTGTTTGTTTGGGGGCGCATCACTCAAAAACAGCAGAATGAAATTGAATCGCACTTTTACCGATATATTACTAGATGTCTAGCTTAAAATTTAAGATATCATTTGTTCCAATAGCTCGACCAGTCACGTGTACTGAGTACTACTTTTGTTCCTGGTAAATCACCGGTGATACACTGGCAACTGGGGGTAGTTTTTTGTGGTGATCACCAGTGACACACTGGCAGTCAACGTGTTAAGTTCCATATATTATCTGGTATGGGATATAATGAATAAAATCGGACTTAGTCTATTATTAGTTCTGAAACGCAGCGAAGCGCGCGGGACTTACTGGTATAGAATACATATCTATATATAAAATAGCATTAACTTGAGCCAAATAAATTCTTAGCAATCCCGAATTGCAACAGAGATCGACAACAAATGTTGGACATGAATGAAGGAAATACAACACCAAAAAATATGTGGGCTTGGCACCTCCTATTTTTTTTGAAATTGTGTAAATATTTATTAAAGTATACATGTATTCGAATATCATTAATTTAAACCGAATACGTTTAGACTTATGACAACTTGATATGTTATGTAGTCTGGGGGAGTGGCAGCCCTCACTTGAAAAAAAATATATATATATAGCCTGTGACGTACCCAGCAAACTCCCGAGCTTATCTTGAAAGTTTCATTGAGATCGATTGAACACCTAGAAAAGACATACAGACATACATATAAGATAAGGCGTGTTTGCGTTGAACGAAACAAAAAATAAGCAAGCAGAAAATATTATAAAGATTTTATTTTCTATTTTATAGAAAATTTGGAATCTTGAAAAAAAATTTTGTTAGTTATTTTTTCACAAGTCGCTAAGTGCTTACAAAAGAAAAAATTGGCTTATATAAAACAATTGAGTATTATCGCTAAGCAATCAAAGTTATCATGCGCTATTTACTTGCACAGTTGCAGCAAAGTATGCACAACAATTTCTAATCAAATGGAAAGTATGTCGAATATTTTTCGAGCGAGTTTTTCAATATAATTTTTCATTTTCCAACACACGCATTTAATTATCGCATACTCTCTCACGCTATGTCCCAAGCGAAATTGTACAACAGTTTTATAAATGCAATGACGAAAGTTGTCACCAACTAAGTTTGTTGCATGCCAAGTCGATGACAATGAGGAATGCGTTTTACTTACATACTTTATGTCATTCTTATAGTACAAAGAGAAACTTGAAGTGGAAGAAGAGCGGAAACAACAAAACAGGCTTATCATAACGACTTTAACATTTTCAGTGACTGACTTTCTAAAGTATTTATGCAAAGTAACATTTGTATGAGCGCATTTTGTAAAGCAAACAAACAAAACCAGACTGAGCCATGTTTGAAGAGTACCCTGTGGGGATGTCAGTAAACACTGAGAAGAATTTGTGGTTTGCAACTATAACATTAGTGTCAAATGAATAGTAGTTCGATAGTAAGTGGATTGTCGTTGGTTCAAAATCGGCGTTAAGTAAGGGTCACAAGATATTTTGATTAGCGTTTGAAAAAAAAATAAATATGCTTGATTATTTTTGTCACCACTACTGTATAGAACAGAAATTATTTGCTAAAAGGGGCTCTAAACTTTTTGTTAGTCACCAGGCAATAAATCGGTGAAAATTTCATTAACTTCTCGGATAGACATTTTGGGTGATGGGAGTACAAACAAACTTACATACACTCACAATTTTCTTAAAACGCTTGCTTTCGGCATTTAAGAACTTTATTCTATGTAAGGTGAAAAAATTTATAGGATTTGTATGTACGCCACAATCTCGGAAACGGCGCAACCGATTTAAAGAAATTTCAGTGTTGCCACCACGACCGGTTTTACAATTTTGCCACCTATTTCATATTTTTACTAAATTGAGTGAGAAATGCTGGGCAAACGTAAGGTATCTTACCAAGTTTTCAACGAAAACATGTCTACTTTAGATCTCCACCTAGGGCTGCCACCTAATTCTATTATATTTCGACGGTTATGACGGTGGAAGACAAACCTATCTCAAAATATTTTTTTGGAAAAACGGCCTGGTTCAGGATTGTTTTGAAAACCATCCTTCTTCAAAATATGTTTTATGTCAGCAACGCTGAAGACTGAGAACGAACCAACAGTAATACCGAATGTATTTGAAGCGCGCCAGTACAGAGCTACGGATTTTTCCTATTAGGTCCGTAGCTGCTTACGCATGTGTACATAAACTAATGTATAAACATAATTTAGCTTACTGTTACAAATATGCATAATAACTTTGTGCCTATGAAGTAGGCTTGCGCATAAAACTCTGTACTTATAGACACTCATGCAACGAGGACCATCTCGATGTGTCTAAAATGAGAAATACAAAAGCAAATATAATATTTAGCGACTCAGCGCACTTAACGCGCCGATAACTTCATTATTGCCACTGCAACTATTGTTAGAGCAATATCTGGCTGCACTAGGAAAGAGATATTACTAAACTTGCAATGAGCTATTGCTATGCTGAAACGATTACAATTACAATATTTTCTTTTTCGTACTTATTGCCACTTCGCTCCACTTCTCAGTAGAAATCCTCTTCTATTGTTTACTTGGATGTTTGCAAACTCAATGCGTAGGCAGTTGTTGCCGTATGATATTTCCTAGCTTTTTATATTTCAAAACTGTTATTTTTAGAATTATTGCATGACTCTAAATTATTAACACATTTATTTTGTTTATAATCAAGCTAGATATTAATTTAGATATACCAAAGTGATCAGGAGGAAATCGGAAGTTGTTTGGGAAAAAATAAAATAAAATAAAATAAAATAAAATAAATTTAAATAAAGTCAAATAAAATAAAATATTGTAAAATAAAATAAAAGAAAAGAAAATAAAATAAAATAAAATAAAATAAAATAGAATGAAATAAACTGAAATAAAATAAAATAGAATAAAGTAAATTAAAATAGAATAACACAAAATAAAATAAAATAAAAAATAAAATTAAAAAAAAACGAAATAAAATAAAATAAAATAAAATAAAATAAAATAATATAAAACAAAATAAAATAAAATAAAATAAAATAAAATAAAATAAAATAAAATAAAATAAAATATAATAAACTAAAATAAAATAAAATAAAATAAAATAAAATAAAATAAAATAAAATAAAATAAAATAAAATAAAATAAAATAAAAGAAAATAAAATAAAATGAAATAAAATATTCGTGAAACGAACTCGAAGCAAGAATAATAATTTTTCACTTTTTGAATTTTTATGAAAATTATTATTGTTTTTATTTATTAATAATCATTTTAATTAATTATTAAAAGCTATGGCAGTTGTCTCTAAACATTTTTCCTACTCTATTCAATCAAAAAAAAAACTTTTTATTTATTGTCCTCGTTTCACGAATACTTGCAAATGTACAGACCGTAAATCAACAAAAATTGTTAGTATAAAAAAAGCAATAAAATAAAATAAAATAAAATAAAACAAAATAAAATAAAATAAAAAAAATTAAATTAAATTAAATTAAATAAGTTTAAATAAAATAATATAAATTAAAATAAAACAAAATAAAGCAAAATAAAATAAAATAAAATACAATAAAATAAAATAGAATAAAATAACATAAAATAAAAGTGAAGGGAAATGAAAGAAAGAAGTGGAGCGTAAAGGAAAGGAAAATATATTGAAAGAAAGGTACAAAAAGAGAGGAATAGAAGGAAGGGCAAATTGAGGGAAAAGAAAATATAGTCAAAGGAATAAGCAGCAAAGAAATTAAGAAAAAGTAATTCTAAGGAAATGAGCAACAAATAATTAAAACAAAATAAAATTTTGTGGTTGTATCAACCACTCCACGCGAGCATATCAAAACGCTTATGATGAAAAGAAATCGACTAAGCCATTACTATCCGCTTGATCAATATATTACAGAAAAGTGATAGCCTGTCACATTTCATATCTTTTTAGGAATTACTGACGCCAGTTGAAAACATGAATGAACGCCAGGTAATTATCCAACTGTATTTTTGGTTGGGCTTTCTTTTTCCTCTCCCAATGTTTATTTCTGTATTCGCACAACACTAACTATATAGCCTAGCTTTTTGACTTTAATAAGCTGCTCTAAGCTCATATATTCACAAAACTCTTACAGCTCATAATTAAAACATATTCACTAATTTGCTAGCCATATTGCATATAAAACGATAACGGATGTATCAATACAAGAACTTATAAAACTATTAAAAATAAATAATTGAATGTAAATAAATCAAATTATAGACTTCGAAAATAAATGTCACAGCTCATTGAATTTCCGGAATAGACGGCACACCTTTCTATTAAAATAACAACAACAACAAAAAAACACTTAAAAAGCGTATAATTTCCGATTTCGCCACATATGTTCAGGCAAACATACAAACATATGAAAAACAAATTAATACGCCTTTTGTTTTATTTACATACGAAAAACATTTATTAGCAGCGCCGATAAAAATCAAATAATGGAAAAAAAGGCAACAAAGTAGACAAATTGTATATGCAGATAACTTTTTATCACACTACGAAACAAAAAAACTCTCGAAATTTTTATATATATATGGTCATAAATAAAAAAAAACCCTTTAGGAAATAGCTACCTTTTGGATAATGATAACTAATAATCGTATTTATGGACCGATTTGGCTGATATTCAAAGTATGTATTGCTTAGTTAGTATTAAAAGGGTAAAAAATGGCTGGTAGGTGGGGCGTGTATCGGTCTATTTAAGAAAAGGGCAATATCTGCTTTTGCTATTGTTGCATTCGTGTTTCAACTAATTTTCTGTTGAGTTAAAGTTTTGAAGTTGCCATCGTCGCTCAGGTTTCCATACAATTCGATATCCAAGGACAATTTTTCCTGTAGGTGGCGCACTAGTCGCCATATTTTCAAAAATCGCATCACCGGAGTTTTCGAGACCGATACTAAAGTAACTTGCCGCTAAGCTGGGGTCTTGAAATTGTCATCATCGCTAAAGTTTCGAAAACAATACATTATACAACAAAAAACCCGATAGTTGGCACTCGGGTAGCTGTATTAAGAAAAATCTCGTTTATGGTCCCGATTTGGCTGGTATTTCGAACATACAGCAGTGTCTAATATAATAGTAGTGAAATTAAAATGGTTATCGCTCGACGGAATAAAAAGGAGCTGTGATTTTAATAATTTCCATTTAAAATATAATGAATTCCACCACTATTATATTGAACACAACTGTACATTAGGTATTGCCTATTAAAGAATTTTTTTTATATATTCTTATACTACTATACTACTTACACTAGTGTCGAAATCTTGAGAAAAACACCTATTTACGGACAACTTTCCAGATATCTGTAATACTGGACTTACTAACATAAATAAGAATTTGAACAAAACAATATTTTCAATTTAAAATGTTTTTAAAACGGACAATAAACTTTAACTATCTCCTCTTCTTACATTTGTAAATACTTCAGCACACAAAGGTTGTTCTGAAAATTTGTGACCTTGAATTCTTAATAATTTTAAAAAAGTACTTGAAAGTATAAAATCTCAAATAGCTCAGTGGCTGCTATCAACTTTTAAGCACTTGAAGAGATGAATATTTTAGATACTTTTTGTTTTATTTTTGTCTATTATTCAGCTAGTTACAAGTCAACACAAAAGTAGACAGATTGTAGTTGGTGAAAACTCCGTCACTTATTCGTCGCCATCACTATATAAAACTAGTCAGCTAAAAACAATGAAAAAAACACCGAACTATTAATCGACTTGTGGGTAACTAAATTCCCTGCAGGGATGTGTGGCGCTATAGTGGGAAATTTTAGCACCGCCCGCTAAACAACATAACATCACAATTTTTTATAAAGGTGTGTTGATGTGGTAATATTACAAAGGTTGGTTCAAAAAACTAAACTGCCAAGTAGTATCGCATTCAAAACTACCCAGGTATATTTGTGACATAAAAAGAAAACAAAAGACTTAAAAAAAAATATATCAGAGTTATTCCAAAATAAACAACATATTATTTATTTCGAGGACTCAAAACTGGTACACATAAGCGTACAATAAATCAAACCAGAAATTAAATAACTATATTAGAAATATGTATTTTAAAGAATGTTCCTAGAATCGACGAATGGTTAGGATTTAATAGGAGTGAGCGAAGGGTAACCAAATAGGGTAATTTTCCGCAACCCTTGGATAATTAAGATGCATAAAAATCAGACAAATCTTAAAAGCTATGCAAATATAACTAATGTTAGGTGGGATATATATGTCCCAGCAGTATTATGGAATGGTACATATTTGTCGCAAATGAGAACAAGAACTTCCTAACCGATGTTCAGAGAGTACTATGCTTACTACCTTGTTATATGAAGAAATCGAGCAAGAACCCAGATAAGATTTCGAATCTTGAAAAATAGAAACCGTTAGAAAAAAAATTACACACAGCACCTCTTTGTTGAGTTTTAAAATGCTTTCGATATCACGAAACGGATCTGCCTTTGTTCAGAGTCGGCTGTGTAAAAAGACTTTGCGCAACACCACAAGCTTAGCCAGAATTGGGAGGCACCTATCCCATCCGTTAGCAACCAAACGAGGTTTCAGAATGGGTGACCCTCTATCGTGAATATTCTTAAATTGGGTGCTGCAGAACTTAACAGCGAGGGAACAATATTTTATAAAAGCCTAATACCATTGGTCTAACAACCGCGTCGTAATATCTGCTTACTCCAAACTAGAAAAAACTGCTTAAAAAACTAGTTTCTTAAGTGAAAGAGACCACAATGAAGTACATGATGTCCTACACTTCGGGTTGGGTAGCAATTATCGTATCCTTGCGGCTATATGGTGCAGAAGCGAGGACTCTGACAAAATCTGAAGAGGCGGCTCTGGGGATATTCGAGAAAAAGGTTCTTCGAAAGTTTTGTGAACCCTATCACCGACAAAGTCTAATGAAGTTAAAGCCAGCGGTTGCGTTGCTTAGGCCATGTTGTGCGAATGAATAAAGATACTCCGGCCCAGAAGGCAGATAGAAGAAGCGACTGCCAAGCTATTTTGGGCGGCAAAAATCGTTTAAACTGTTCAAACCCATCCAAAAATTAAGAAAGATATATAATAGAATTGTAATAAATGTATGTGTGTACATTATAGAAAAGAAAAATAGGTAATTGAGCCAATAGAATTCACGTCAACAGTTTTTGGAATTTTTTTCTGTTCGTATGGACAGTGATAAAGCGAAATAAGCTGTAATTAATTCTTTCGTTTATTTCATGTGCATTGCATGCTATTGTAACTCTCAACCAGCTTATGAAATATTCCAAAGATATAGTTTATGGTTTGCAAATCCCAAATCGGAGGTTTTTCACAGCGAAAATGAGGAGGCCAATCCCGCGCTTATACCCCACCCCCAATTAATACATAAAAGGTGTAACAGGTGCCCGCAGAGGCCTTCCATGGCGGAAATACACTCGGAGAGTTTGCCAAACCACTGCCGAGGAGCGACCCCATTTAAAAAAAAAAGTTTTTAAACCACTTTTGATGTTACCTGTAGCAGGGCTCAAACCTTGGAGCTTCGGTGTGGTAGGCCAGCAACATTACCGCCACACCACGCCGGCCGCCGCTGCTATAAGTGATATCATTAAGTTTCTTAACTCAACCGGTTTCTAAAGTATAATGATTTAAATCGAACTCAGTGGGTGCGTTTTTATTTCTAGTTGACTTGACTGCCGGGTAGTTTTTACAATGTACAGATATGCAAATATATAATAGCTTGACTGCTTGTCTGTCTGGCCCATTGACTTAATAGCGTGTTACACGACACATAGACAATTTTTTGCAATATGTTGGTGTATCTACAATTTTGTTGTTGTATCTACATATGTGTGTGTGTATGTGCAATTGCCAGTGATTAGTTGTGTTAGCTTTCAATGCTTTCCAACGAAACATTTGCACAGTCAATGGTTCAGTTCCTTTTGCTTCATTGTCGCGTGTAGCTTTGACACATGGCTAACTAAAAAGTGTAACAGAATAAGAAATTTATTAAATTTGTATAACAAAACATAGCGTAAGTAAATAAAAGCTTTTTGATTTGTGTAAAAAAAAATTTCGTAAAAAAGGTGTATTAAAAGCGCCTGTAACAGCTGCCAAAGAAATAGTGAACATTCAATCAAATTATTAAAATGTGAGTTGGGGTATAAAATGTCCTTAAAAAATTTTCTTCTAAAAAATTTTTATGTAGCGTTAATTACATTTATACAACTTTTTAATCTCAGAAAATATTTATCATTTTCCTAATTATTATTGAGAAATCCCTGCGTAAACAACTAAAGATTTGAATAAACAAATTCTGTCTGCCAACAGATGACTATAATAATATTTACTCGCTTGGGCATGTAACAGTAAAGCCGTCCTCAAATATTGTACTTTGTAACGAATTAAAATATGAAAGAAAAAAACCTGCCGAAAATGCGATTAATCTAGCATGACTCCAGAATTTGGGAGAGAGGAGCATGCGAGTGATGTCAATAGTTTAGGACTCTCTCTCTATGGATGTTGTTGTTGTGAACAGTGTTTAGCTCTTCCTAATGTGCACGATATCTCTGAGAATCTTCATCAAGCTCTGCGAAGGGAAGTCCAAGGAAACAAGCAGTTTCAAAAAGGTTGGACCGGAGTGATGGTGGTGTTAGGAGAGGAGGTTTAATTAAACAGGTAAAGAGATATTTAGTAACATGAGGTGACATACCACGTTCAGGGCGAGAATTCGGTCTAATGGATATGAGTTTGGATAAGCAAGAGTTTAACCTATTACTGTAACCAAATGAAATTTGTGCTAGTATGCCTTTAGTCTCCCTCGGTAGGACAATATCCTCTTAAGCTTTTTTTTTTTTGCTGGATATCAATAACGGGGCTATGGAGCTCTGAGGGATCTGTCTACAGACTCAGTGTGAGGGTCATTTAGAGCCCGCCTATAGTTATGCAGATCAAAAAGCAAGGTAATGTGGTGCCGGATCTTATATTAGTGCTTACGGAGATGTTTCGTTATATCTGTAGGAGGCGGAGCTTGATAGATAACAGTTTGAATGACTGGGCTTGTGGCAGTTCAGTAAACACTGTTCATTCAACAGTTCCGCGTGATTTCGAACATTGAGCATTTTAGTCTCTTGATGCAGTTGAGACTCAGTTGTCATAAGAACACGTCCCGTATCAGTTCTGATGGCTTTGTTTTGACAGAGTTACATTTTCCTCAAATTGGTGTAAAAAAGATTGGGCGGCCTCATTGTAGCGTTATCAATAACCGGTCGTCTGATAGCCATATATGTAGCAAGCAAAGTTTCTTTATCTCTCCCCCAAGTGTTCCCAGCAACTGACTTGAGGCTCTTGTTGCGGCTTTGTACCTTTGTGCCTATAGCGGTGGCATGACTAAAGAAGTCAAGGCCGTTGTCAAAAGTCACACTCAAGATTTAAGGGGGGTTGAGTGTAGGTAGCGTTACGCCATATACGTGGACGTTTAACTTTTACCTCATCGACGCATTCCACGTAAAGAGAGTAGTCGTCGATTTAGTTGAAGATAGAAGATGCAAAGTTCCTGGAGATAACTGTTGATTATTGTACAGAGTTCGTCAATGTAGGCGCAATAACTAGAAACCATAATAGTACCGTCGTACAAATAGGATAATATACAGAGACCCTGGGATGGATGGGGTAGTTTTGTTTATGTAGAAATTAAACAGAATTGGGAATAGAATACTACCCTGGGGCACTCCCTGCCCAATACTTCTTTGTTTGCTTGTTAAGTCTCTGAATATGACTGACGCTTGCCTAACGCTAAGCGCTTAGCGCCACTTATTTAGTCTAGCAGGAAGACTTGATTCTACCAGGTCTAGAAAGAGCTTGGCGTGCCTCTGAAGAGGAGAGGTACACTTTTGCTCCCTACGAGTACAGCTCGAGAGTACACTTTCTTACACTCTGAGTGTGCTACTCAAATTGAAATTGACTCAAAACAATACCCATAAGGGACAAGTTGCAATAAAACGATGCCTACTCTAGGCGAAAACGATCAATTGCGGTCCACCCTTTTTGTAGCTTAGTCGCAAGTTTGCTTGCAGGGCAGGAAAAAGGTGCAACTGAGAAAACAAACATTTTTGCTGACCGTAAGCCTGACCTATTGTGCTTGTGAGTGTGTGTGTGTAAGTGCTTGTGTGTGAAAGCGTTTATACCCGTACGCGCCTATACACAACGGTATTGCTTGTCACTTGTTATTGTGTTTTGTAATGCCATCCGTGTCTCTTGGGAATGTCAACAAAAATGTTGCTTTAATTTGTTGTGTTACTCATACGTCCTGTTGTATCGCTAGCTTTTGTTTTTGCGTTTTTTCTTATTTCACATGTTTTTTTTTCTTGCTTCACAAACCCCCTTTCCCAATGTTTTGTTTATCATCACCATTTTGTTTGTATTCTATTTCGTTTTCTTTAACTTTGTTGACTTTGCAATTGCTTGTCATCGGCAATCGTGTCAATATCCCTGCATATCCTGCTATCCTGGTTGATTGTTTGAAACACTTTTTTTTCTGCAGTTGTCCTTTTTCACTTTAGTTAGACTACTCTGATTTTTGCTTAGCTTGCAATTTATGGTAAATCATTGTTTTCGACTAAAACGTGATCTACTCGCTTTATTTCACTCTTTGGCTGACTTTGTATTACACATAAGGGTGGAAGTTCAACTAGTGTTGCAAGCGAACTTTAGAGACCAAATATTTATCTAACAGGTTCTCCTGTTAGTCCGTTTCACTTTTCCCTTGGCTCTCAGAAGAGTTCACCTACAGCGTGATTTTCACTCATACCCAAGTGGTCCGGTGGACTAAGTCCTTCTTTCCCAGACTAAGCATGACTCCACATCATACCATTTTTTTTCACGGATCTCTGGAAATTTAAATAGTCCACACCAGACCTGTTAAATAATGATAACTAATCCTAATGATTTACGAGTTGATCATTTATTTCTTTAAGCATTCATTTAGTGATTGATTACCAATTACTTTCAATTTTTAATAATTATTTTACAATTAATTAAAACAATAAACAAAAAAATCATGACTTCTTATGATTACTAAAAAAAATTAAAACTAATGAAAAAAGGTTGTTTCGATTACTTTTAATTATTTTTGATTACTTCTGATTATTTCCAATTTTTTTTGATTATTTCTAATTTTTTTCACTATTGTCAAATCAGCAATACTAAAAAAAATTTAAAACAATCAAAAGTAATCAAAACTATTCTTTGTTGATTATTTTTGATAGTTTTTAAGTTTTACGATTTTTTTTTTATTTTTTCTAATCGTAATCCGTAAATAATTACCTTTTCAAATGTTCATGAAACGAGATCAAGGCCAAGAATAATAATTTTAAATTTTTTTAATTTTTATGAAACTTATTATTTTTTTAATTTTTTTTTTTAATAATCATTTTTAATTAATTATTAAAAGTTTTTTTAATTGCATAAGGTAGGAAAAATGTTTAGAGACAACCGCCATAGTTTTTTTATAGATCCATTTCGGAAGCTGCTCGGTTTCTTCATCAGAGGAATTTTGGCACGCATTGCTAACCATTAAGCTAACAATGATACCATCTAAACAGCTAATTCTATTTTCTTTACCTTATACATGAACAACCCCCGCCATCTGGCAGTTAATAGTGTGATCATGAACGGTTTTTTGCAGAATCTGTTTTATCATCGTGAGCAGAATTGCCTTACAGCCTTTTCATATCAATTAAAATGTGAAAATTTATTATTCTTTGCCTTGAGCTCGTTTCATGAATATTTGAAAATGTATAGGCCGTAAAATTAACAAATGTTGTTGGTACAAAAAAGCAATTGCCTTTAATTGAAAAACAATTAAAATAACCATTACCAATTAAAAAATCAGTCCAATTAATTGGTTACTAACTACTAATCAAATGTAAGAGGTCTGTATTCAATCAAGAGGCTTTAGAAATCACATACGACATTTTTTGTTTCTTCTTCACAATTTTAAACCAAACAAAAAAATATTTCTATAGGAACTCTTATTTAGTTACTTAAAAATCGAAAATGCTGGCTTAAAAACTTTATTTAAATACATTTTTTTAATAAGTACAAGCTCCCTCCCCATGATAGAGCTAAACATAGTTTTTGCCACCCACTCTAATAAACAACTTCCCGACAAACAAGCATTTATTTAGAAATCCATCTACATAAATTTATCTGCATTGAACAGTACAGTCTATGGCGTGAGATAGCCCTCCTTTAAGAACTATCGTCAGCATAATCATTATTGACATTGTCAACCTGCCAATAGGGTGTGAAATTTTGGCTTGTCGTCCTTTCAGCTTTGTATTTGTTTACGCTCATACGCCCTTGTCATAATTTATTTTACTGCGCTGCAAATTTATTTACTATTGTTGTCTTTCAGGTTTTTCTGCCACATTTTATGTACACTTGCTTGTATTTAGGAGCAAGTTTCCCGTGTACGCAAATCAATATCAATTATTATTTTGTTTTTTACTTTACTTACAATTTATTTATCTACAGTTTGTTAGTTTTTGTAGCAATGTTTAGGTTTCTGATTGCTTATGAATAGTTTAATATTTTAGATGCTAGAGAATATAAGAAATTCTCTCAGTATAACCGCTGCTGGGTAACACCTAATAATATTTTTTTATAACCAGAATTTTCTAACTGATCTCAAACTAGGCCCCGGAAGACTGGATAATTTTCGGAAAATACTAGGGCAGTAAAATTTATTTTATGTTTTCAGCACCAGAGTTCGAATCTGCCTGTGTTCTGAAATCATTTAAATTATTTTCACTAAACAGTTGTGAAATATTAATAGTTCCCGTGGAGACCAAGCTATGCTCGGCATTTTCATAGGTTGCCATATTTTGGTTATTTGTAGGAACAATTTTTCTTACCAACAGTGGCGCTTTTAAAAAAGAGATTTTAAAAGCATTCCTTGATAAAAGAAAGATGTTTAATATTTTTTTATTGATAACAGAGTTTGAATACATATAATTACTCCTTGGTGGCTGCTCAAAAAGGGTTTCCCCATATTTTCGTCAGGGCTTTACAAGATTTCTTCCTAAATTGCATGGTTATAGACTGTCGTTTGTTATTAAATCGAGAAAGAATAGGATCACATGGGTATAATTGTTGTTTAGTGCTCCATATATCAGTCAACATTCCTTAATTTCTTCTTTATTTTTCAAGACAGAATTATCCAAACATTTTTTATATTTAATACATATGAAATCTAAGATAATACTTCATACCATATTCCGAGTATGCATTTGAATTTCTTTTGGAAGCATTACTTTTAACGTGTTTGGTCGTTTCATTCTTGGAAACGCCATATATAATCATATACTCGTACCATGTATCATGCATAAACTTCGATGAATTTAGCTCAACTCCGACAAACTCAGGAGTTTGTCCCTGAGCTTTATACGCAGTCGTGGCAAATGTTATCCTTACTGGCCGTTGCATGGTACACAAAACAAACAAAACATGGTACACAAAACGAACAAAAGATATGTTGTTTTCTTAATACGCAGGAAAATACCTTTTTTTTTGCTGCCCATATTGTCACATTTAATTTTATTTAAAAAAAAATTCAGAGAGGTGGCAACCCCGTAGAAACATCCCATGTGTCAACACCTAGTTGAAAATTCTTAGAATATGGTACCCTATGTACATACCAAATTTCAACAAAATCGGTTTAGCTATCGTGGAGATATTCTGAATATAAAAATATAAAAGAATAACTCGTTAAAAGTTCCGAGAAATAATACACTCAGGTGGCAACGATAAGTGACAAATCGATTTAGAAATGTTTTTTTTTAAAACGCAGGAAAATACTTTTCGTTTGATACTACTTACTTCATTCCATTAAAAAAATACAGATATGTGGCAACCCCGTAAAAACATCCTACGTGGCAACACCTAAGTAGAAATTCTTAATATGTAGTACACTATCTACGTACCAAATTTTATACAAATCGGTTGAGCGGTTTTCGAGATGAAATCTGAATATACAAACATACAAGAATAGCTCGTTTAAAGTTATAAGATTTATATTTTTTGGGATTATTTTGAACTGTTTTCAGACTGAAATATTACTGTCCGAACTCTGACAATTGGCATTTTGTGGGACATTGTCATATTAAAAACAACAATCGTTATATGGGAGAAACTTAGTTGCCTTACTAGCACCAAGTCAAGCTCATACTACCTTGGAGGTTATTTCCAACTAGTTGTTTTGATTACAGTGTAATCATGATTATCTTCCACAGAAATAATGGAACATGTGCTAATCTCAATGACTCAAGAAAATAAGTGTGAATAATGGCATCCAGGTGATTGGTATTTATTTATTCATAGAAATATTTAGGAAGCTATTTTTGAGTGACATTAACCAATATGAATCAAAAACAAGAAAAGGAATTACAAATCATCAACTTTTATTTATTGGCGCTTAACCGCCTAGGCAATTCTGGCCGTTGCATGGCAAGGCAGGCTAGTAATCCCTTCACATTGATAACTGATGGCAAGTGGAAACACCAAGAGAGTTCAAATCATCCTCCATCTGTTTTTTAAAAATCAGTTGGGGCCTCGTTGGTACACATACTCGGTCGGACGACACACTGATAAAATTCAATACTATGGGCTTCAGTCTTTCGCGCAATACGCTGTATAGAACCTTTAATGCAATATAAAGGAGACTGATTGCTCGGTAGTTGGTGCGGTTAGCGGGATTCCCTTTCGTGTTAATAGAGCAAATTTAAGCTCCAATATGAAGGCCTGCACTCATCCGACTATATTTAGCATAAGGGTTGGTGCATGCTTTTCAACAGCTCTTTGCCTCCGTGTTTCAACAGATCGGCGGGTAGTCCGTCCTTTCTAGGCGACTTGTTATTTGAGAGGCAGGATATAGCTATGCTCACTTCATCATAGTCGGGTGGTGGGCTGTTATCAATCTTCATGGATTGGGGACGTCTCCCTCTCAATTAAGCAATGAGGAGAATTGTTCCCTTCATAACTTAAGTACGCTTATTACGTCGGTGGTCAGTTCGCCATTGTTTTCCCTATAGGAATTTTCCTCAGTCTGGAAACCTTCCGTCATCCGCCGCTTTCCCTATAGTGTATTCAGCGGTGGTACGTAATGAGCAAGGGATATGCTCTCATTACTCGCTTACATCGTTGGGTCCATTTTTGCTCCCCAAAAGCAGGTGTGAGACAGGGGAAAAAGTTATCAGCTGTCTGTGTGGTACGCAGCTTCTCGATGTCAGACTTTCCTTCCATTGTTGTATGCTCTTTCTTCCCTGCACAGAGACGTGTGCGTATTTTGGCCGTCACAAGATTATCGTGGCATCTGAAATTGCTAAACTAAACCGCATAGATGTAGTGGGATGGTAATCACTTATCGGCCCTTGATAATCACTCAGTTCTCTTGTAATAACTTCCATGGTGTCAGGGGGACTTTCTACACCAATCAAAGGAGCAAGCGTTCCTAACCAAAGAAGCATTTGTGGGACTCTTTTTTGCAACGCAAATGTCTGTTATCTATGTTTTACAAATTTGTTATTGAAGCACCCAGTAAGGAGTAATTCTTAACGAGTTTTCCATACCTATTTAAGGGTAGGAGATTTGTTCACTTTGTGGGTTTGATGGAATGTGCAGCACTCGCAATTTTTGTGGCGTCAGCAGTATTTCTATGTCATATGCGACTAATAATTTAATTTCATTTAAATAATAATTATTTTGCGCGATATACCTCCGAGGATATTAAGGCCGAGCTTCTCCACCGATTTGTAGTGTGCTGTTTCTAATTTTTCCTACAATTTGGTGGGACCTACAGTTTTTTCCCAACTCCGAACGCCATCAGAATTTTTGCTGAGAAGTCTTCCATGGCAGAAACTCATTCGGAGGGTTGCCAAGCCACTATCGAGGGGCGAACCCATTTTGATAAAACTTTTTCGAACAAATTTTGATGTTACCTGTGCCAGGGCTCAAACTTTGGAGCTCGTTGTGGTAGGCCAGCAACACTACACCACGGCGGCCGCTATAAACCGTTACTCTTCTTTACCCTCTTTATTATACCTTTCATGAACATGAAATGGTATTATAACTTAGGTCCGGTGTTTGTAAGTATGAGAAGAAGAACAGATAGGCCCACCAATAACTGTTGCAATTAAAAAGCTAGGTACGTAAAACTTTGCAGGTTTGGTATTTTATATATTTGTAGTGTGTGTAGTGGAAATCATCCAGATCGGACCTACATAACATTTAGCTCCCATATAATCGATAGTTTCGATAAATGGGTTTTGGGCTATGAATCTTTAAATTAACAGTTTTGCAGAGTTTGTACTAATTGTGAGTATGGATCGGACACTTAAAACAGTGATGCGTGTTCATGAAAGGTAGAAAGTCGAAGACAACGCTTTCCTTACTTGTTTTCCTCTAATACCTCTAAATTTTCTTTCCTTCTCCCTTTCTTCGTCCGTTTCGTCTGCGGGTACTGATATATAAAATGTCATTAACTTGATCCAAATAAATTCCTAGCTATGCTGAATTGCTACTTTAAATATCCTGGGGGTTTTGCCAAATACTAAATATTTCCTGTGTCGGAAGCTAAGCACAACAGCATAACTTTGACCCCTTTTTGTATCTCTCATGACTTTGAATTTTAACTGCGACACACTCCCTGTTGTTGTTGTTTATAACGGCAAACAACGTACTCCCTCTCGCGGATCGCGTTAGAACTACGTTTTCACATCGTACTCGAAGTTATCTGATGGTGTGCTCTAGTAGCCCCTTCAGAGTCCTGCTTCGGTTAGTTTAGGTTCGTGAATTGCAGTTTATTAACTTCATTCGTCTACTCAAACGCTAACACTTTTGTTGTCAAACGATATTGAAAAATTTAACATTTCAAAATATTAAAAAATATTTTACAGTTTTCAAAATTTGAAGGCGAAAGAAATTTTATTTCGTAAAAACTGCAAAAAAGCTTTGCAAACTAGAGAAATATTTGCACAACCTCAGTTTTATTGGTAACAATAATTCAGTTGAAACACAAAACAAGACGCAAAATAGAATGTAAGTTGAATTGCGGTTTTCACAAAATTCCACAGAGCAACAGACGCCAACAACAATATCAAAACTAATGCGCCAATATTAATCAAACAAATAGAAGTAGTAATCCGAGCTACTACACAATTGGTAAATGAAGTTTCAGCTTAACTCTTTTTGTATTGGATTATTTACAGATGAGCGGCCGTGACGACTTCTTCTCCAAAGAGGCTGCACTCATCAACCGTTCTAAGCGGGAGCTTGCGGATGGACGCGAGAAAGATCCAATCTACAAATTGCGATTGCAATGCTTTAGCCGTGGAGCAACGGGTATACTCGGATTAGCTAGGTAAGTGGTGGAAATAGAGGGTAGCCTACAGACGCTGGAAGTTGAGGCTAACAGCGGGAAGTGTATAAGAGCATACGAAATTAGATGCACCAAAGTATATCTAGTATTGAGCCATAGGGATAACGAAGGATTTCGACTGTTCATTTTTAAAATTCGTAAGCCTTCATAAGCAAAGGAGTGGCACAATAGTGTAGGGATTGGGTTAGCAGCTATGCAGATGAGCTCCGCTATGAAACTGCAATTGAAAGCAAATACAAAGAAATCAAAAGAAATATTCAACATTACGCTGAACAATATAAAGTAACTTTAATCCTGTTCTTACTGTCGTGAGCTTGCACTAGGGTGGTGCTTATTTAACAGGCTTAAAAGTATTGGAATTCTGTCCCCAATATATCAGATCCATTGAGTTGCAGTTGGTTTAAAATCAATGAGTTGCGAGGGTCGCCCTAAGAAGGAAAATTTCATACTGATAGGCATTGCCATGTAATGTTGTACCATCATTTATTCCACCAGAGTAATATTGAAGTTGTGATATAAGGTATTGTGTTTCACGCTTATTCCTGTCGTATGAGATGAGTGCTAATTTGATTTTTCCCTTTCTATTCATCTTCAGAGTGGCTAAAAATTATATTTCGTCTTGAGGTGGACTACAATCGCTTCCAACTTTGATAAACTCCACTAAGCATGTGCTGTGAAATACGGCAGGTGGTAAGTGCAGGTGCCTTATTCGGTTCTGAGGTATCATGTACCGGTTCATGCCAAGAAACTTAATGAGCCGTTTCTTTTCCTTATATATATGTAAAGCTGCCACTGCGTTCATATTAGATAAACTATATTTCGACTTGCCAAGTTGATGTTCCACTCACTGCTTTTACCAATCACCCGAAGAACCGCTGCCTATCAAAGAATAAAATGTACTCCCTGAGTTCGAGAGATGCATAGATAAAGTTTGTGTTAAAGCTTATTCTGCTGCTAACTTTCGTTGGATATAGGATTTATAGCAAAATATTTAATTCCCTGTAAGTTATCTTTCCACAATTCTAGCTCGCGAAGTCTTAATTCACCCTGGGATGACATTTAATAGCTGAACAGACCTACCACAGGCATGTTGCATATTACCGTTAAAGTTTCTGTGGTAGATGAACTAATCACCCCCTTTGATAGCGAATTTTTAATACGATTTTAAGGCCAAGGATAAAGTATTTAATCTTAAGATTCAATAATAATTTGTAGTGATCCACCTCCGACGAAAATAAAGCCGAGCTTTTCTTCGCATATCAGGACCGACAACAAAGCAGATGCGTTTTTACTTAGAAGCCCTTTCGTAGCACAAATACACTCAGAGGTTGCCGATCACTGCCGAGGAGCTACACCGTTTTCAAAAAAAATTCTTCAAAGGACTTTGGATGATACCTATTCCAGTACCTGAGCCTGTGCCTTTCGGTCAGACCTGTTAAATTTGATTAGTAATTAGTAATCAACTAATTAGACGGCTTTTTCAATAGGTAATGATTATTTTAACTGTTTTTTAAGAAAGGGCAATTATTAATTGATTACGATTAAAATAAAATAAAAAAGTCGAAAATAATAAAAAACCAGTTTTGATTACTTTTGATTATTTTAAATTTTTTGATTATTTTTAATTATTTTTGATTTTTTCAGTATTGCTAATTCAACGTGCTTCTACCACAAAACTGAAAAAATAAAGAATTATTAAAAATAATAAAATAAAATAAATTAAAAAAAAGAATAAAAAATAATCAAAAGTAATAAAAACTAATTTTTTGAGTATTTTTGAATTTTTTTTAATAATCTTGAAAATCATAATTTTTTTTGATTATTTTTCTACAACAATACTGAAAAAAATTAAGAATTATTAAAAATAATAAAATAAAAAAAATTAAAAAAAAAGAATAACAAATAATCAAAAGTAATAAAAACTAATTTTTTGAGTATTTTTGAATTTTTTTTAATAATCTTGAAAATCATAATTTTTTTTTATTATTTTTCTACAACAATACTGAAAAAAAATGAAGAATTATTAAAAGTAATAAAATAAAAAAAAATTAAAAAAAAGAATAAAAAATAATCAAAAGTAATAAAAACTAATTTTTTGAGTATTTTTGAATTTTTTTTAATAATCTTGAAAATCATAATTTTTTTTGATTATTTTTCTACAACAATACTGAAAAAAAATGAAGAATTATTAAAAGTAATAAAATAAAAAAAAATTAAAAAAAAGAATAAAAAATAATCAAAAGTAATAAAAACTAATTTTTTGAGTATTTTTGAATTTTTTTTAATAATCGTAAAAATCATAATTTTTTCTGATTATTTTTCTACAAAAATACTGAAAAAATAAAGAATTATTAAAAATAATATAATTAAAAAAAAGAATAAAAAATAATCAAAAGTAATAAAAACTTGAGTTTATTTGGATTTGTGTTTTTCCGACAGGGTGGATACTGGATTTATATTGGAACGAATTTTCGTTCTCGAACGAAATCAAGCACTGAAGATGGCGGTTCGCCGAAACCGGTTTGTTACAAAACCAAAATTGACAAGGGATGACGAAAATTCGTTCCAATATAAATCTAATAAAAACTTCTTTTTTTTGAGTATTTTTGATTTTTTTTTAATAATCGTGAAAATCATAATTTTTTCTGATTATTTTTCTATAACAATACTGAAAAAATAAAGAATTATTAAAAATAATATAATTAAAGAAAAAAAAAAAAAATATAATCAAAAGTAATAAAAACTACTTTTTTTGAGTATTTTTGATTTTTTTAATAATCGTAAAAAATCATAATTTTTTTTTATTATTTTTTTAATTAATTGGAAAATAATCATAAAAAATTGAACGTAATGATAATAAATCATTACATGGATTCTCAAGAAAATAATTAATCAAACCGGCAATCATTACGATTAGTAATCAATATTTAACAGGTCTGCTTTCGGTATAGTAGATTTTATTAAGAGCTTCATTTGATTTTGCTTACTTTCGGTATTGGAACATAACTGAAATCACTGAATGTTATATGCGAAGAATAGAAATTAGAGAAGAATCTATCTCGTTCTCCTTCGGCGTACTCTCAAGCACTTCGTGAAAAATAATTTTTCAATGAAATTATGTTTCAACCAATTACCTCAAAACCTATGACTGATAAAGCTAGATGATCAGTACAAACCAATTTATCAAAACCCGCTTTTCAGAAGCCACCACTTGTTTTGAAATAAAAATTGAAAATATTTTGGGGTTCGAAATGGGAGCGAAAATTAATAATTTATGCACACCCTAGCTTGTATTTTCATACAAAGCTTTGTCATCTTCCAATGGTTTCACTAACGACCAACCAAATCGACTGCCCAATTCGACCAGCAACAGTCGACTTCGACCCTCGCGTATACATGCCGCTCCACATGCACACACACTTAGCATCTGTTCGTCTATGACTATTCAACCAGCTGTCCAATCATTCAACAGTCGTCATCATGCTGCATAAAGTATTCAGGAGTACTGCGCTCTATATCGGCTTCTGTGCAAAATGTAACGTAATGCATTCCGGGATGCTATAGCATTTCTGTTGACTAGCTGACAACTGGTTAGTTGCTTATTTGGTTGATTTTGGTTTGGTTTTGTTTGGTTGCGTGGTTCAGATTTAACCTCATTTTATGTCTGCATATGCATACTTTGAAAAAGTTTGTCATTTTTTAGCTCTGCTGCTGACAACGTGAGTGCCTCTGTGTGTCATTAAGCACGGTAGGGCATGAGTTGTTCATGACAGAGCATTAAAATAATGAAATTACACATAAAAGTGTACAAAAAAAAAACTTACAAAATGATATGCAGAGGGCGCTCTCAGACTCAATAAACCAAATGTATGTTTTTTGGAAAGCATGAAAAAGTTACAAAAAAAAACTGTCTTGATTTGCTGTTGGCTTTAGGTGTACTACTAATGGTAGATATCTTGTTTGCATGCAATTTTGTCAGCTTGAAGCAATTAGATTTGGCATGGGCAACATACTGATGGAACTACAAATCGTCGGTGAGAGTGCAAAAGCGACTGCCGCAATTCTACGAAATCGTGTAACCAAAATTTTTGGAAAAAACTCTGACGCTCACACCATCAAGATCTATGCATTTCTTTCGCTAGACATGGTTCTTTCAAAAATTACTTAAGAGATTCGAACTTGGTGGGTACTTTTGTTTTAAAATTACAAAAATACCGATCTATAGTAAACTGTGCTCTCCGTGAGTGGGGTTTGAACCAACATGTATTCAACAAAGTGTGCTTGAGTTTGACGTTTTTCTCAATCGGAACAAAACTATGATGTGAAACAGAAAACATTTTTAACCCTTTTCAAAATTTGAAATAGTTTTTGTTTTAAATTTTCGAAACTTCAATATTTCTTTTTCGACTTTAATTCAAATGAAGGAATTTGAAAAAAAAATACTGTTATAAAAGTAGGACTCTATTCCTGATACTAAAAAAACTTCTTTACTATTATAAAATTAAAGAAAATCGTGTTGCCTTTCATTTTCTTAATATTAAAAAAAAAAGAACTGCCAGAAAGAATGAAACAAGACGAAGTACGAAAGCAACAAAAACTCATAGCAGAGTTGAAAGCTGGGAGGATTCTTCAAACAAGTATGACGACACCGTGGACGAAATATTTAAATAATTTTTTCAAAGAGCTCCCAGAACTCGATATAGACATTGAACTTCCAAATAGGATAGATGCTGTGAAGTCAGTAACATCATTCAAAAAATGGGGTTTGGCCAATATGAGCAAACTACGTAGCATGTGTATGAATGCATATCCCGAATCTCGTATGGGAACCTTAAGCATCCATATAACTATTTCCTTAAAAATGGCTATAACGATTTTGTAAAAAATGTGTGTTTCATTTAAGTAACAAATTATATTGTTTATTGTAGAATAAACTTGAACTTGTGGAATTCTATTTCCCCGCACTTGTTCTATATGGATGTATAGTTCTTGTAATTTGTTCTCGTTATCTTTTGCAATGCTGTCGAATAAAGTTAAATAAGAAAAAACGACAAAAAACAAAACTTATAGATAAGTGGTAAAAAGCTACATGCACCTTAAATGGTTAATTAATTTGTTTACATTCGGTTGACATAAAAGTCCCTTACAAGAGATTCATATTTAGCGGTCAATCACACTTTATTGAATACACTTTGGTTTGAGCTAAATTTGGCTTTCACAGAGCATCTATATTTTGGGTCTACGTGTATGAAACGTTTGGATATTTTTACTCGATCCGTTTGGGAAATATCAATTTTTTTTTCAGAACTAGTAAATCCGGCCCGCTTTGCTGCTTCTCAGAACTAATAATAGACTGAGCCCGGTTTTAATCATTATATTTCATGCCAGATAAAATGTTAAACTAAATTACATCACTTGTTGTAGCACTCATTATCATATTTTGTTTGATATCCATATTGTATTAAACACATTTTGGGTCACCTTGGTCCACATGTCGGCCGATATCTCCGAAACTGGGGGAGCTATCGGAACAAATGATATCTTAAATTTTAAGTTAAACGTCTAACAATGCAACAGTCAAAGTTCAACTAAATTTCATGCAGCAATTTTTGAGTGATGCGCGACCAAACATACAGACAGACAGAAAAACCAGAATTCTAAAAACAAAAATGTTTAATTTTTTTAAAAAATTTGTTATTTTTTCCTTAAATGAAATGAAAGCTTTGTCGCTTTCGAGATAGCGCTTATAATTTTTTATGCTTGGTTATTTTTTTATGCTCTTAGTTTTTATTTAAAAAAAATCCTTTCTAGAATTTAGGTTTTGAAATCATTTTGAATTTTTTAGAACTTTTCGTATTATGGATGATGATGGAAACAAATCACTGAATTTTGAAGAGTTCAGTAAAGGTATTAAAGACACAGGCATGGATTGTACAGAAAGTGAAATTAAGGACATGTTTGCCAGGTAATAAAACAAAATTTTTCAAATCACAGTTCCACTTAAGCCTTGCTAAACTCACAGCTTAAGCTGATAAGTTTATTAATAATTATAATTAATGATGAAAACAATACCCTAGAAATATTTTAGCACAAAAGTTGATGGTTTGTTAATTTAAAAATCTAAAAAATGGTTTTTAAAAAGCTGCAATGGAATTCGCAAAATATCAAAAGTCACCACCGATAGCGCAGATGATGTTGCACAACCGCGCCTATCGATTTTCCACTATCGGAAGTATTATACTATATATGTACTCGTACATACGAGAGTATGGGCCTCCTTTTTTATTGTGAAACGAAATTTCGTTTCGCCTCAGAGACGAATCGTTCGCCTGTTTGCAAGGCGAATTTATACCAGGTGATCTCACGGCGAATTTGTTGCTGTATACACACACATACTTCATGTGTTTGTTTTTACTTTGGCGGCTTCTCCTGTCAGATTGCATAGAACTTTTTTATTTTGACAAGAAGCCACTGCTCATATGTTCTTATGAGACCACCTGTAAGCCTTGCCTGTTTGCAATATGTAATTCGCCTTATAAAGGGTGTTTTTTTTAAGGGTATAGAACTTTGAATTGAAATAAAACACAAGAAAATCGTTTTAAGGTCCATCAATTTGGCTTTATTGGAAGGATAATTTTATGCCATTAATGTTTAAATATGATTTCGGGCATGTGGCCGCCGCGGCTGGCTCGAATAAAGCCAATTCTACAGGTCCAATTTTCAACCACTTTTTCGAGCATATGGGGCCGTATGTCGGCAATAACGCCACGAATGTTGGCTTCCAATTCCCCTAACGTTTCTGGTTTGTTGGTGTAGACGAGCGACTTCACATATCCCCAAAGAAAATAATCCAATGGTGTCAAATCACACGACCTTGGTGGCCAATTGACAGGTCCATTCCGCGAAATTATGCGCTCATCGAATGTTTCCTTCAATAAATCGATTGTGACGTGCGCTGTGTGGCATGTAGCGCCGTCTTGTTGGAACCACAACTCATCCACATTCATGCCATCCAATTCGGGAACAAAATAGTCGGTTATCATGGCTCTATACCGGTCTCCATTAACGGTAGCTGCCTCTCCAGCATTATTGCGGAAGAAGTATGGCCCAATGACTCCACCAGCCCATAGAGCACACCAAACAGTCAGTTTTTGTGGATGTAATGGCGTTTCAAGGGTCTCATGTGGATTCTCTTCACTCCAAATGCGGCAATTTTGCTTGTTGACGTAGCCATTCAACCAAAAATGAGCCTCATCACTGAACAAAATTTTGCGATGAAAATCAGCATCGAAATCAATCTCATTTTTGGCCCATACACCAAAATCACGACGCATTGCATGGTCTCGCGGCTTTAATTCTTGCACAAGCTGGATCTTGTAAGGTCACAAGCCAAGATCTTTGCGCAAAATCTTCCATAAAGTTGATGGACAAAGCTCCAATTGCTGTGCACGGTGGCGAATCGATTCATTCGGGTCCTCTTCAACACTTTGCTCTACAGCGGCAATTGTTTCTTCGGTGCGCACTGTTCGACGTCTCTGCGGATGCGTATTATCACATAGAGTAAACGTAGTGCGAAAACGATCCATGGTTAACCGAATTAATTGCTCTGATGGACGATTATGTCGACCATAAAATGGACGGAGCTCACGGTAAACTTCGCGAACTGAACCATTATTTTCGAAATAAATTTGCACGATTTGCAAGCGTTGTTCTTTTGTCAACCTGTTCATGATGAAATGGCAAACCAAACTGAACATAAATGGCATTAGAGTTGCCAGATTTGACAACAAAATGCCAGTTTTATCTCTATTTGAAAAACAAACCTGTAAAAAAAACACCCTGTACAATAAAATTCTCTCAGCAAAATAAAAGTCAAATAAAATAAATTAGCTGTCATCAATCAAATTACTGTTCCCAGATTTTTAAAATTTAAAAACTTTATGAAACGTAACGGATCCAAGGCGAATTAAATATAAGGTGGAAGCAAGGCGAATTACAAACATACAGACACACATTTGCCATGTATTTTGTTTTTGTAATCAATGGATCTATAACAAAATCGTACTGCGGTGAAATTTGTAGTGTCAAAGTTCGAGAAACAAGTAGCTATCAGCTGATTGGATAATGCCACCTTGTACTGAACTCGCCTTGAACAGATCCACATAAGTTTCTATATAAATTATATACGGCAATATTCATTCCAGATATGCTCTCCCAATAATATTTGACATGACGTAAGAAACAAATGAGGCGAACGAAACTGATAGAGAATACGCTTCCTAGACGAAATCGTCAAGAGACGTATCGTTCGTCTGAGCTTTCGTTCGCAATAAATAATGATGCTCTATATATATTTTCCTTAATTTTAAGATAACATGCTTCTTTTGGGATATTCTATACACATATATATTCTAATGATAATTTTTTTGGTACATGGGTAAATTAAAAGTTAATCAAAGATTTATTTGCAACCTCTAAAGCATATCAACTGCTGAGTATAATATATCATTTTATCGCAGTTGCCTAGCTCAGAATTCAGTCAAAGAGCGCATTATTTCAGAATTTGTTTCAAAACTTAATTGCTCAGCTGAAAACATTTTTGGTTTTCATTCAAGCTAGTGCGTGTTGAGATAGAGCATTTTCAAAATCAGACATAGATATATTCTGCCTTGGCTACTAAAAACAATTATCGAGTGCACCATCACTATTGTTTAGCCTACTCGATCCTCGATTTAAATACTTGGGGTTTGAATATATATAAACAAATTTCAGTTAAAATTCGTCGTCATTTGAGGATTTCAGTCAGAGGAAGAGAGATACGAAGAGGAAGATAGATTAAGAACGAGACTGTTAGAAAGGTTGGTGAAGGGCTGGAGTGTGCGAGATTGAGAGGGGGAAAAACACAAAACAAAGAACGTATAACCATAAGAAGCTTCTACGCGACGAATAATGGGAAACACTAAACCATCAATGCGCGGGTAGGTAATTTACCACTCGCGATTTAAACACGAGTTTTAAGGCTATTAGCTCTTTTATTTTTATCCACTATTCATATAATTTTTTTGTGCGGATATTCAATTAAAACATGGTGAGTTCAAGCATTTTACACGCGGGTACAGTGCTGAATTACGTACAACAACAACAAGCTACCATCGATTTGACAGCGTCCATTTCCATTCGCTGTTGAACCCTCTTGTGGGTATACGTTCTTTGACGGAAGTTATGTAAAATCTAAGGCTAACTAAGAGTAAGAGCTGTTTAGTTTTGTTGGGATTAAGAGATTGCACGTACCACGAGAAAAGACTGTATTCGGACTATATCTGACACCCACGAATTTCTGGTATTCCACCAAGCTATGTAGTTTGGTACGAAGTTGAATCGTTAATATAACGAAATTAGCAGTCCCCTTGTAGCCTATTCGACGAAGGTTGGAGGGCATCAAAGGTGTTATCATGAAAGACAATTGATTTTTTGTTTGGTTTCTTCAGCGTTTAAAAGTGCTCGGCGCTCTTGCCATCTGTTCCGTTTGTGTTTGTGGTTGAAACATCTGATTTTTCTGTTAAGGGACTGATTTATTGCTTTCCTGTGTTGAAAGTATCACAGTTTATCGCGTTCTTTCTCAAAGCTGCTGTATTGGTTGGGATATCGCGACCACCAGCCCGTGTACCTGCGAGACTGACCGTTCCGCTAATTCCAAGGCAGCCCAAGGAAGAAAAGTGTTTCCACAATTTTAAATCATATACATTTTGGGAATAAATAATTGGCCTGATGCTGTTATAGTCTACTTGCAGACCATTTATCTAATATTTCTGGGTCCAGTCAGAGCAATATAGAGCTTAACCTGCTGCACTATCCCGATCTTAGTCGTACAATGTTTTTTCAAAGCTGGAACCACACCTCCCGCCTTAAAGTGAAGGATCAATCATATAGGACTTTGTTTAACAATAATAATAATAATAATAATTCCCAAACGGATTACCCATAATATCCCGGCCGACCGGCCCGAGGGGCGCATCCGCATAACGCGCGGAATATTCGTTCGTGCCGAGTCGTTGAAAGGCTTTGGTTTGTTAATCGTCGAGATCTAAAACTGCTCAGCTACAGAGAAAACCTCTTCAACTAAGTAAAGTAGATATAGGATAGATTATACATTAAGAAATAACTAGTTAACAGAATAAAATTATTGTTAGAAGTTAATATAGAAGTCAAAGAATAAAAAACAATTAGTAGCTATGTATTTACGATAGAAAGAATTGATTTTTTTATGCTGAAAAGCGAGTCTGAAATATCAAATCTACCAGAAAGAGAGTTATAATCTTGACACAAACAGCGAAAAGGCTCATTTAACTGAAAATTGGTTCGACACTGATTTAAGACTAGAGGTTTGAAATGCCTTGAAGGACGAGACGGTACATTGAAGTTCATTTCACTTCGAAGAAATAGGCTGGAGAGTGAACTATTTAGCAATATAATCATAAAAAAATTCCAAGCACTTCCCTCCGACTAGAAAGTGTGTGCAGATAAATGAGTTTTAAACGATTCGTATAAGGTGGCAGATTATGCAAAGGATCCCAATGAAAATCTCTTAAGGCAAATAGTAAAAATTGTTTTTGAACTGATTCAAGGCGATCTACATGAACCTGGTGGGTGGTTGAAAGTATCATATAAGGAAACATAACCTTGATATTAGCTTAAACTTGCTGTGAAATATATTCCAAATAAAAAGTATTGTCGATAGTAACTGCTATTGGTTATTACCGGTTCTTCGTGACTGCCGATATTTAGCGAATTCTTTGCTGGATGTGAGAACTAACTACATTAAATGAAAGTTAAAAAATTAAAAATGTATTATTGTGCTGTTTATCAAGCTTTTGATAAAAACAAATCTTATTAAATTTTCTGTTTGTTTTGAACTATGATCTTGCAGATTCGATGAAGATAACGATGGTGTTATCAATATGACAGAGTTTTTGCTCAAACTGCGGGTGAGTTAACAAGATTAAATTCGCAAGCTATAATCAATTTAAGCCCCTATAATAATATGTATTATCTCTTACACTTTCGCTTACTTTTTACTAAATAACAATTTCAATAATTTCAAACATTCCACAATTAGCCACCCATGCATCAATCACGTTTGGATATTATCGATAAAGCGTTCAAGAAAATCGATCATAACGGTGATGGTGAAATCACTATAGACGACCTCAAAACAATCTACTGCGTCAAAGATCATCCGAAATATTTGAGTGGCGAAATGACCGAAAATGAGATACTTACACAATTTCTCAATAATTTCGAAGGTGGCGGCGGCAATCGTGACGGAAAAGTAACAAAAGAGGAATTCCTTAATTATTATGCCACAATAAGCGCTTCAATTGACAATGATGCTTATTTTGATTTGGTTATGAGAAAGGCATATAAATTGTAAAGGTGTCAAAGTTCACACAAAGAGAGCTGCCAAGAAATTAAAAAAAAAAGCTGTTGAATATTGAAAATATTAAAAAAGTAAATTAGTCAGCTGTTGAATAAACAACTAAACTAATGGAACTAGCAAATATTTAATTTTAATGCTTTGTGAACAAATATTATTTAACATAAATAACAAAATTTTAGCTAGAAAAATGTAATTGTTTTTAAATTCGCCATTTGTTAACACTTGATTAATTATAGCAAAACGAGTCTTTGTATTTTTAATTTGGTTTAGAATTGGTTTAACCACTTTTAACTCGATGTAAAATGCTTTCGTGCACAATAAATATTTTTGGTATTTTATTATAAAATAAAAAAAAAAACATGGGAGTTTGTGCATAAATTTATTAGCGATTAGGTGCAAGCTACTGTGCAAGGTTTTGCCACGCATCCAAAATAAAAAGAGTATTACAAGAGAAGAACTGTAAGGTACTGCAATCACATTTGATTTCAATCAGAAAATAATTGTTTGCAATCACTTGTTGGCTACAATAATTTATTATATGAAAAGTGCAATGTTCGGTCATTTGTGAATATATTTGGTACTTGTAACGAGTTTCTATTTCCTTATTGTTGTACTGGTAAGTAACGAAACATAATTGTATTTATATATGCTATATCGAAAGTTGTAAAGAAACTGTGAGAAACGACACTCTTTTGATTCAGAACGTTTCCACTGGGAACGGTTTCAGTGGAACAAAACCTCAGCAGAAACTTTCAATAAAGATCTCAAGAACAGAATTGTAACGGAGACGCGGGATATCGTAAAAAAACTAGTAGCGCTCGCTCAGTAACGAAACTGTAACGAAACGTTCGGGTATAGAAACAGAACTCGTAACGAAATCTAAGGAATAACAAGTTTATTTGACATTCGTTGTTTGAAGTGCTTGGATCCAATTTGGAACGAAATACTCTTTTAGTATGTTTTAATAAAATAAACTAATTAATCAGAAAAAAATATAAACGAGTTCGAAAAGTACTTTAATACTTAAATTTTTAACACATTTTAAGGCAAAGTTATTTGAATTTTTAAAACTGCTCACAAAACTTTATAGCATTAAAGAATTGAATTTAGTTAAATAACAATGAGTAGCAGTTATCATAATATAAAAATTTCATACAATTACGTTACAATTTCGGTACGCAAGGAATGTTACTTGTATTGTTTGTATATCTAAGGTTTATTCCACTCACGTGAAAAGTTACTGATTTCGCTTCTGCACATTTTTCGTTACGATTTCGTTACTCAGTGTCTTGTGCTTGCTTAAATACCATTAGGTTTTTTCAATATTTCTATGTTATTCGGCACAATAACAGCAGAAACGAAGTTTCGTTTCTATACTCGGTTTCGTTACAGCTCTCTGGAATATATGATTGATATCACGTTTCAACTACAATCAATGATGGCAACCACGTTTTGTCTACGATCATTGATTATTAAAAAAATGACATTACAATAATTTTTGAAATTTTTAATGGAATTTATTTTAAATAGTAAGTTAAAAAAATAATAGTGAAGCACACGAAGCTTCTGTGAGCTGGCGCACTGGGTTCTGTTCCTTTTAGTACATTTGTTGATAGATTCTTCTCTTCTTCTTCGCATACTTACATCCATCGCAGCAAAGTTATCAAATAACTTAGTTTTTATTGAAAGTATAATGAAACACGTAATTGGGTTGCTGTCAAGGCGAATTTATACCAGGTGATATCACGGCGAATTTGTTGCTGTATACACACACATACTTCATGTGTTTTGTTTTTCCTTTGGCGGCTGCTCCTGTCAGATTGCACAGCATTTTTTTATTTTGACAGAAGAAGTCACTGCTCATATGTTCTTATGAGATCACCTGTAAGTAAATTCGCGTTGGTTGCTGTACGTTACTTAATTGCGAAGGTCTTTTTCTAAAAAAAAAAAACAAAAAGAGTTTCAAAATTTTATGGTTGAAATTATAATATTTGGTAGTGAAAATATTGATCAACTAATGATTCTAGATTATGCACAATATAAAATAATGGCATTGCATGCAAAAAAAAAAAAGGTTTACCACCTTTATATAAAGGCCCTTTAATGTTTTTCCGCTCATTTCTATATGATATTTTGGAATATTGCGATTCAATTCTAAGCAACTACCTTTAAGCTGGATTATTGAAAATCGGTGCTTAGTAGAAAAATTTTAAGCAATGCAGTACTTACTTCCAGAAAGTACCAACTCTGAAAAATTTAACTGTTAATTTAAAGATTCATATGGGCATTTCCATGGTGTCGAACGTGACTGTCGTACACGTTTGAAGTGAAATATATGACAAAATATTATAATATTCTTTTATAAAATAGGCGTATCTTATAGCTCTTAATTAGGCCTTTAATTATTGGTATTGTAAACCTTTGGGCCATTTTCCGTTTTCAACATATTTGCAAAAAACCAAGGTGGTCGCACGTGACCAAAAACAGAAGTGGTTTTCGTGGCAAAAAATTCAAACGCGGATTTCAGCGAAATGGGAAGCAATGTTTTCAAGTAATATTTTTTTTAATTATGTGTATTGATGTTCCTTAAAAATGGCTAGCATTTTAGACATGAAGGATTTGTATATTGTTTTTTATTTAATAAAAGAGATGGTCGCACGTGACATGTCGCACGTGACACTTTTTTCCATCACCATATTTGTTTGTTTTTTTCTGCTCTATAATGATATTCAAATAAAAAAACTGTGCATAAGTCAACCAAAATATTTATTCAAACATAATATTATAATAAAAAACTTAAAAAAAATTCATGAGTATGGTTTTGTGAAAGTACCTATAACAAACATTAATGAATTTGATTATTAATATCAAGCACTGTTTTTTGTTCAGAATAGGCAGTTTTAGCTGCTTTTATTTCTTGATCATCGCAAGAAAAAAAGTGCAAATTGGAAATGCTTTGTATGTTTTTAACTGCTTTCCATTTTTCGTCTAAATTATAAAACAAAGCATGTTTTTCAATCTCATCAGATGGCGTAAAATAGATTTTGATTCCATTGATGTTATTTTTTGCACACTGATAAAATGAAAGTGCGTCAGGTATGACAACATTTTGTGATTTCGTTATCTGCCACACTTTCCTTTTAATAATTGCTCCGACTCCATCGACGGCTCCCTTTCCATGTGAGCTTGCAAAGAAATTCCATTCTACTGAGGAACATCTTAATTGTTGTATAAATTCATGTAGGCTTGATAATATAAATTTGTTTTTAAACTGAGAGCGACTCCCATCAGAGAAAATAAATATTTTTGACAGACTTCCATAAGATTTCTGTATTTCAATTAATAGATTTATCAAAAAAATAAAGGAATCGTGTTTGTTGTGTGTAAGCTTGTCACTGATGACAGCAAACGAATTTGTTGCTCCTGACATCCAAGCTACACAAGTAAAAATTGATGCTTGGCGATAGCTAAAGTGAGCACTTTGGATCTCATTTTGGTGTGTAAGCCTGTAATTTTCCGCAAAATCTATTTGAATGGCTATTTCCGCAGGTTTTAAGTTGATTTTAGTTTCCTCAAAATATTTTTGTTGAGCTCTTTTAACAAAAAAATGAGTTTTAAAGGAGGGCAATTGTTTTTCCACATCAACTATTAAATCCGAAAAAGTTCCAATTGTATTAGTAAGGAGAACTTGATTATCTACTTTCTTCCAATTCTACCAGTTCACTTCATCTTCCATATTTGATAAATAATGTAGAGGAATGTATTCATTTTTTAAATCTGTTAAGCACTCATTGCATTTGCCGGTCATGCAATATTCATTGTTAATGTTGCAGCAAACAGATTTTAGAAAGCTTTCAAAGTTTCTAGGAAATGTAGGAATAATTTTAGCGCAGCTTTCTATCGAATAACCAAAATTGGCATGGTACATGCAAACACACATATTATGTGGAGTCTTATTTACTAACTGCACATAGCGTGGTCGCATATTAAAAAAGGTAGATTTCCCAACGGCTTCCTCTGCATACTCTTTTTTATACAGTTCATATGCTTCACCAACTGTCATTATCATGAAGCGTTTAGCGATTAATTCTCCACCAATGAAAATTGTATCCTTCTTTCCTGCAGCTTGCACACTAACATTATCGCTCGCATAAAATTGCTGAATAGAATTAAACAAGCTTTCTGCAAGCGTAGTGCTGGCATTAGTGTTGGGATTTGTTTGTTGGGGCTGGTTATATTTTGTGAATAAAACTTCTAGAACTATTCTTTTTTTCTCTATGTCCTCTGGCAACGCATTTTCCACTTTTTTTACAGCTTTCGCCAACGTTTGCTTGCATTTGTAATGTTCGATTGGTATTTGTTTTAATTCTTTAATTTTTGCAGCGTTCTCCCGACTTCGTCTCTTGCGTAAGCGATCAGCCTGTTTTTTTGCTTCAGTAATTTTATTATTTCCTTTAGCCGAATCTTTCCACTTTTGCCTATTATTTCGCATTCTTTCCCTGTTTTTCAATTTATTATTTTGCAATTTAATTGCATCTTCCTTTAACTTTTCTCGATATCGCTTACATCTATTTTTGTTTCTTTCATCGTTGTTTGAGCTCATCTACATTTAAAAATTTGTAAAGTGCGTATTTACATTAATAATTTATCTATATAAGCAAAAAAAAAATAAAATTTTTTTTGAAATTCTCACTTACCATGTCGCACGTGACCAACTTTATCCAAGTTAAAACAACACAAATTTTCAATTTTTTTATAGGTTTATTTTTTTTTTAAATTCGCACGAATAAACTCAATATATAATAATTATTTTTCAGCCTACTGCATTTTCTTCCGACGCACTGAGTAAAAATGTTCCTTTTGCATGTCGAACGTGACAACGAACTTAACGAAAAAGCAAATCAAAAATTTACCGTTATATTTTATTGCGTGGTTACTTTTGATTTTGTTTTTTCGTTCTTTATACTCCTAGAAAGATTTGATCAAGCAAAAGTCAATGCATTATGTAGTTGTTTAATAACTATTATAAAGACAAGACATACCAACGAAATATCAAAATAAGCAATATTTCACATTTGCGATCTTTGCATCCGAATATTTCGCAATGAGATATGAATAAATGAAAAATGTATTTAAATTACTTAAATTTGATTGTTTCCCTATGTGAATATGACATCAAACATTGTTATCAAGAACTTTTAATTTTTTCGTTTCGGTTGACCTTTTGATGGAAATGCCCATATCCCAAACCCCGTTAATCTTGATGATTTTCAATAACTACATTACATATGTACAAAATACTGCCATGCCAAATTTTACGTTGCTAGCTCTTTAATTGCAAGAGTTATAGTCAAAAACCAATTTATCGGAACTATAGATTGTATGGGGGCTATGCCTTTTATTGGTCCGTTCTTGTTGGTTCCGACCAACGATTAATATACGAGTATTACAAAATAGCGGCTCCATATCGAAATTTCAGCGAGAAATCTGTAAAACTGAGGGACAAGTTTGCGTTCAAACAGACAGACGGACGGACATGACTAAATCGACTCAGCTCATCGCTTTGATCATTTTGGTGGGTCTATCTCTTCCAGAACACATTTTATCTAGCACTCAAGTGACTAATAAAAAGGCTAAATAAACTGGTCAACAAATATCTTTCCTAGGGTAATTTTGTGTGCTGAATTCGAGTCTGTAATTAAAAAATGTATGGCTTTTCAAAGAAAGATTTATCGGACTCACTGATCGTAGCACAGAAATAACAATCAGTTTGGTGGTCACTTGACTCTCTCCAAAGTACTTGTATAAAAAAGTTCTGCAACTATTGGAAAGCATTGTCGGTGTCCACGGTATGTCCAAGTTTCTGGCAGAATAACCAAAATAATGCAAATATGCCTATTTTAATGATCCTGATATTGCATGTCCTTTTTTTCCAACCAAATTTTTACCACACACATAGCAGAAATAGCTTGAATTAGTTACACACGATCTCCCTGTCATGATTATACGCTACTATTATAAAGATTTAGAATAAACGTGGGCTTCTCTCAAATTAGTTATTGTGAAATTGTAGTGTGACTACTGACTGTTTTACAGTATTGCCAGCATGCGATAAATATGAACCAGACGTCACAGCCAAATTTTAATGCCAGATTCGAGTTTAGCGCTCCCAGATCAGTTAAAAAACATACTTCGTTATTTCAGTTCATTATTTTTTTTTAATTTGTAAGTCAGTGATATTAGTCTGAAACTATTCGAATATTTTTTCTCGCTTTTCTGGGAAACAATATACAGTGGCGGACATAATTATTGGCACAGTCGTTTTCGGCGATTTTGACAAATTTTGGTTTTAATAAAATTATTTTAACAAAGACTCTCAAAAAACACGTGTCAATGTCTAAAACAAGAACTAAAAATTTTGTTTTAAATTCCAAAAAATTTTATCAAAATTAAAAATTGTTTTTTTTTCAAAATTTTTAGAATTTTTTTGAGTATGCAGTTTTTTAGTTCATTAGATTTTAAAATAATAATGTGTTGAGTTTGTGACATATTTTGCTGGTTTTTGGCAATTTTTTTACGACCAGCTAAAGTGTTTTCTTTCATATAAAAGAAATTGCGTTCATAAATTTGCATAGAGGAAATACAAAAGTCCCCAAGAAAAAACTTCCCAAAAAATCAGCAAAATTTGTCTCGAATTTAGCATTAACACCTATTGGCCTATAAAACTGCATACTCCAAAAAACTCTAAAAATTCTGTGAAAAAATTAGAAATTATGATAAAATTTCTTGGAATATGAAACAAAATTTTTAGTTCTTGTATTTGACATTGACCCATGTTTTTTTGAGTCTTTGTTAAAATAATTTTATTAAAGCCAAAATTTGTCAAAATCGCAAAAAAATACTGTGTGTATATTTATGTCAGCCACTGTGTGTAAATACATTTTTTTTTGCTCAGTCTTACATATATATTCAGTTATCCAAGTTAAGCCGGTTTACCAAAAATGCTAATTAATCATGTACAATGAAAGTCACGTCGATTAAAAGTTGCAGCTAAGCACATGCAGCCACGTATGGCGCGTGATTAGAGAGTTTGTTAATTGGCAATATGTGTAGTTTAGTATTTATTTCATGCATATCCTTTATTTTTACATGTTTCGCAAATATAAATTAGTGAAATCTCGATTCGTTTGTAAAAGTTAATTTTCTCTAAGCAATATAAATAAATAAGACAAAAGCAAAACTTTTCTCATTGAACTAGAAAACGTATGTGCACTTCTGAATTGTCATTTTTGAGAGCGTGATATTTTAGCTTGGTTATGTCACTGTCAACTTAAAAGTATAGCAACCATATTTTACTAGTTCTTATTTCATATGAAATGAGCTTATTTGGAAACCAATTTCACGCATTTATGGTAGGCGCAAATATAATAATAGCAACTTATGGAAATTATCCCCGTTATTTTCCTCAAAACAATTCGCATAAAATATTATCGAAATAAGAAGACTTCACCTCGCTGCAAATAAAATTTTTAGGCAGCCAACTAACCGGAACAAATTTCAGCGCTATAGGTACCCGGGATATAACTATTCCTTTACCAAAGTAGCACTATATTCCATTAAATAATTAATTGCTCCGACTACAGCTTGGAAGACACTTGAATGATAGTGACGACAATCTCAGTTCAAACCCTTCCTGTACGTCATACAGTCTCAGTTCAAAACCTTCCTGTACGTCACACAGTAAGCTGTTCGACGATGGATGAAATTGAACTTGACAAGAGTGCTACAGTACCCATATCCCAAACATGATTAGAAAGGGGGTCGCAATATCCACCAAAGCTACATCAGATAAGAATAACAGGGTATCTGTTTGACCACAATATCATAAAATAAGGGTACGGCCCATTTTAAGGGACGCTCTTGTCGATGGCCAGTCTGTAACAGTACAAGACGATGGGTCTTTTTTAACTCTTCATTCCATATTTTTGAAACGACTTCCTACCAAGTTTAACTCTGCCATGTCTAAAAGTGCTTTATATACAAAGTCACGTAATGTTGAACTGCTGAGCAGAAAGTGTTTAGACACACGTATCTCTATCCTCATTAATGAATTCCGCACAGCAGACAAACCGTAGAACATTAATTAATTACAACATTGGTTGTGGCTGCATCACCTTTTCAAATGGTATATCATCTGGCGCCAACATTTTATCACAAACAAACTTTCCAAAATTGAAGTACTTGCAGGGAAAACCGTCTTCGTGATTTTTTTCGGGACAATTTCATCATTTCGGACTATTCCGTTTCAAAACTTTTCTATAATAATTTTGGTACCCTTTTAAGATTGATTCCTGGACCATATCTGGACTTTTTTTTTGATTATTACATGACTCTTTCGGGATTACTTTCTTGACATTTTCCGACTTTTTCAGGACTTTTTTAGGATTATTTTGGAATTTATGGAATTGTTTCCGGGCTTATTTCAGGGTTATTTCGGAACTGTTTTCGAGGCATTCGGGACTTTTGCGGTAACATTTCAGGATCATTACAAAACTATTTCGGTACCATTTTTGGGAATCAATTCGGAATTGTTTATGGGTTTGTTTAATTCACAATGTCATATTTTCGGACTTTTCTGTTTCGGGACTGTTTGGGACTTTTTACGGGACACTTTCCAAATTAATTTCTGGACTATATCAAGAATTTTTCCTGATTATTTCGGGACTCTTTCGGGATAACTTTCTTGACTTTTTTTGGACTATGTTAGGACTTTTTCAGAATCATTTCGGAATACAGGATTTTTCGATCGGAATACAGGGATCATTTCGGAACTGTTTCCGAGACTTTAGGGATTTTTTGGGTAACATTTCGGGAAAATTTTTGTATATCAATTTGGAATTGGTTTAGGGTCTGTTTCATTGGCAATGTCATATTATCGGACTATTCCGTTTTGGGATTTTTTTAAATTAATTTCGGGAGCCCTTCGAGATTGGTTTCTGGACCATATCGGGACTTTTCTTGATTATGTCGAGACTCTTTCAAGATTACTTTCTTGCTTTTTTTCGGACTATGTCAACAGGATTTCGCATTTTTTATAGGATTTTTTTGGGGATAATTTCGGAATTGTATTCGAGGTTTCGGGATCATTACAGAATAGTTTCGAAACAATTTTTGCGGATAAATTCGGTATTGTTGTATGGTCTGTTTCATTGATTTTTGGGACTTTTTTAGAATAATTTCGTGACCTTTCGAGATTATTTTCTGGACAATCCCGTTATTTTTTCTTGACTATTTCGTGACTATTTACGGATAAATTTCTTGAATTTTTTGGAACTAATTCGGAAATTTTGTAGGTAACATTTCAAACTGATTACGGGATAAATTCGGAACCATGTTTGGGGATCAATTTGGAATTGTTTTAGAGTCTGAGGGATAATTTTGGAGTAGTACTGCAGGTACTGTGCTACACGCGCGGTTTTTTTTACATACAATCCAAACTCATGCAATTAGGTATCATATTACGGAGAATATGGTGTTGATAATATCTGGGTTTAGGCTGTCAGCAAGTGCTTTCTCCTGCAGTGTTGAAGCTTTATTAACCCTCAATTTTAACCATATTACTTCAATGATATCCACTTTTCACGTGTATTTAGTTCTCTTTTATCTGATTCTTTCCTTATTTGCCTTAATGAACTACAAAGTAAAGGTCAGATTTGAGGCACCAATTTGAGCCATCGAGCGAATATTAGTTGTATTCTAATACATGGTATATTCTAAATTATTATTTAACTTTGTGTATATGTGTATGTAAAGCAAAGGTCATTCTCACTTTGCGGGTTTTTTCTACAACAAATATAAAATCATTTTTTCAAGTATGTATTTGTTTGTCCAAAAAAGTAATAACTTTTCGTTGACCCTTTTCTGGATTTTGATTAATGAACGACCAAGCTTTGCATGACTGTGTTTTGAGCGATGCGATTTCATTTCTAAATCCACAAGTTTGCTTTTTTGCTTTTAGGTTTTGCATGCTTTTGCATTGTCACACATTAGAGTTCCATATATTTTTAAAATTTGCACTGAAAAGGACGACTCCATAAAAACTCTACTTGGTTCATAAAAATGTACTTTTTAACTTAATTTCATAATGGGAAGTGCTTCATCAAAATATTGGGGATTTAGGAATTTATGAAATATTTAAAAAAACATTTTGTTCTTTTTTTTTGCAGAGCAATGCTGATTTGACAGTATTCTGCGGCATAGTGAGGACCCTGATCATTTCGAGTATTCACTACACACCCTTTACCTCTCTCTTTAACTCTCCTTAACCGCTTAAAGTTTTCACCAACTCCACAGTTTGTGAACAAAGTGCTCGAAAAGTAAGTGTTTGGAAATGTTCGAGAAACTGCAGCAAAGAAATTAAACTTAATTCGAAATAAACTTGAGCCCTGCCCATTCAGACACGTTCTTAGAGCACACCAATTGATTTTATTGAGGAGCAAAAACTGTTGTTGGAGCATGGTTTTATAAAAGTACTAACTTTTCTGTAAATGAACCTTCCTTACAGCTCTACAAAAATGTCTCTGCAACCAACTAAGGAGCACTCTAATTCAGATATAATAAGTAATTGCATATTCACATATCAACATTCGAGCATACTAAGCTATACTCACAGTTAGGCTGTTAACACTGCTGGCATTTCAGTGGTTTGCTTTATTGTTGTAAGCGTTTTTGCCCTTTTTCAAAGCTGGAAACGTGATCTTCATTAGAATATCAAGTGGAAACTTAAGCTCTCATTTGTGTACTTACTCTTAAGTACTCACCCAGAAGAAGATAATTATTCACATAGTCAAACATTTTCAAATTTTATCAATGCTTTTCTAACTGAAATAAAACTAATCCGAAAAGACCAGACTTAAATATTGCAACAACCCGAATTCGTTAAAGCTTTAATTATTCCCTTTGAGCCTACTTCAATAGGTATGTGGTCTTAACTCACCTTTTGACACAGCATTGAAAGACAAAGTGTATACATACAATCCTTAAGGTAGACTTCTTTCAGACCAGTCAAAACCACCTTCTCAGCAACAGTAGAGTGGCTCAACTTTGCTGCCCATCACATAAAACGATGAGTGATCCTGGGTTTGTTTTTTCTCTCTACTATTCTTAATACAGACCCTTCACGGTACTGCAGGCTTAACTGAGAATTGGTAAGTGGTCGTGCATTCGGCGGTCCTCGTGTTACAACTACTTGCATTCCACCGTCGTCATGTCTATGCCGGCGTTGATTGGCTTAAATCCAAATTTTTGGATTTTTTGAGTTGACGCATGGTAAATTTGATCGTCTCGGGGCATGATTGACTAGCAGGGTACTAATGTTGTGCTACACTATGCAATCGCGCCTACAGCGGAAGTGGACGTTATTGCGATAGAGCTCTTAGCGCAATGGCCTAGCGCAGCACAATGTTACCACCCTCAATAGTTAAGAGATCCCAAATTTTAGATTTTACTCAATCAACGCCGTCAGAGATACGACGACAGTCCAGTCGAGTCTTATAAAACAGGCATCCTGAAATAGTGAAACAATTGTTACAATGTTTGAAGCGCCAAATTTACACAGACTTTAATTCTCTTTGCTTGCCTTAAAAACATTAAAATTGTGTTTGCACTAGTGAGAGCAGGATGATTGCACTGAAAAATCAATGGGCGTTGCTCTCGTTCTTGCTCACTTAAATGGTGCGATCAACGGCCTCTCACAATTCTGTTGACAGCTGTAAAAGGGCATATTCTTTACGGCTCAGTTATACTTGCATAGCATCACATTGCATGACATGTGCGCTCTCTCTAAGAGTATCTTTAAAATGAGTTTTATGTATACTCAACTAGCCAACGCATCGCATTGCATGAACTTACATAATGTATGCGCCATGCATGGACCTCTCTTTCTCTTTTTTGTTGCCTAATCAGCTGAATGGTAGAAAAGTTGCACTTCTTGGCAAAGAGTGTATACTTGGTCTTATCTTCGTTCACCGTATGACCCACAAAATAATCAGCTGATCATAATTTGCACTCTGTATATAATGGTTAGATTGGTTCACCAGGTTTATATAAATTAACTTTGTGTGTATGCTGCTCATTTGATTAATAACCACCCACACTCAAGTATTTATCCAAGTTCGTATGTACAAATGTTATAAAATGCTTTGGTTCATTATCATTTCCCACACTTGGTAAATAGCTAACGAATTAACTACCAACAATGACTCTGTGCTGCTAATTCAAATGGTTTTCCATTTTCTTTTATGACATGCTAACTCCTGTTTGTTATTTTAGTTTACATAACTGCGAGGCGTCGACAAGTAGGCCAATATTGGGCAGACACCCCAATGGGTTTCCGCTGTCACATTTTGTCTAATCAGCAGTGGTTATGCTACAGAAAACCATTTTTGCTTTTTTGTGTTCCCTAACCGTTTAACTCCATAGAAGACATCAACAAAAACAACAATATGACTTTTCCTTATCAGTACTGCAATGTTGAAAATGGCGAAGGGCAAGTGTAGGAGGCATGTACCCCTAGACATGTTTTCTATTGACGAAAACTCAAGTCAAGGTATGCTCTATGGCATAGAAGGCACTCTAAAATGTTAACAGCTACGTCACAGTAAGGCGTTTTTCGAGTTTTTTTGTGGGAAAAATTATCAACTAGATAAACTAATGATTTTGATTAATTCATGAAGGCATGGCACTGCCCACTTATGAAACAAAGTTCTATCTTAGCGTGACTTCGTTATCAATCTCTATTAAAAAAGATTGACGCATTACTGCTTTTCTAATATATTACTCTTATAAAAGTCAAATGACTGCGCTTTATATATATACAGGGTGCTATAATAACAAAGAAAAATTTTTAAATCAAACATATTTAATTAACTGAAGAAAATTATTGAAAGTTGCTCAATAAAGTTGTATTTGAGCGTGGCACTACCCCTCTTATGATAAAAAGTTTTATCCAGGTAAACGATTTACCAATTTTTACCAAACTCGGTAGACATGTTGATTTCTGTAAAAATGTAATACTCGTATGAAAGTCAAATGCCTAAGCGTTAAAAAAAATATAAAATTTAAAATTTATCATTAAATTTAGTAAATTTAAGTATAATGCAAAACTAAATTTATTTTATTATAATTGGTTTTGTTTTGTTGACTGTTAAAGATTTTATATCCCCTGAAAATGCAAAGAAGACTGGCGAAAGGTCGGAAATAAGTGTAGAAAAAAGTGCTGTTTATTTTTTCTTGCACTAGTAAATATTGGACCGTATCAGCTTATTACAGAATAAATTATAAAAGAGACCAAAAAAAAATTAATGGTCAGCTAATAAATATAGTTGGCTACAAATGTAATTATTTTACCTTAACATAGTCATCTTCACTGGAAAATATATCTAATAATAGGGACATACATTGTAGTAGAGTATCAATACCACGATCTATACCACATATGTATCACCTTCATACCACGAGTAGTTGTAGACTGGTTGTAGTATACTCTAAACTGCAGTATCGATACTGTAGTATCCATACCACATGTGTATCATGGGTATAACCAAAGAAATCATTTCTGATCTATATGCGTCTCCAAGAATTTTTTTTTGATCTTACATACCTCATGAATGATATGACTGGATCAGATGAGATGGCTAACATGTTGAAAAGGTCTACGTTTTGTCTAATTCGGGAGATACTGCCAGTGTATATACATCTATATTTTCAATGATCCTTGTTTTTTGATCCTTAAGCTTTCTCGGACAATTCCCTCAATTATATTCTTTTAAATCTTTTCCATGTGCCAAAATTGTATGTACTGTTTGCGTAAGTTATTCGGATACTTTTGGTACAGTTTTATTAGAAAAAAAATATGTAAAATTACTCTCAATAATTTCACAATATCTACATCAACTCTAGTTATGTGAGTAGTCACTTCATCGTTTTAAAAAAATCGTGTTGAGTTTGCGTCGTTTGTCTCTCCGTATCCATACATTGGGCAGTCAACTCTCAGTCCAAGCTGTCTATAGAACTCATCCGGAATTATTATATCTCTAATATTTTGCTTTTACTTATACGTAGATTTATAGTCCAAAACGTTTGCTAGTTGTAGCAGTATAAAAGCCAGCTGCAAAGAAAATATTCCATACTCGTCATTTATTGAGTCATCAAGATTTAGAGTCTTTTTGACACTTTTTACAATATAGATTAGGTATGACTCACAGTAGCTTGGACGAGTTCCCAAGAATCCTTCTCCTATTTGAATAATGGGCGACGCAAATTATCTTTTATTCTTCATCTTTTATTCGTAGGGGAACAACAGACGCCATAAACTTATTACCATCTGTAATTTAAAAATTTCGTTTGTTATTTTATGTTGAAGTTACTTATGTTATTTTGGAATTAAGGCATTTCCAATATGAATTTATACCCCGTTATTTTGATATATATTTTCAAATGACATATCCCAATTAAAACTGACACCTTCTCATAACAATTTACACTTTCGACACTTAACATTTTTAATTAGAATGTAACATGTTCTCATTATAATTTCACATATTCTCATTTTGCACTTAAAAAAGTATAGTATTCGAGCTAATTTCTTCGTACAACAATACAACATATTTGCGATATTTCGCGATTACAACACCTTATCTCCTACGAGACCTATAGAATACCAAAAAGTTGCAGAAGTTGCCAGATGATTTCTTTGGCGGTAATATAAATGTTATTGGCACATAAGAAAAAGGGCGCAAATGTATTAAATTCCAACTGCCGTTATATATTTTATCATTTATCTCTTGCTTAGCTACCTTATATGTTCACACCTCCACCTTAGACTCCTACATTTTGACTCCATCATTACTATCGCAATGCTTTGCAAATATTTGCATTTAATGAACGCCTAATGAGTGTTAGTTTTTTATTGTTTGCTCAGCGCTTGATGCGAGAGTAGATTTACTGATTTGTGGTGCAGTTTTTGCTACTTCCAAAGCTTAGCAATAGTTGGCATGTAAGTTTGTGTTTGTTGGAAACACATCTAATTGTTTAATGTAGTAACACTAGAAAGCGAAAGCTACCCTGCAGTGAAATATCAAACTAGTCAGTAAACATACTAGTATACACCTATAATTTTCTGGTTGAAATCATACTAGTCAGAAAAAGTCCAGTCGATACTAGAATACAGCTTTAATTTTCTAGTTGAAATCATACTAGTCAGAAAAAGTCCAGTCGATACGAAAATCAACTATAATTTTCTGGTTGAAATCATACTAGTCAGAAAAAGTCCAGTCAATACTAGAATACAACTTTAATTTTCTGGTTGAAATCATACTAGCCAGAAAGAGTCCAGTCGATACTAGAATACAACTATAACTTTCTGGTTGAAATCATACTAGCCAGAAAAAGTCCAGTCGGTACTAGAATACACCTATAATTTTCTGGTTGAAATCTTACTAGTCAGAAGAAGTCCACTCAGAAAAAGTTCAATCCATACTAGTATACGACTACAATTTTCATAGTATTTGTTTAAGCGACATAAGCTATTGTAATTCTCAACCAGCTTATGGAATATTCCATTTTCTTATTTTAATCCCTGCTAGAGGTTTTGGGTCACATTGGTACTAGTATTCTTTTATCTTTTTCGAACTAGTATGATACTGGTATGATTAGACTGCAATTTTCCTATGACATTTCCTTACATTTTGAACTACTATGAAAGTGGTATTTTACGACGAGTATGATACTAGTATATTTCCACTATAAACAAACTAGTATTTCATGAGTAGTAGGTAAGTGGTATGTTCTGGTCGAAATCTGACAATTGACATCTCGTAGGACATCGCCATGTTAAAAATACCAGTTGCTTATATGGAAATATAACAGTAGGCTGACTAGTTGGGCTTGATGCATATACTACGAGTAGTTGTAAAGTAGTTTGCAACTAGTTGGTTTGACTGCAGGGTATGTACAAAATATATATGCATGTTTGTATGTTAACATATGTGCATAGGTGTGTGCTTTTATGCATGAAAAATTACTAATAATTAGACTTTTTAGCTTGGATATCCAAATTTTGTCTAACTTTTTTGCTACGATTTAGTCGCTTGTTAGCAAACTGACCAAAGTTTTGCGAACATTTTCCGAATTATTTAATCAATCCTTTATCGGAGTGGTGTTCTGTTTCAGAGGCGTTTTCGAAGTGAAAGTTGTTTGCTAGATATCGGCCCTGCATGCTGAAATTTTAGCACACTTAGGTAATACCCTAACCAGAATACAACTATAATTTTCTGGTTGAAATCATACTAGTCTGAAAAAGTCCAGTCGATACTAGAATACAACTCTAATTTTCTGGTTGAAATCATACTAGTCTGAAAAAGGCCAGTCGATACTAGCATCTAACTATAACTTTCTGATTGAAATCATACTAGTCAGAAAAAGTCCAGTCGGTACTAGATTACAACTATAATTTTCAGGTTGAAATCATACTAGTCAGAAAAAGTCCAGTCGATATTAGAATACAACTATAATTATCTGGTTGAAATCATACTAGTCAGAAAAATTTCAATCCATACTAGTATACGACTACAATTTTCATAGTATTTGTTTAAGCCACTTAAGCTGTAATTATTTCTTTAGCTTATTTCATTTGCATTGCATGCTATTGTAATTTTCAACCAGCTTATGAAATATTCCAAAGATATAGTTTATGTTTTGCAATCAGGGGTTTTCACAGCGAAAATTATGAAAAATGAAAGTGATGTATTGATGAGTCCATTTTCTTATTTTAATCCCTGCTAGAGGTTTTGGTCCACATTTGGACTAGTATTCTTTTATCTTTTTCGAGCTAGTATGACACTGGTATGATTAGACTGCAATTTTACTACTATGAAACTGGTATTTTACGACGAGTATGATACTAGTATATTTCCACTATATACAAAGTAGTATTTCATGAGTAGTAGATGAGTGGTATGTTCTGGTCGAAATCTGACAGTTGACATCTCGTAGGACATCGCCATGTTAAAAATACCAGTTGCTTATATGGAAATATGACAGTTGGCTGACTAGTTGGGTTTGATGCATATACTACGAGTAGTTGTAAAGTAGTTTGCAACTAGTTGGTTTGACTGCAGGGTATGTACACAATATGTGCATACATGTGTGCGTTTATGCATGAAAAATTACTAATAATTAGACTTTTTAGCTTGGATACCCAAATTTTGTCTAACTTTTTTGCTACGATTTAGTCGCTTGTTAGCAAACTGACCAAAGTTTTGCTCACATTTTCCGAATTATTTAATCAATCCTCTATCGGAGTGGTGTTCTGTTTTAGAGCCGTTTTCGACGTGAAAGTTGTCTGCTAGATATCGATCCTGCATGCTGAACTTTTAGCACACTTAGGTAATACCCTAACTGTGACCACGTCGAACCTGTTTCTTTGATTTTTAAATTTGATTTCCCATACCAAAAGGGCTCCCTACATGAGGAACAATTTTTTTATTTTTATGAAAAGGATTTCCACCGGTTAAATTTTATTACCATGCTACTATTTAGTTCAATAGTTGATAATAGCCGATTTTTTTTTCGTAAGCACTAAGCGACTTCTGAATAAAATAAGGAAATTACTAATTTTAAAATAATTTGAAATTTCCATAGAAAAACAAATATGAACTTGTCGCTTGCATGATAGCAACCAAAACTATATACACTTAGAATTTCTTAATTTTTTCTGCTTGCTTATATTTTGTTGCTTTAAATTGAATAATTTTCTTAAGCGGGCAAACAAAATTAATCTGACATCTGACGCCGAAATAAAACCCGACGAATAAAACTGGACTTTATTTATGCATAAAATCTTCTATTTTTTGGACAACATTTCTTTTAAATATCTCGACCCGATTTGATGAATATTTTTGTTTGTATTCGAATGAGCCCGAGAATGATTTAAATGATGCATGATGTGGTATCAGGGAGAATCGCAAAAGTTGATAAGGATTTATATGAAGTTAATCTATGGTACCACCAGAACAAATTTTTTTTTTGTACAGAGTATAACTCACGAAGTGTTCGTGGTAGAATATTAAAAAATAATTATGATTATTGTCCATATAAAGGAAAGAACCGGCTAAAGGAGATGGGGTCGTGGCCTTTCATATACAGCATATGTCCAGAAATATTCATCGTGTAATACTTTCCAACAATACTGTACCATAAAATAAGAAACTAAAGAGGAGTGAGTGGCAGGACAACGCATGCCGGGCCTCTAGTCTTATAAATAAATATTGTCCGTGTGTCTTTTTATAGGCTTCCAAAGTACTCAAGCTGTCTTTCCACAGTAGATTCTTGGGTTCACTGGGTACAGCATAGGCTACATATGGTTTTAGAAAAGTGGGTGGTGCTACGCCCCCAGGCTATATACAATTTCAAATCGTCATAAATATTAATGTGAAGACTAATAAACATTTTAATTCGCTACATCTTTGAAACTAGTATGCACATATCAGCACCAGTAGAGGATAAGAAGTAGGCAGAGCATATGTATAAGGATAAATGAAGAGTGAGCGGAAAATGGCGATCGAAGAATGTAATAAAGTATAATTTTTGAGCCGAACAAAGTATCTCGGTCCTTGTAGTATTGACGGAAACAGCTCATATAAAAATTATTTATTTTGCTTTGCTCATTTTTCTCACAGGGCGTGGCCGATCAACAATTCGCTACTCAAGTCCTCATCTAATAAATGCAACAAAATGTGTATAAGTCAAAAGAAGACAAAAAGCTCTTTATAAGCAATACTTACAGTTAAAATATGAAAATTTTAAATATAAAAAGATATTGCGATACGAAATATTTGCTTACAAGCGAAAGTTGTAGCGAAAGAAAGCAGTGCAAGCACGAGTGGGACCTCTTATATATTAATGAGCGAAATTACAATATCAGGTAAATAATACACTGCGCAGCTTCTTGCTTCGTACAGCACACAAATAAATTGCATTAAAGTAGCAAAATACAACGCATAACAAAAAATTGATGTTGAGTTCATTATTTAAATGCAACTTGCAGATAACTGCATCTTTATGCAGCTTAACGATGTAATAGAAAAACGCATAAATCACGCAAACTTTGCATTTGAAAGGGGGCTTTGCTACAATTTATAAAAATAAAGTCTTATTACATTCTCATATTTATTTTATTTGCTTATATAAGTGATTGATTGTGATGCAGTATTATTGGTTTTGAAATCGAAATGGTAATAAGATAACAGCGAATTCTTGAAATGATGCAATTTTCTTGAGTAATTCACAAACAGTAGAAAACGTAAGAGTAGCGTAAGACATTGTACATCATTACTGAGATTACTCAGGTATTATGTGGTATGTAGTTGGTAATATTTCATATATTTAGAATTTTCTTGAGTTATTAGATCAAATACAAAAGCATTGCCTCGTTATTTATGTACATAGAAAACATATAGAACTGTTAAAAGAATTGAAAAAAGTGAAATTTCTACAGATCCCCATTACTACTTCAAACTACACTCATGCAATAAGCAACAATGTTTTGAAAGCAAGGACATGATACAGGTTTGTTCCTTATACAAATACAAGTATGGAGGTACATAGTTATTAGGCTGCCAGTTACTTCGCATGTGAAAACTTCTACAGAAAAATACAGTTAGTTCATGAATGCCAAAAATATTGAAAGCAAGCAAACGATGGGTATGTTTTAAGGCTTTCAATTCTGTGATTCCGCGATGCCGCTTTTTTTAAATTTCTGATTTGTTTATAAAAATTATCCTAATTGCGTACACCAACAATTTAATTTAATTGTTGTTTATCAGGCTGTACATTTCTAAAGTATTTAGGACTATAAATTTGATAAAAGCTAAGAATAATAATTTTTATAAAATATATTATTATTTTTCTTTTTAATAATTATTTTTTAACTAGCTATTAAAATGTTGTATTAGAATATAGAAGAAAAATAATAATAAGTTCCATACGGCATGAGTACTTTAATAATAACGCACATTTCGATGCGAAATAAACAAATCCGATGAGCACAGTCGGAGTGTCAAAAATGGACACAGAAAAAATCCATCAACATTTTCGTAAAAATTATTATTATGGGCCTTGCGTTCATTTCTAGTCTTGGAAGCTTTACAAGTGTTCAGTTACGTAGGTGGTATACAAAATAAACGAAAGCGATAAGCAATAGCGAATGGTCTGAAAAATAAAAACAAAACAAAAACCAAAAATCCATCATAGGCAGTGCTAAATGACAATATTATTGTAAAAAGTGCCAAAATTTCTCTGTTGAAGAAGTCTAGCAGCTTCCAAAATGTAACTGTAAGAAAAGCATTATTTAGTATTGTTTATTATTATATTATTTTGAAACCATAAAAAGATTGGAAAAAATTCTTTTTTATTGAAAAAAAAAAAAAAAATTTCTTATTCATAAAGCAATCGAATTTTCCAACTGGGGGTCAATGCTGGTTTGGGTTTAAGTGAAGTCAAAAGTTAGCACGTCAATTCACCACGATTTTCGATTCTAGTTTAACTTTAAATTTTCGATTTGCAATAAAGTGTTAAAAGTTAACGCCAATATAAATTTAAAGTGTTAACGTCAAAACATTCAAACAATGATTATTTTTTACAAATTTAAAGGTTTAAAATGTTAAAAATTACTTTTATTTTTACAATTCTATAATGAACTATCATTAACCAAGCACAACTTGTTACCAAGTGATAACTAAAGTGAAAAGATTTTTTTTCACTTCACTATAAAGCAAACCCAGAATTAACCCGCTAGTCTCGTATGTATATTTAAATGTAAGCAGCACTCTAATATCCTGGTTCGTACTCGCATATACAAGTTACTCTGTACAGAAAAGCATGTTTATTTCATAAGAAAAAATTCTTGCCTATTTTCGTGTGTTTCTTATAACGTGGACCGCAGTCAATTTTCCAAATGGATTTTTTGCAAAAATGCAAATAAGTTGAAAGTCATAAACTGCGGCGCATCGACGCTGTTGCCTCATGAAAGCATTGTGGTAAAAGAGGGAAGAAGAAAGAAAACGCCAATAATAGCAATACAAGAAAATTGCAAATAATTTGAGTCCACACACTTTATACCATAAGTCTTGCTATAATAATATTAATAACATTTTTAGAGGGCGTCTGCAAAAATATTAAACTTAGAGTCCATTGCATATTAGACATGGTGGAAACGCTGAAATCGGTTTGTTACAAAATCAAATTTGACAAGGAATGACCGAAGATCGTTCGATTATGCCTCTAAACTATTATTCTCACTTTCAGTAGCACTAGCACTTCAACAAGCCTTCACTTAACTGGAAGAATGTAAACGCGCTTGAGCAAATATTGGTAACGATAGGCCACTTTGACTAGGACAGTAACTTTCATTCGAACCAGGTAGGAATTACTCAAACTATATATCAAAGTATACAATAATTTTTCCATTTCCAGAAGTAGTCAGCAAAATACTTCTAAAAGTTGCAATTTCTGACTGAGAGAATCTCATATAATATAGTTTTAGTTTTCTGTAGTCATTGACTATTTCTGACAGATTCTGACTGCTTCTGAAACTTACGGAATTACAACTATTACTTAAATGCTCAAAACTTGGTATCTGTACATAGATATTCTGTAAGTTGTAGTAAAAAACAAGTAAAGCAGTTAAAATTCCTTTGTAACCAAATATTATACACTCAGCTGCGTGCTTTATCAAGCACTTTTCCAGCGCTTTCCAAATGGACTGCAGCACTATTTTTACTCGAATTGTCAAGTCCTCTTGTGGATAACACACCAGTGAGTGCCCCTCAAAATGGTACATTTGATTTTACTAATGCATTTCATTAGTTTTTAAGCGACGTAAGGTGTAATAATTCGTTTCTTTCATTTGCAATGCATGCGATTGTAATTCGCAACCAGCTTATGAAATATTCCAAAGATATAAAATTTATGTTTGCAATCCCAAAGGGGGGTTTTTCACAGCCAAAACGAGGAGGCTAATAACTCAGAGTCACAAGTGCTGTCCCCAGATTAATAGTACATACAAGGTGTAGCAGGAGCCCCGCACTTCCCTGTTATATAAGAACAAATAAAAAATAAGATAATACAAAAATTTACTTAAATAAGCTTATTAATTTCATACAAACATATAGATAGCTTTGTGTCAGAAATCTTCTGAATCAGTTTTTCCAAGCTTATGCAAAAATTCCAACAGTTTTTGGAAAATTAAAAAACTGGGTGAAGAGCTTCAAAATGATTTCTGATTATAGAGTTTTGTAGTCTATTAAATTATAGTCTCACAAAGTGCAAGTCTCAAAGTTGTTAAAAATTACGTTGATTTTTGGCAATTTTTTTCGCGACATAATGTTTGGTTTTTCTTCTTTTTTTTCCTCCTGAATACTTATTTAATATACAAAGGTCTTTCACGATTGGTTTATGGCGTTGTTTCCTCAAATGTGTATAAAAAACAGAAAAAAATACCACCATCCGCTGCTCCCATTAAATAGTAGATAGCATTTTATTGAAAAGTAACAATTTACAAAGCTTACCAATGTGGCTTTGAATACTCTTTGGCGGCGACACTGTGTACGCTAGGGGGTTAAACAAGCTTGCGCCCACTTAGTAGTCTGCAACTTACAATTTATGTTCGTATGTTCTCCTTTCATTGCATTCCAAAGAAATGCTTTTTTCTTGCCCCATTCTTTTGCTCCGCCAGTTTTTCAGTACGACCACGGGTTTTCCTTCCTCTGAACTGGTTTACTCTGCATTCCGCGGTAAATGCAAATGCGCACAGCCTCAGACGCACATATTAGCTTATGGTTAAACTTCGTTGCATTTGAGTGAAAAACATGAAAGTTATCATTACTTAATTAACTGTTTGGGGGCAAGCAGTTTTGTAAAGTTTTTTTTTGTTGTTGTTTTTTCACAGCCTTTAAATCAAAGAGCTTTTACGGCTCAGAAGTATGTATATAAAGACATAGTCAGGCAGGGATGCCTCTCAAAGCAAAATTGATATCGAAGATATTTACTGTTATTGCGAATTTTAGAGTAAAGCCGATCTATCAGATTATTGCTTTGAAGCAGAATTTTACTGGGCCCAGATATGTAGCACAAGAAGTACAGAAGGCGCTTGACAAATATTACAAAAGTTCATTGAAATAACAGCGATCTGGTAACGGACTCATAGAGACTACTTAAGCTATACAGGTAAGACTGCGAAGCTTACACCCCTATCCCTGACGCTGGAGAGCACGTTTAGCACCGGACTATGATGAAGTGGATAAAGACCGCAAAATTACGGACTAACTTCAGAGGTGTTCAAAAACGGAGGTTAAAAGATCTTAAAACACATATGAATATAAACTCTTGTTTAAATTATGATGGGAGGAGGGCATGCCTACAGAATGGAAGTTAAATATGCTCTATTTTACAAACCAGAAAGGTGAAGCCACAAATTTCAATAACTGCCTCGACGGATGAGTAGAAGATCGGCTTTTCCTCTGTTTGAAACCGTTTTGCCAAAAAATTTTTTTTTTAAATTTACTTGCAGCACAGAGAGAGAGTGATCTCAGAATAAGTTTCAATTCGACCTGTATAAGGGTATATTCAACAAATTTTTACCTGCACTTGAGTAGCGAATTTCGAGACATAGACTGGTTAAAAAATAATTGAAAAAAGTAGGACTTTTCTAGGCAAAATTCTTAGATAAGACTTCGGCCGAACGGTTTTTGATTAGGCTCGGGCAATATGGTCACCTAATCTCTCTGACACCAACTGGAGGAAATTGAAAGTCTGCCAGAACACCGCAATCAAAACTGCTACGGGATGGCTTCTTATATCATCTGAGTCTCACCTACATTAAGAGACTAAAATTCTCAAATAAACAGTCAGATAGCATGCCGAATTACTGAGTAGATAGTCTCCACTGAACTCCCGTAAACCTAGACGTACAAACAGAGACCTTTTAGCCGAAGAACCGTCGCCCAGGTACATAGGGAAGTATTTCCGTAAAAACTATCATGAGTAGAAAATAATCTAGGCAAATCTATACTTAACCGCAGGCCTTGGTTAGATTTTCTCTACAATACACAAGTCCGAATAGGGCGTATGACGTGGTGGTGCTCGGGTTTGAAGCTGCCTCAGAGGCAATGAAATTCTGTTTTTTTTTAAATTTTCACTGTCCTGGAAAAACAAGGCAGCGCCTAGATAGTCATTACTACACAAGCCATGCCTTAGAAAGCATAAGCAAACTAGCTAGGCCTTGCGTATGCTGTCCGTGGCAAGAAAATGATTGTAAAAGGAAAAATCTAACAATGCTCTTTTCTAAGCACAATCGCAGTTTTACGTTGAGTTATCATGCCAGTTTGTTTAAACATTGGCATTATTTTCGCATAAATTTTAATGATTATAGATATTCAAATAATACAATGTAACTACTCCGCTCTAGTGTTTCTACTTAGATGATATCAACCTACCAGAGCTAGTATCTTAGATAGTGCCAAATTAGCAATTACCATTCAACCGTTACAGGGTATGTCATAACGTTCATTGCATAAAGATTTTGTTTCAGAAAAGATCTCGTAAAGTTTCTGTACTTCTAAATGAATAAAAAAAACTCCAACTTCCAAAAACACTCACACTATTTCCCAGAACTCTTCACAAGTCAATCAAAACACATGTAAAAGCATTGGCTTCGGTATGTCATTGTTCACCCCCAAACGAATTGGATAGAGAACGATAGTCAATAAAGAGTTAAATAAGCAAAGCTATAAAAAAAAAAGCAATTAACATCTGTACGTAGTGAAAACTAATTTAGAAAGATAGTTGGAATTAGAGAAAAGAATAAGAAAGAAACATACAAATTTGCACAACCTTGGCGATGGAGCAATACAGCAGAATGAATGCTGCTTGTTTGATCTAAGCAAAGACGAAACGACAGACCGAATTGATTTTGTTTTGCTGGAAGCAAACTAGAGCCTATTTAACTTATAAGGCTGACACACGAAACACTTATCTGTAATTAGCTGCCTCATTTTGAGCTAACTTGTGGATTAACCGGAAAGCCTAGTTGATTCCAAAGATTAAAACGAAATAGTAGTATTGGCAATGGAAATAATGGTTTCGTCATGCAGAGTTTTTGTTATCGGTATTGGAAAAATACTTCGATTCATCGATATACTCAAACTTTAATAAGTGAGCTTTTAATAGGCTTTCAAAAGCTTTAACTCCAAAAAATTTTTATTTTTTTTAAATTGGCTTTCAAAATTAATGTATGTACAAAACAAAACAATAAATAAAATTAATTAATTTCTTACGTTATTTCTTCGTCAGCCTCTTGATCATGAGTCTCTCTACAGACACTCTTTACATTTCCTTGTACAGTTTTTTCTTCTTTCTATTTCCCTGTCTGCCTCCCATTTGCATCTGTCTCTCAATCTTAATTAAGCAAACAAGTAATCCTCGTTGAACCAATTTGGGATCAGCTGTTTGCCTACCTCGAAGTTAGTGCCTACCAAACTGTGCAAAAGCAATTTTTTTGTTACCTAAACGTCTTTGCCACAGTACAGGGGCTCTTGAACTTTTTAAGCGGTATTAATACAACGTCCAGCAGGAGAACTTCGTGTACATAGAGCAAACTTTCAAATATTATAAAGTAACTAATTAGATAGCATTAATGCCAATATCCTGCTTTGATGAAAAGTACAATATTAGAACGAGTTTAGCGCTTCCCAGTTTATTGTCTTTATGATAAGTTAGCTCATATAAAATGTTCCTCAATGATAGAAAGCGTAAAATTAAAATATATGGAGCGATATACAACAGTTATATCATCATAAACCTCGGAGCAGATTTTTGCGCAGAGCTTTACTTCCGATTTGTGGCGTGCTGCTTTTATCTTTTTTCACAAATTGGCGAGACCTACAGTTTTATGACGACTCCGAGCTTCATTTGGAAAGCAGATGGGTTTTTGCTGATAAGCCTTCCATGACAGAAATACACTTGGAAAGTTTACCAAACCACTGCCGAGGGGCGACCACTTTAGAGGTTACCTGCCCAGTCATTTGAACCTGGGACCTTCGGTGTAGTAGGCCAGCAACACTACACTTACATACATCACGGCGTCAGCAGGATAGCAAGAGTAGTTGAACCAATGAGCAATGGAAATGGGATCAGCTGGTAATGTCCAAAGTGCAGGTTGACTGAAGGTGATCTTTTGCAGCTATTTAGGAGCTCGAGAAAGATCTGAGCCTTCTCAATTAGAAATTTTCAAAACGCGAAGAGGTATCTAAAATACTCTAATCTTTAGATAGTAAGAATCGTAAATATGCGAATGATACGATGAGTTCGAGCTAGTTAAATGGTTAAGCTAGAACTAAATTAACCAACACCCCAATTCTCTGTTCATAACAAATCTTGATAAATAATTAAGAAAGAAATATTTCAATATATCAATTATTTTAATTGCATATTGAATCGTGCATTATTAAACGGAGCACCTTTCATAAATTTGAGTGCTAGGGGAACCTTAATATACTGGTAACCGAGACTCGCGAATTTAGAGATGATGATCAGTGGGAGCGGAAGAAGTTCTTGAAAGCTTAATGATCTTAATAAAAGGTGGAAATGGTTTCAGTATAGTATAAGCTTTAGAAGTCTGTGATCTTCATATAATAAATCAAATTTTCAAATAAAGTTGTGGTATTCACAGTGCACTGTTCGGACTCATGGAGAAAATGCAAAACTGATGGATCGTCTACTGACGTGATTGAGTGTGAATATACTGGGACAGCATTCCTAACCTGGTTACTAACCATTCATTGCTTAGTTTATGACTTGTGATATCAAATCGATGAACCACAGTCACGACATCCCATCATCCTTTCAACCAGCCATACGACACATATTTAAAGATTTTTCGAAAGTCTGCTAACAAAGGCCTCCAAAATGGTAAATAGAGTGTAGCGAAATCAAGCAGCAACCGATATAAACAATGATATTGTGCAAAAATAGTGAAATGCAAACAAAGACAGCAAAAAAAATTTCGTTCCAAGCAGTAGAATTTCCGAAAATCGTAAGTGCAACGAGAAAGTAAAAGCAAATAGCAGGAAACCAAACCGTTTCAATATCGCTTTCATTTGCGCGAAATTTGAATGCGACGTGCGTTGATACATACATACATACAGCAACATTCTTTCGCTATTTTACCTGACAAGTTTTTACGCTTTTTGTTATTCTGCTAGATTCTAATGCATGTGTATTGAGCTGACTTACTATATTGCGCATATGCACGTGCCAAAGTTCATTTGAGAATTGATGACACACTAAAATCTTTTCTCAATCACCAGCTACCTTCAGTCATTCAATGTAAGCTCATAAAGTCAAGGACTTTAACCGTTTTTGTTTTAAACATCAGCAAGCAGTAGAGTCGTGCCATTTAAAAATTTCTTTTGGTAACCTTTTCCATTTTGTTTGATTTTTTATGGAAGCGCATGAGGTATTAACCATGACTCGAATATTTCTTGTATCGACTTCAGCAATTTTGCATTTTTATATGTGTTCTCTCGTTACTGTAAGCTTTCTTCTTTCTTCAGGAGCTCTTAGCGGTTGTTATAAAGAGTTTTATTGAACAGAGCATTAAATCGTACAGGCCTAGGAAATAGTATTTAATTGAAATTTATTTGATTAAACCACACGTTTTGTATTAAAGAAGCGAAGTTGGATATCCCTGAGTTCTTGAATAAAAATATAGTTGAAATTTAACCACAAGACTTTATTTAATTTTAATTATTCGTTACTCCTTTCATTCACCCCCTCTCCCTTTAATTTTCTACTGTTACTTTTCTTTAATATATTTTTCTTTTCTTAGCTTCCTCTTGTCTCGTTTTCTTTACTTTGCTTTCTTTTACTTTATTTTATCTTACGAGTATTTTCTTTTTATTGTTTTAAATTTGATTTTATTTTTTTATACCTAGTAGTGCTACGCACACAAGGTATATTAACTTAAGTCGCGTAACGGTAGATAGATATTGACTTATGTATCTCAAAATGTTCAGGAAGAAAAAAGAAATTGATTAAGCCATCCGTCCGTCCGTCTGTTAGCACCATAACTTGAGTAAATTTTGAGATATCTTAATGAAATTTGGTATGCAGGTTCCTAGGCACTCAACTCCGAGCGATGTTAAAAATGGGCGAAATCGGATGATAGCCACGCCCACTTTTTTATACATAGAATATTTTAAAAAATTCAAAAAAAGTGATTATTCAGTACATAATAAACTTATAAGGACAACATTTGGTGTGTACATTAACTTTAAGGCAGAAAATAAATTTTTCAAGAAATTTTTGAAAACGGGTTTGGCACCGCCCACTTTTGATTATTTAAAAATAATATTAATAATAAATTAAAAACCGTTCAAGATATCGAAACGAAATTTAGCAACATATTTATATTAATAGAAGGAATGTTCCGGAAAAAAATGGGTGAAATCGGTTGAGGTCCACGGCCACTTTTATACAAAAGATTTTGAAAAGGATCATAGATATGTTTAATAGACAAAAACTTTGCGTAAAAATACTTTATATCATTTCTATTTCAATTTCATAGTGTCCATGAGTGAAGAAAGTAGAAAAATATAAGTTTTTGAAAATGGGCGTGGCTGGGCCTTTAACGTGGATTCTTCCACAAAACTTTTTATGCCATAACTCCGGCAGAAATTGATTTATCGAACCGATATTTGTCGAACATATTGAACATATAAAGTTAAGTGTTTGTTGTAAAAATGGGCGAAAGCGTTCAACGACCACGCCCATTTTTTTAACATAGTTCTGAACAATTTGTTTGTAAAATGTAAAACGCGTTATTTTTATAACCATGTAAGCTTTATCAATAAGATCTTGCACACATAATAAACTTTTTAAGCAAAACTCGACCGCAAAACAATTGTGTGGATTTTAGGGAAGTAGGCGTGGCGCTGCCCACTTTTCAGCATAAAAATTCTGCTATTTTCAAAGGCGTTTGCTTGTAGTTTGAACTAGATATTTCAATCAAATTGGTCAGCTGCTTCTCAATAGTATGTAGCATACTTCTGCAAAAATTAGGCAAATCGGATAACACACAAGCAAAATATTCGGGCAAGTTAATATCCCACTGCAATAGGGAAGTTCTATACCTTTTTGATTTTCATACCTTTAATGAACATGAAATGTTTGTCAGTATGAGAAGGCGAAGAGATGGGCCCATCAATAAGTAAAATGAAATAATGAGGACGATGAGCTGAGTTGATTTAGCAATGTCCGTCTCTCCGTGCGTCTGTCTGTCCGTCTGTCTATTTGAACTCAATTTTTTCAAACATAAAATGTGCATGTATCGGTATTTTGAAAAAATGTAGTTAGCAGTTGTTGGTAGGGAAGCTATTTATATACAAAAGAATTAATGCCGGCCGCCGTGGTGTGCCGGTCCAAGGTTCGAGTCCTGGGACAGGTAACATCAAAAGTGGTTTGATAAAGTTTTTCAAAACGGGGGCGCCCCTCGGCTGTGGTTTGGTAAACTCTCCGAGTGTCTTTCTGCTATGGAAGGCTTCTCAGCAAAAAACCCATATCCTTTGTAAATGCCGTTTGAAGTCGGCAACAATCTCTAGATCCCGCCAATTTGTAGGAAAAAATTCAAAACGGCGCACCATAAATTGGAAGGGAAGCTCGGCGCAAAAATCTCTTAGGAGGTTTATGATGATATACCTGTTGTATATCGCAATATATATTTAGATCATTTTTAAATTAATTTACCCCTATAAACTCATAACAGAAGTGTTTTAATTGAAAACGAACAGCTGGCTTTATAGTACGCACTGAAAGTATTAAAATAGACCTGCGTAAATTGGTTTGCCATAATGGATACTACTAGGTATATAATGTTCGCTTTCAACAGAACTTAGACTTCCTTACTTGTTTTTATTTTATATTTTTTTAACTTTATTTTGATTTATTCTAAAAACATAATAACACACATATATAAGCATAGCATCACATCTAACTTACAACTGAACTGCTTCATACCAATCCTAAATGTGTTTACACATCAAAATAAGAGGTTGCATATGACAGTATCTGCCCAGATGCTATGAAGGTGCACTGATTGCAGTTTTGTCACTTTATGATATGATTTTTTTGTCTTTACAGTTCTTGCGGCGATCGTGGACAAATGTAACCCACCCGATTCCGATGAGCTAGTTCTTACTGAAAATGAAGCGTACCCTGTTCGACGTGTAGATCATCGCTGTCTGGCGTAGGCTATTAAGGCTAAAACAACTAACCTAATCAAGTCAACAATCAGAGTTGCAATTTAATGTGAATTTGCAAATTTTAGAATAAAATTGTTGAAAAACAGCCAGCTCGGCACTTGGTATACTTTTATAGAAAAGTTATTTATTGTACTGTATAAAGCAGCTTAAAAGAAAAATAAGAAAAAATCTCGAGAAATTCCGTCGGTCAAAATTTGGGGCGCAGTTCCTCAGTAATTTCGCACATTCTATACTACTTATAGTGGAGTTTTTTAAGAAAGCGAGCACATAGCAACTCTGGTTTTGGAAAGATATCCCTTGACTTATTCAAGAAAAGTTATCGCAGGCATAGTGAGATTCTTGTATAATGTCGTTATATTAAACAAATTTAAATTTTTGTTTTATTATAAATTTCAAAATTTCTTTTCCACTCTCTCTATGGCGCGATATACAACAGGTATATCATCATAAACCTCCTAAGAGATTTTTGCGCCGAGCTTGCCTTCCAATTTGTGGTGTGCCGTTTTGAATTTTCCCTACAAATTGGTGGGACCTACAGTTTTTTGCCGACTCCGAACGGCATCTACAAAGGAGACGAATTTTTGCTGAGAAGCCTGTCATGGCAGAAATACACTCGGAGAGTTTGCCAAACCACTGCCGAGGGGCGACCCCGTTTTGAAAAACATTTTCCAAATCACTTTTAATGTTACCTGTACCAGGGCTCGAACCATGGACCTTCGGTGTGGTAGGCCGGCAACACTACCTTCACACCACGGCGGCCGCCAACTTTTCCACTACTATTTCAAAAATGGACGTTAACGAGTTTTGTTCTGATACGTTAACTGCTCTTTTAGTTTTGTCTACCGAAAGGTTGTGACAGGCTCGCCCTCAGCTTTCCACCAATTTATAGTGTTTCATACTTCATCTTCCAGCGACACTTTGGATCTTAAATTAAATGCTTACAGACAACTTTTCATTAACTCTCTCTGTGTATCTAGTATACTAAATTATTTAAACATTTTTTCTACTCAGACTACACTATATGAAGTCTAACGCAATAATATTTTTATTATATCAACTATGAAATATGCTTTCATCAGCAGTTCATCCTTTCTTTTGCGATTCTCCACTATATAAGCTAAGGAAGCTATAAAATATAAATTAATCTTAGCCAAGGATCAAATGTCCGTTTTTCCGTCCAGCCACACACAAAAGTAAACATAAACAAATGTTAATATATAACAAGTAAACACTTAACTCAGCACACACACACCAACGCATGGAACATAGTCGTACATAACTACAAGCTAATTTGCTGGAAAAAGATCCAACGCCAAAAATTGGCAATCAATTTTTACACATGTCCCTAAACAGTTATCATTAATCAAAATAACAACAACCGGAGGAAGAAAATTGCATTGAGCAAAGAGTAGATAGAAACAATTTGGAATAGAAATTTTGTGCTTTAATTTATGAGTAATGTTAGCTCGCTGGATTTTGCAAAATTTTCATATCCAACCAATTTTAAGATGGCAACAAAAGCAGCATTTTTGTATTAACTAAATAAAATCAAAGAAGTGTAATGAGGTCGCGGTGCAAACATTTCTAGCTAGGTGGCAAACCTACAAAGTCCCAACTCTTACAAAGAGGAAACAAAAGGGCAGGAATGCTGTTGGCTCTGTTAAGAGAAAGATCCGCGTTTCGCATTAAAACGGGTTTATGAGGATCCTTGAAATGATGGCTAACTGCAGATAGGGGAAAGCTCCAAAAATTACAACAAATAACGAACAGAGCCCATTTAAGCTTTCGAGGTAACACTGCACCTCAATACCATATTTCTATAGGCATGATGAACCTGTTAAGCCAAATCCTTGACTACGAAACACATACTACTACCAGATTATGAAGAATTGAGAATGGTAATAACCCGCACTAAAAAACCATAAAGTGTCAGAAAAGCGATAACTTACCGCTGAGCTGTTCCATTGCAAAATATGGTAGAACGAACGAATGCCTCCAGAATCGAAATTAGTAAGTGTGCTCTACTCCCTAAATAAGGAAGATTGATATAGCAAACCGCGCCAAATACCATAAAATCAGTCTCAGTGTTTATACTTTATATATTGAATCCCGTGAAGCGTGGAGGACCTGCTTAAGGTGCCTTCAGACTTGGTAAACTTAGCCTGACCTTCATGAGTGACATGCTGTTTTCTGCAAACTGTAAAAATTGGCAAGGCTATTTTTGTATGGAAAAAGTAAAATGGATCTCTGAAGGGAATATACAGTAGACTGTTCCAAAAACGCTTCTCTGTTCTCAAATAAATTTACATATTCTGAATCACAAATTCTATTATTTGTTATGAAACTAAATTTTTTCATTCTCAAATACAGTTCATTATTCTGAAATACATTTTACGTATTCTGAAATTCATTTTACTATTTCTGAATGACGGTTGACTTTGCTGAAATAACTTTTATATATTTAGAATTTTATTATATGTTTTGAAACTAATTTTGCGTTTTTTTGAATTACAGTTGACTATTCTAAAATACTTTTTACATATTCTGCAATAAATTTAACGATTTCTGAGTTACGGTTGACTTTTCTGAAATACATTTTTTATATTTCCAAGTTCTGTTATACGAGTATGTTTTGAAACGAAGTTTATGTTTTCTGAAATACACTTCACTATTCTGAAATGCATTTTATATATTCTAAAATTAATTTCATGAATTCTGAATTACGGTTTACTTTTCTGAAATATATTTTATATATTCCAAAGTTCTATTATTTGTTTCGAAACTAATTTTACGATTTCTGTACTATAGTTGACTATTTCAAAATACTTTTTACACATCCTGAAATAAATATTCCCATTTCTGAATTACGGTTGCCTTTCTGAAACGCATTTCATATATTTTCATCAATTTCTATTATATGTCTTGAAATTAAATTTACGTTTTCTGAAATACAGTTCAGTATTCTGAAACATACTTTATATATTGTAAAATTTATTTCACGATCTCTGAATTACAGTTGACTTTTCTGAAATACATTTAACATATTCTAAAGTTGCATTATTTATTCTGAAATAAATTCTACCGTTTCCGACGCCCGGTTCATTCTGTTGATATAAATTTGACAAATTTTAAAATGCAGTGGTTATTTCTGAAAAAGTTTTACGGTTTCTGAAGTACAATTGACTATTCTCTAATAAATTTTACATATTCTGAAGTGCAACGATTTATTCTGAAATTAATTTAGGGTTTCTGAAGTATAGTTGATTATTATATTATTGATTTTACATTTGATGAATTTTAAAGTACATCTGGACAAGGAGCAGTCAGCTAAATTTGCTTCCACCACAGTTAAGATCCTGTACCGGTCACTGTTTGAGATGCTGTTTCACTTCAGATGACTATGAAAGGAATATTAAAAATAAAATGCTAATTGTTTGCTGAAGTTAATGATATTGCTTAGATCCATTTAATTTGTCTTAATATATATGTGGTAGTAAATGTAATCATTTTGAAATTGCTGGGCTCTAACCAATTAATTGTCAGATCAGATAATAACGTTGTGATAGAGAAAAATAACCAAAGTGAATCTATAATTGTAATATTCGGCTAAACGAAAATCTTCATTCTACGAATTGGTTTTTTTCACTCAACTGACCAAAGTTTTTGCCACATAAATAGACAAATGAATTGTGACAATGGCATTTGTTACGCCCACAAAGCCATACAACCCGACACAAAGTAGACAATTGCGGTCACATATTTCGTGGTAATATACATATATACATTTTTATGTATATACGTAAAACTTTGTGTTTCTACAGAAATGGAGACAAATGGCAAAAACTCCTAAACAAATAATAAAAACGAGAAAACCAAACACACAGCAAAGAAATAATGAAATGAAATTAATAACAATAGAGCAATGATGGTGGAGAAAACTTTTCTGTGGCAGCTTAGTGTGCCAGTGGTAGCGCTGAAGAAGTCAATGAAGAAGTGCAATATTTACTCATCTTTATTAAAATCAGTAAAAATACAACAAAAGCAAAAAATAACTCATTGAGAATGTGAAAGAAAAGCTGTGTTTCAGTGTACTCGACTGGCAAAATATTTAATTACGTTGAAAAATGAGTTAAGTACTTACAAAAGAAGCTCTGCAAAAAATCGTGTGACTAGTTTCTAAAGAGAGCGATCCGCGATTAATCCCTTGATTCCACAGTTGGTTATAATTCAAAATAATTAGGTAAATTTTTCTTTGTGTAGCATACTCATAGGGGTGTAAATATTTTTCAGTTTTTGTAGCATACTTAAAGGAGTTACCCGTTTGGGTAGAAAGTGGATTACTCCTTTCGTACCCGTTCGGGTATAAATGTGTACAACTAGTCTCTTCATAGGACATGCTCAAACAAATGTGAACAGTATGGGTTGATACAAAGTGATCAGAACTGGCACTGGTCGCATCCTCCTTTGCGACTCATCCCGGATATATCCTAAACCAATCGCATTTTTTCGCAGCTAACAATTGTATTGTTAAGCGTTCATGCAAGTATGTGTGTGTGTATGCATGTATGCGCTAATACTTTTGACCATACAAAAAAGAAAGAAATGTGTCCGACTCAAGCGTTCGCCAATCGGTATTACAATTCCTTTTCTTTCGTATTTAGGTCTTCAACAGATAACAATGTTTCTGAATGATTTGTTTCCTGAAAAAGGGCCAGTAAAATAGCGAATACCCGAATACGAATCGAATATTCTATTCAATCAGTGCTGCAAGGAGTAGTGCTGTGCAACTAGTTAAAGTCTCATTCCGCTTTCCTGAGCGTTAGATGGCACTGTAAACTCCGAGCAGTTTTTTTTAAAGCAGATTACAAAGGTGAGATGATGGTACAGCTCAGCCAAATCGATACTAGGAACCAACCTTTAAGAAAACACAGCTTCTCTTGAATAAAGTTTTGCATAGTGGTTGTATAAAGTTAAAAAAGTTACTCAGAAGTTATCGTCTGAAATTGAGTTGCTGTAGTTTTTTATAAATTCCGACTTCTCGCTAATGTCTAAGATGTCATGGAGGGTGGAGTAAGAGCGGTTGTTGCACGCAAACCAAAAGCCAAAGTACTACTTTGCTTTCATAAAAATAATTTTAAAGGTAAACTCCTTAACCCTTACGCGTGCCTTAATTGTTTTCTTGTTAGACCTTGCGTTTGCCGTAAGTTATGGTTTAGTTGGTTGTCTCTTCAATGAATGCACATAGGTGGCAGAAGCTCCGGGAAAGATAAACGATCACGCGCTGATACAGGATAACTTCATCTAAACATGGTACAGATACAAGGTGGCGCAAAAGTAAGCTTCCGATGTTCCGCATATCGGTTGTGGCACGTGCAGTGTGTGCTGTTGCACCGTCTTGTTGGAACCACATGTTTCCCAATCCCAATTCATCAAGTTGCGGCAAAAAAACTCGTTGATCATTGCTCTGTAGCGCTCACCATTCACAGTAACCGTTTGGCCCCGACCGATTATTGGTCAAATAAATAGTCAGCAATATTCCGCGTTCTGGAGCAGTGTAGCGTAACATTGTTTATTAACGTGTATTTCGCATGTGTTTACTACACAAATGTCAAAACAGAACTGACTTTAGGGGACAATCGAAAAATTGATAGCATTTTCTGATAGGAGGATTACTTTTGCGCCACCCTGTACTAGTTAGGCAATTGACGACTCAGAGTAAGTATGCTTAAAAGATTCCATATCAACAAAGAAGAACAACAAGAACATTAAGTTCCGTTTTCAACATCTACCGTGTGCGATAACCGGTAGTTTTTTTGACAGAAATCGTTTGGTCAGCTAACCGAGAACTCCAGCCTACTAACCAGCAACCACTTATCTGAATTCGACACTATCCTAATTAGAAACAAAAATTGTTGGAATAAGAGTTTGTATGTTTGTTGGTTAGTCATTTTCAGCAAAAGAATTACTTGGCTGCCAAGAAATGCCAACAAAAATTAAATTTTCTGGCGGCCACTTTTTTGAATTAAATTTTTATTATTATTTGCTTTTTCTTTTTTAAAAAAAAAAAATAATACAAAGTTGATTAAGTAATTGCAAAAGACTTTTAAAAACCTGCTAAGCCCGCAGAATAACGTAAATATACTGCTGACAAGCACAGTCTATTAAAAGAAATAATTTCTCTGAACTAACAAAACAGAAATTCTCTTGCCAAAAATTATTAAGTCCTACAAACCACGGAAACGAAACGAAAACGGAAAATAAAGTTTCCAAACAACTGAAGATATTTAAAAATATTCAAAAAGAGCAGCTAAATAACTCTGCCCCTCGTAGCGAAGGTGTTCGAATATCTTCATGGCAATACCATCGGGTTTAATTGATTTTGAGGGCATTTCCTTTTTTATGGATTCCTTAACCTCGGAGACGGTGACGGCAGTGAGCAATGCACTATGTCGATGTTTGCGTACCCGTTGGATGGCTCGCCTTTTGACCTGATCAGCCGGTGGACGTACTACAAACTAACGATAAAAGCAGCTTCGGCGTCGCTTGGGGTTCGACTTGTTTTGTGTTTGGTCGGATCTGACAGGGTCTTGACTGTTGACCATGGTTCGCCGATACCGTTTTCTGACTGTCCAAAGGATTTCTTGCTAACATCTCGCTCACTTTGTCGTATACGGCTCGGTGTGGGTAAGACAGCGAGGCAGCTTGCTGTTTATTCCGTAAAACAGTCCCAGTCCGATTTACCGCTTTTTTATTTGTTTTGTAACGATAAAAACACTCTCCGAAGGTTGTGGGTGATGAGTAACACGCAGGGGTGGCCACTCAAGTGCACCGCCACCGATTGACGACGAGCGGCATTTTTGCAATGCCCGCCATAACCACTTCCGACTGTCACTCACGCTCAATAGCGTAACGACCTCACATGGCCGCTCAACACTAATATCCCATTCGGAATAGGACAGACATGTGCAGTGTCGAGCGTCATAGCCCCTATCTCTGCCCCAAACGGACCCCTTTTTCTAGCACGCAGGTTAGGGAGGATAAAAATCTCCTTGTACTTTTAACCACCTGCACTGTTTGCTGGCAAAAATTATACATGCCTGCTGCATCAGTCAAGTGCAAGAGTAGCCTTGGCCCATGTTACGTTTTATGTGCTCTGAGCTCGTGAACAGAAACCTCTGGGTGCAGCCTTTCACCCTCAAATGATCAATGTTCATTGTCTTGGAGACTGTGACACAGTTTTGTCCTCAGCCTACCTAGTATGACCTCTAGCTGGCCTCCGTCGCACTTAATTGTAACGGATTAACTGCCAAGATTGCGGAGATAACTGAAAATCATTTAGCGAAACAACATCAAAACTGCTGCAATCCAAGAGACTAAACTCACTCTCACCTCCAATGTATGTATATCGTAAAGACCATCTCAGCGGTAACGGGGCACGGTAAGGACACTACCTTAGAATGCCCAGGCATAGGTGTGTCGATCTGCAAATTATTAACATTTACGTACCTTGTTGCTCGAGGCACTAACACCCCGACATCAGTTTGTTACTTTAAGGTGATAACAGTTCAATCCTCGGCGACATCAACGCATACCATGATCTGTGGTACCCAACCTGTCAGTGGACAGCAGAATGTGAACGGAGGGCAGGTAATTGTCCCAGCTCGCCAGCTAAAGTTCAGGGCGTATTAATTGAGTGAACTGGTGACCTACAATTCTCTCAATCGAGCGACTTACCCACTGCATAACAAGCGAACGCCAATCGACTAGTTATGCGGTTCAGCTCGAAGCTCACATTCTTATTTATATAGCAATAAAAAATTTTCAAATCTCTAAGAAATTTGGAGTTTGAATAAAGTTTCACGATTTGCAGAAGACATAAAAAAAATTGCGAGAATTTCCATTTCGAAAACAATCTCGATTTTCAAAACATGAATGCTTGTTAAAATTTTTGCAAGAACAATCTTCGTCAGCTTTCTATTTTGCCAACCTCGTTGCGTAACAAACTGGAACAGATTTTTTGGATTCCTAATTAAATACTTTGAAATATGAGCCCTAAGCTTTAGGAGACCTTTTAAATGTGATAAGTATTAAATTAATTAGATGGCGTTTTAATTGGTAATTATTATTTGAATTGTTTCTCAAGAAAAGGCAGTTATTAATTGATTACGATTAGAGAAAATCAAAAAACTAATCAGAATTTTTTACGATTATGAAAAAAAAATCTTAAATAATCAAAAAAAAGAAGGTTTGATTACTTTTGATGGTTTTTTTTTTTTTTTTTAATGTTTGATTTTCTTCAGTGTTGTTGATGTGTATATTTATGTGCTTCTACAACAATACAGAAAAAAATCAAAAAATATTCGAAAATAAATACAGGGTGTTTTTTTTACAGGTTTGTTTTTCGAATAGAGATAAAACTGGCATTTTGTGGTCAAATCTGGCAACTCTAATGTCATTTATGTTCAGTTTGGTTTGCCATTTCATCATGAACAGGTTGACAAAAGAACAACGCTTGCAAATCGTGCAAATTTATTTCGAAAATAATGGTTCAGTTCGCGAAGTTTACCGTGAGCTCCGTCCATTTTATGGTCGACATAATCGTCCATCAGAGCAATTAATTCGGTTAACCATGGATCGTTTTCGCACTACGTTTACTCTATGTGATAATACGCATCCGCAGAGACGTCGAACAGTGCGCACCGAAGAAACAATTGCCGCTGTAGAGCAAAGTGTTGAAGAGGACCCGAATGACTCGATTCGCCACCGTGCACAGCAATTGGAGCTTTGTCCATCAACTTTATGGAAGATTTTGCGCAAAGATCTTGGCTTGCGACCTTACAAGATCCAGCTTGTGCAAGAATTAAAGCCGCGAGACCATGCAATGCGTCGTGATTTTGGTGTATGGGCCGAAAATGAGATTGATTTCGATGCTGATTTTCATCGCAAAATTTTGTTCAGTGATGAGGCTCATTTTTGGTTGAATGGCTACATCAACAAGCAAAATTGCCGCATTTGGAGTGAAGAAAATCCACATGAGACCCTTGAAACGCCATTACATCCACAAAAACTGACTGTTTGGTGTGCTCTATGGGCTGGTGGAGTCATTGGGCCATACTTCTTCCGCAATAATGCTGGAGAGGCAGCTACCGTTAATGGAGACCGGTATAGAGCCATGATAACCGACTATTTTGTTCCCGAATTGGATGGCATGAATGTGGATGAGTTGTGGTTCCAACAAGACGGCGCTACATGCCACACAGCGCACGTCACAATCGATTTATTGAAGGAAACATTCGATGAGCGCATAATTTCGCGGAATGGACCTGTCAATTGGCCACCAAGGTCGTGTGATTTGACACCATTGGATTATTTTCTTTGGGGATATGTGAAGTCGCTCGTCTACACCAACAAACCAGAAACGTTAGGGGAATTGGAAGCCAACATTCGTGGCGTTATTGCCGACATACGGCCCCATATGCTCGAAAAAGTGGTTGAAAATTGGACCTGTAGAATTGGCTTTATTCGAGCCAGCCGCGGCGGCCACATGCCCGAAATCATATTTAAACATTAATGACATAAAATTATCCTTCCAATAAAGCCAAATTGATGGACCTTAAAACGATTCTCTTGTGTTTTATTTCAATTCGAAGTTCTATACCCCTAAAAAAACACCCTTTATAAAAAAATCCAAAATAATCAAAAGTAATCAAAACCACTTTTTTTTGATAATTTTTTATTTTTTTTTGAGTTACTGTAATAATCGTAAGAAATCATGATATTTTTGATTATTTTTTAAATTAATTGGAAAATAATCATTAAAAATTTTAACTAATTATAATCAATCATTAAATGAAAATCACTCTTAAGAATATAATTAATCAAACCGGTAATCATTACAGTACGTAGTCATTATTTAACCCCCTGCATGTAAGGGGTTTAGAATATGCCCGAGGTAGGCATACCGGTCGTAAGAGGCGACTTATAATAACAAAGGTAATGACGTGCAACTCGATGGTTGATCTAAGGATATGATTCCTCTCACATCTCATTGCCCATCTCTCATTACTTACGGAAGAAAGGGTGACATGACCTAGAAGGTTCCACTGGTCATACCAAATTGCTACCACGACAGTCGGGCAATACCGCAAGGGAGTACCGGAGCGTAGCGGATTAATATCCGGCCAAGGACTGTCAGTTCGACAGCACTCCCCAAAACTTTCGGGGAGTGTTTTTGTCGTTATAACAACAACAGCAACAAAAACTACAACCACAGCAAAAGGTCTGAGTTTTTATTCGAAGTACGTTAATGCTGTTATAGAATTCCATTATCTTTTTAAGAACGTTATTTTAAGGTATTTGACAAACTGAAAGTAATTCATGCCCACTTCGGTTGAATGTTGTGGCGAATGGAATGAATATTTCGTGGGTTGTAAATTTCATAAAATCTCTTGATGCTTTCTTCTTTAAATCTGAACCAATTAGATACAATCAGACGTACATACGTGTATGGGCCATTAAGCTCAAATGAAAAGTAAGCGAACAATCGAACGTCAGCAAAGTGGAAGTTCAGAAGATGGGTTGGCTGTGTCTATCTTTTGGTGTCATCAAAAGCAATGACTTTGTTTTTGGTTGTCAGCCAAATTATTATGAAGTCAGTTGACTAAATTTATGTAGGTAAATGTGAATGTGTGCGCTCGAAAATAGTTTGGCCAAAGCATGCAGTACGTTTGTATATTTCAGTTGTCGTGGCAAATACGTCGTGCCAAGATCTCAACGCACGCCAATACGTTTATTCGCTAACCAAAGCAGAGCAGCGTTATTGCAAACGATGCGGTGTTGCGGAAACTTTTCAGATAATTTTCAATATATTGCATTTTGAAGAAAGCAGGCTGGTCTATATTTTTCAATATTTTTTTTTTTTTTATTTGGTTTTTTGGCAAGCACGCACAACGCAATCAACGCAGTGGTAAGTAAAGGTACTGATAAGCGGTAGCCAACTTAAAATCTCGGTTACATTGACTATATTAGTAAATTGTTAAAATGTATTTATGAACTATATTTCGGAATAATACATTTTTGAAATGCAATCACCTCAGTTCATTTGTTGTATATTAACCCAGATACCCCTAAAAGTTATGCTGTGATAATTTTTCTTGTTTTTCCCTTCCACACTTCTTAAAACAGATATAAAAATGTATTTATTTGCATTAAGACAAAAATTAATTAACGGTTTTTATGTTTTTGGAGGGGTCCTATACATGGTAAAATAACATTTTTTCATTGAACTTTGCCATAAAAATTTAAAAATAATTCATGTCAGTGAATGTATTCGACAACACACTTATTTTACTCTGCTTTTCGAATATAAAACATTAACAAAATTTTAATTTTAGCACCCTTAAATTAACTTAGATTTCAAAGCGTATGTTACAATTTTGCACATTCCAAATTTTACAAACTTTAAAATCAAATATATCTATAGCAAAAGAGCAAATGACAACTACTTACGCAGTTGCGCAAACTCTGCTGCGCATAACAGTCAGTTCCCGTTACTTGTTAACGTTCGCGAGTGTGCGTTATAATATATAAACTTGCCGTCCTATATATAGGACATTAGGGCTATCTGGGCTAAGTTGTCTTTTTAAGCAGATAACATTTTCGAAAGATTCCATATTGTGTGACTGGCACTTCACGTTAATTTGATCCCATGACACAAGTGTCATATCTATAAATATATATTTAAAAAAGAAATGTTCGTAACAGCGAACCAGTCAATCTTCCATGTCAATTTAACTAATACAAATTTGACGCAACAAATTCATGCCTCACAAAGATATAGGCGTAATCTTATAGTGAAATGTTAATCCATACTACTTATAAAATAAAGTCGCTAAAAAGCTATGTACGGAATTGGCTTCACACAGAATGCTCCGATTTGCATTTTTGCATTTTAAAGCTTAGGAGGAATATATAAAGGGGGCGTGGCAATCGGACAAAATGTGTTGAAAAACCATAATTTTTTTGTTTACACAGCCATAAATCATAAAAGAATCCACCAATTAAAATGAAACTTACTCGAAGTTAAACTTTGAAATATTTACTTTCGTTCTGCATCAAAAAAAAAAGTTGATTCATATCTTATTTAACCAAAATTGTTTAAACAAAATCAGCACTTTTTCCAAAAAAAGCTGTTTGTGTGTTTGTTCGCTGTCAACCGAATGAAACATTAGAAGTTATGCGAGAATCTCACCCCACCTCATTCATAATGAATTAGATCGTATGGTGAAAGAACTCGGTACGTATGTATGTAAGTACATATGAACGAATCTCTCGCATAATTAAAATTTCGGACGTATGTATGAATGTATGTACAGGGTGGCTAATGAAAGCCGCTACCAAAAAAAAATTAAATAACTTTTTTTCTATTTAATGAATCTGGTTAATTTTTTTTTTATTTTGCAGATTGACTTTTACGTTTAACAAAAATGGATAACTGGGACACTGAAACAAGAATTTGGATTGTCCGCCGCTATCACGCACTGGAGTCCGTAGTTTCGGTTCAAAGAGAGTATAGGCGCACGTTTGGCGGCAATCCTCCGAGCAGATGGACCATAATAAGACTTGTAAACAATTTTGCCGAGCATGGGACAGTCAACAGAAGACCTTACCATCGAAACCCTTCAGTTCGAACGGAGGAAACAATCGCTGCTGTAGCTGCTGCCATACAAAACAATCCACGTGTTTCGACAAGAAGCTTATCTGCTCAAATGGGTGTAAGCAGACAGTCATTACAGTCAATTATGCACAAAGATTTGGACTTATTCCCATATAAAATTCAAATGGCCAACAAACTGAACGCTGCAGACTTGCCGATTCGCTTGGAATTTTGCCAGAAGATGCTTCAAATGGTGGAAGAGGATGGAAACATGTTGAACTGTCTTTTCATGTCTGACGAGGCCCATTTCGATTTAAACGGCAACATAAACAAACAAAATTGTCGAATATGGAGTGCTTCCAACCCACAGATACTCCATGAGACGGAATTGCATCGACTTCGTGTCACAGTGTGGTGTGCAGTTTCATCACGCTGCATTGTCGGGCCCTACTTCTTCGAAGAAAACGGTCACACCGTTACGGTTACTGGAGACCGTTACTTGAGCATGTTGAGAGAGTTTTTCTATCCAGAATTACGCCGAATGAGAATTTCTTTCAACTCTGTGTGGTTTCAGCAAGATGGTGCAGCTCCTCATATAGCCCAACCTGTTATGACAGAATTGCGACGAAAATTTCCCAAAAAGCTGATATCCAGAAACTCCACATTCCGTTGGCCACCCAGGTCGCCTGACCTTACTGCACCTGAATTTTTCTTGTGGGGTTATTGCAAACAGGAAGTCTTCAAATTTGAATGAACTAAGGCAATCCATTCGAGAAACAATTGCGGCTATTCCTGTCTCAACTCTCCAAGCAGTAATGAACAACTTTTTGGTAAGATGCCGCACATGCATCGACGAGCAGGGGGGCATTTAAATTCCATTATTTTTAAAACTAATTAAGCTATATTTAATACAATTTAATGAGCAATAAAAGAAAAATGAATTCCATACACTGAAAAAAAAATTATTTGAGTTTCTTAATGTAGCAAAATTCATCAGCCACCCTGTATGTGTTTTCAATTCATGTCTTTAGGCAGGACAAAGTCTGCCGGGTCCTCTAGTAACAAATATAAGAAAACGACTGAATTCGACTTCGGCTTAGGCCATTAAAGTTCGATTGGGCTTTGGCAAAAACAACCAAACTTTTTGTAGAGCATATGTGAGTTAATTTTCATTTGACTAAAAATTTTAGTTTTCTATTATTTCTAGTTTGATGTGTGACCCTGTCTTTCATTTTCATTTGGGAAATTGCACAACCACATTAGAAACAATTTTTTTATTCTCACGAAAATAGCCAGTGCTGCAGCTTAGATAATATACTAAATCGGCTGCATGATGAAAATGCCAGTAAGCTATTGTTTTTGCATTATAATGTAAAATTATTTGTTGTTTGATTTGTGACCCTGTGTTTCATTTTCATTTGGGAAATTGGAGAGTCACATCGGAAATGAATTTTTTTACTTTCACAAAAATATGCAATGCTGCGGGTCAGCTTATACAATAATCTATTGTTTTTGCATTATAAAATAAAATTATTTTTGGTTTAATGTGTGACCCTGTGTTTCATTTTCATTTGGGAAATTGCATAATCACTTCGGAAATCCCGTTTTCTTATTTTCACAGCAGCTCTAAAAATTGACTTAAAATAACTACAAATTCCACCGCGAATTGATCTAGTTTTCCGAAATGTGCAATACTTAGCAGTTATACAATGGCAAAGTTTCGATAACTATTAGGTGTGTCATATGGAACGAGTATCACTTTGCTACTGCTGTGCACTCATCGAATGACACTTAGAGGTGTCTACCAATTTATTTTAACGATTACAATTAAACTTAATTACGCTAGTAGACGAAACGTGCAGCACAGAGCAATATCGTTAACATTTGCTTGCTAAAAACGTTTTAGTTCATATTCCTGCAACTGTACTTAGATACTTTGCTCATCTTAGCCTTTTAATTGCTCGCTTGTACGTGCCACACTAAACTTCCTTCGGAAACTTTTAGTTTCAATCTGCTTAACGGTTATTTTATTGTTCTCAAATGTGAGTTGAGCAATCGAACGTAGGAATTGAGCAAATGAACAAATTTGTAATCACAATTAGTAAATTAGTTGAAAGGAAAAAAATTATGAAATGATAAAAAGTTGATGTAATTGTTACAACTGGCTCACAAAGGAATATAGGAAAATTAAATTGAAGCGTAAGAATTGAATAAATTAATTTAACTTAAGATTTGTTATGTTTTATCTAATACGTTATGGTATGGCGTAATATCTTATTTTATGTTATGTCATACTATTTCGTGATATGTCATATTGTGTAATGTTACGTGCATGACAGCATATTATATTTTTGAATTCAACTTCTTAGGCGTTGATCTGAAGTTTTGAACAGGAACAGGGACAGAAACAGGAACTGCAACTGGAACAGGAATAGGAGCAGGAACCTCAACAGAAAAAGGAACAAGAATAGGGACGGGAACCGGAATAAAAATTGGGACAGAAACAGGAGCAAAAACCGGTGCAGGAACAAGGACAGAGGCAGCAACAGGAGTAGCAACAAAAACAGGGGAAGGAACAGGAGCAGGAGCAGGAACATCAATAGGGATAATAATAGGGACAGAAACGGGAACAAAAACAAGAACAGGAAGATAGGAATAGGAATAGAAATATAAATAGGTACAGGAACAGGAACAGTAATAAGAAGAGGGACAGGAACAGGAACGGGACCAGGAAAAGAAACAGAAACTGGAACATAAGAATAACAATGGGAATGGAGATATGAAGGGAATAGGAATGGGAGTAGGAATATAAATGTGAATAGTTACATTAAGGAATTGGAATTAGAAAAGTAATAGAAAAAGGAACAAGGAATTGGAATTAGAATAGGAATAGAAAAAGGAACAAATAGAATAAGGGAATAAGGAATAGGAATATAAATGGGAATAGAAAAAGAAACAGGAACGAGAACGAGAAGAATAATGGAAATGGGAATAGGAATGTTATTAGGGCCTGGCTAAATATCTCCTTTTAATATAATGAACCTCCCAATGAAAGCATATCAGGCCTTAGCTAGTTTGCTATTACTTTTTAAGACAGTGAAAGGAAAATATTATCTATTTATGGCTGCTTAGTTTTTCCAAGGCAATTCCAATTTAAAAGCAAAAAAAAAAAAATTGGCTCTGAGGCAGCATTGACCACGGGACCCTCCACATTATAGTCGTCTTCGCAATCCATGGAGCTATAAAAATCAATAAAATTTTTTCGGAAATTGAAAAACTTTAATAAAATGTCACATACATTTATTAATCGAGGAAAAACTAGGCAGGATCTGAATTGGAAAAAATAAGCAAACGTAACCTGAGAAAAACTAGACAGGTCCTTTGCAGAATATACGATAAATTGTCCGTGAATTTTGAATCATACACTTTCCATGGCAGATTCGTAACAGTCTCTAGACTAATTCTTTATCGTAGGAAACAACTAGGCAGAGCCCAAGATAAGTATAGATTATATTCAACAAGGTTAGTGGAATGTATCAGAAGATTTCTATAATATGGCTTTGACAAATAAAACTGGCGTTGAGCTTAAGTCGTGCACTAAACCCCTCCAATGACCATCAAGAAAATGGCAAAAACTAACATTTAATGCACTCGCGCAAACAAAAACAAACATATACTTAAGTATTAGACTAAAACTTTTACTTATTTCAACCACTTTAGCCGACTATTTATTTATCAAATAAAGAATGAAAAATCTTCTTAAAATCATTGAACTCATTCACATGCTAAAAGACGATAATTCCATGCCAACAAGATGCGCTCATACAAGTATTTACGACATCAATATACTTAGAGTTAAACGAAATAAATGCTGCTTATTTTTTATGTGTTGAACTTTGCACTAAAGTCTGTAACACACAGATACGCTGCACGCCGCCTTACACGTACGAGTATGTCGCGGGACACAACACAGCAGATGCTGTTCAAGTGTTTGTGCCTTTGGTTGGTGCAGCCGAGTATGCTCCAAATACGCGCTGCAGCAGCACGCAAAACGTGCTACACTAAGGAAGCAACAGCACGAAGTATCCATGTAAGTTTATTTATGTATTTGTCGTATGTTTGGATGTATGAAAGTGTGTGTAGACATTGGTGTTACACAGCGTGAGAAATCGAATGAAAAGTTGGTTGGTTGGTTGGTTACTTGTAATGATGGTTACAACAGCGGCGGATGCAGTAGCTAAAAGCATTTCAACACCGTACATGAAACGGAAATAGCAGTGCACTTACACACACACACACATGCACACATATTAACTAATCTGCACGCTATTTGGCAATTGCCGGCGCTGTATGAGCTACATGCGATTGAAATAAAATGTAAAGTACTAGCGCTAGACATATACACTCGCATTCACATTTGTACCATGCAGGGAACTCAGTAACTAGAAAAATTGGTAGTTCAGAACTAGATCTTTAGTATTAAATAAGAACTAGTTCGATATTAAATCCTCCACTTTTCAGAGTATGGTATTGCTTTTGTATACAAATCTTCCTTTCAATTTTTATTTAGCTATCATGAATCAATGTTTACCATAGCAAAAAAACAAAATTACAATAAAGGCAAAAAAATCAATTGTTATTAAAAAAATTAAAATAAAACGGGGAAACAAAAAAATTAAAAAGTAAAAAAAAAAATTACAATAAAAGGAAAAGAATAAAATGTTGTTAAAAAAATTAAAAGAAAATGGGGAAACAAAAAAATTTAAATAAATTAAAAAAAAGAAAAAAACGTTAAATAAAAACATTAATAAATAAATAAGATTAAAAAGTAAAAAAAAAATAAATATGAACGTAATGAAAAAAAAAATTACAATAAAAGCAAAAGAATAGAATATTATTAAAAAAAATTAAAAGAAAATGGGAAACAAAAAAATTTAAATAAATTAAAAAAAAAACGTTAAATAAAAAAATTTATAAATAAAAAAAAATTAATATGAACGAAATGAAAAAAAATTACAATAAAAGCAAAAAAAAAATGTTATTAAAAAAAATTAAGCGAAAATGGGGAGATAAAAAAATTTAAAATAAATTAAAAAAAAAACTAAGAAATAAAACAAAATTAATATGAACGAAATGAAAAAAAAAATTACAATAAAAGCAAAAATATAAAATTTATTAAAAAAATTAAAAGACAATGGGGAAACAGAAAAATGAAAAATAAATTTAAAAAAAAGAAAAAAAACGTTAAATAAAAAAATTAATAAATAAATAAGATTAAAAAGTAAAAAAAAAAAATAAATTAAAAAAATAAAATAAAAAAGATCATAAAATATAAACTCAGTAAATAAACTAAATAAATAAAAAAAAATTAATAATTGAATTGTAATTATTATCTGGTGGTCTTGGGTTCGTAAAACTTACAAAATATATACAAAAATGCGTTTCCGTAGCACATATTTTTTTTTAAGTGTTTTGATATGAATACTTTCACATATAGCATGAAAAATACAAATTTTGTGAGAGGTGGCACGCCCCCCTTCCCCCTTCCCCCAACCCTCGTTTCATGGAGGTGTTGGAAATTAATTGAATATAACTCTTTGCTGAGTTCCAGTGTTCTAATACGAATAATTACTTCTAAAGAAATTCGGCATAAAAGCCACCTTAATAAGGGTTGACTGCCCTTTTCCTCATTTATATTTTGTTGGAGGTGCTAGCGATCTACCACATATAAATCTTCCCCTAGTTTTTTTGTTCTGACATACACATCCCCATAGACAATTACATTGCGACATCCTATTTGCGTGCTAGGTGCCACGCCCATTTTTCCCATATTCCACTTTTTTTTTAGGTGTTAGGGATTTACATCAAATATCTCCTTCCCGAGTTTTATTGTTCTAACATAAACACTTCTAAAGATATTTACTGCGAAAAATTCTATTTCTATTCTATTTCCGTTATTGTCTATTTCCAGGGATATTTTTTTCCGGCTAATCACCTATAACTCCTCACTGAATTTAAATTTTCTAACATGAATATTTCCAGAGATATGCAGTATCAAAAAATTAATAGGTTTAGCGTTGCCACGCCGAGTCGAACAATCTTTTAATTCGATAAAAATTATTCTTATGTTTGAACCAGTGCTGGTTAATTAAAATAATTAATTTTGATGATTTCCTTATAAGCTTTTCGTTACTAATGTTTTGCTTTTTAAATGATTAGTTTTTTTAATTAAAAATAATCATAAAATTTTTCAAGATTATTCAAAAAAGTCAGAACTAATAAAAATTAGTCACTTTAATTTTTATTTTAAATATTTTCGTTTACTTTTATTATTAAATGTTTCTGGAACGTTACTCCGAAATAATCACAAAAAAGTCAGAAACAGTCATTGCTATAAATAATTGTTGATTAAGATTAATCAAATATTAATTGTTAATTTATAGTAGTGAAATAATCATTGTCAATTAAGAGAAGCATCTGATCGAATAATAAATAATCCTAAATTTGATTTAAAAGCACTGTCTGACCAAAAAAGATATAAAGACGAACTAGTAGTGTTGCCGAATACACTTGAAGCGCATCAGTGTATAGCCAGTGATTTTTCCTAGAGGGGTACGCAACTCTAGCTATCGTATGGTACGAATGTACAGCGTATAGCGTTGTGTGGTGCAAATGAAATCTCTAAAATGTATCGCTTTGATGGATTTTTTAAATTTGCTCTAAATAGCAAACTATGCTGAACGAATGTGAAAGGAGATGAGCGTTAGGCAGGCGAAAGTAAGTTGCAACAATAATATGCACGAATAAAATACGGATCTAATAGCATGCAGACATGCACACCGCTACACACATTCATATTTATGCATGGAGGTAGACTGGGAGCTAACATTGTACAGTGAGACCCTGATTGAAGCCTTGGGGTACATAAAACCAAAATTTTCAGTAAAATTTTAAGAAAAAATTTAGTGGTTCGTCAACCCTTAAGGATAGGTGTCTAACTGTCGTACCGAAATGGATGGAGTACCTGTGTTTAGAGACCTGTAAAGGGGTTTTCGCAGATTTTCTGTTTATTCCCTATGCTCTGAGCTTAGTAGACTTTACTAAATGGAGTAACAGCTGCGATATCTTAGCTTGCGTTACGTTCCAGAGGTAAAATATACTGATAATAGCACAGAAATCGCCAAGGTAACCAGGGGAAGTTATTACCTATATGGGGAAAGTAAAGACGCATTTCTTTGCAAAAGGGCAGAAGTTAAAAAAACAGTAAGGAAAGGGCTGTGTTCGACTGTGTCGAAGACTTTATACCTTTCATGAATACGCATCACGGTATTAAGTATCCGTTCCTTACTCACGATTAGTACAAACTCTGCAAAACTGATAATTTAAAGATACATAGCCCAAGCCCCATTTATCGGAACAATTGATTGTATGGGAGCTATATATTTTGTTGTTCCAATCTGGCTTTATAGCTCAAAACCCATTTATCGAAACTATCGATTGTATGGGAGCGTTGTATTGCTCCGATCAAAAAAACATAAAAACATTTGTATTATTTGGCAGGATTCGAACCGACGCTCTCCGCATCAGACTCGCCTGCTCTACCCACTGAGCCACGGCACACATAAAACTATTCAGCGAAAAATTCAATGACTTGAAAAAGCTTTCAGAAATAAATGAAAAAAATTTACAAATTTTTAAGCGTTTCTTTCACATTACTTTTAAATCAAAGCCACGATAAATTGAAAATTGGTGTAGGTAATTGTAATTGAAACGTTTGGTATTCATTACAAAAATATTAAAAAAATTGCATAAACCGACGAATAGTTTAAAATTTATGCTCAAATTTTTAGCAGTGTACTTCTTTATATTCGTCTTCATCTTTATATTCGTCCACATCGCCTTGCCCGTATGGCGGTATATATTCTAACTTTTCGGTCTACTACTCACTGTCTCTACACCAGTAATCTATCTTCATATTTCCTTACGTTTTTATGACCATCTTCACTCTTCTCTGCATATTCGCCTTCACTTGAATCTTCGTCTTCATCTCCATTCTAATTTTTGTTTTCATCTGTGTCTTCATCTTTTTCTTTACATTCATCTATATTTTCATCTTAATTCTTATCTTCATCTTTATCGCCGTGCCCGTGTGTAAGTATCTGCCCTAACTTTTCTCTCTACTTCGCACCACCCCTCTCCCAGTCAAATTACACGATTCTTTCTCCCTATCTTTTCGTCTCCTTATTACTCTACTCCAAGCCCCGAATTCTCGAATAATCTCACAAACCATATTTTCTAGTTTTGTTTCTAGCAAAAATCTGTAATCACTCCCTCTGTAGATTAAAAATACCTCTTCATCGCAAAAAGGCATCCACTTGGTGCTTCCATTTAAGGAGTGGATCCTCCTTTTTATCACTTTCTACCAGCAGGTGTTGTTAAGAACACCTTTTGTACTGCATCATCTTCATTAGCTCTTCTGAAACTCAATTAAAACTCATCTCGGTCCTACTCAAACTCCCTCCCTGTACCCTAGGCTACAGCTCGGCTACGCCACTGCACTACACCGGTTTAGCATAGGAAGCGCATTCAGCAGAACGGCAAACATACACAATTTTAGCAGAAATTATATGCTTAAATATTATATTGAATATACGTATATGTATATGACTACAAAATATAGCAGCCACTTGCCCTTGTCGATAAACCAACACACATACATACATACATAGATAAGCACATATATGCATACATATGTGGGCTTGCGAATCTTTCAATGCATTCACGGCATTTACGGCTTTCGAAGTCAAACACCGCACGAGGCGCAAAACTAAAATACAAACGGAAATAGTTTTCGTATGAGATTTATTGCCACTCTTGAGTGCCATAAAAACGGAAATTGTACACAATATCCTTTGCTTTCGTTTGCCCATATTGCCAGCAGCATCTTAGTTTCCTTTTGCCGTGCCTGCGGACAGGACTTTTCGTTATGTTCCGTTCCGTTTCGTAGTTTCAACTTATGTATTACGAGTGCCATTTTATGTATGCAGCTATCCTTTTAATATTTTAGATATTTTATTTCTTTTTCACACACATACGAGTACACCACATACAATCATATGCACTTGAGTGCTTAAAGTTGCCATTGAGAAATTATATTATTGCAATTCACAAATTTTATATATCCGCGATAGCGTGCTTAAGAGCGCGAATGTATATCCTTTATTCAGGAAATATTTTCCTACAAATATAAACTTAATTTAAAACAATTGAGTAAATAAATTATTGTCCCCTAAGCGTAAATTTTAAATAATATAATATGAATGATCGCAGCTTTTCTACAACGGATAAAATTATAGCGACTTTGACTCAAAAATTAGAAAATATTTACAGCGGAAATAAACATTTACCTGTAAGAACTTCAAAAAGTAAATAACAAATATCGCAACCCTTTGCAAACAAACACATTGTTTTCTGTGACTTTTTAGTTCACTTTGAATTTTTTTTTTTTAAATCTAACCCTTAGCGTGCCATTTTCGTAAACGGATTTATTTTAAATATGTTACGTGGATAGTGTAGTACATCCCACGACTTTCTCTTAAATTTTACTAACTAGCATACCCGGCAGACGTTGTCCCGCCGTAAATTTGACTTACCTACATTTGACATATTGTGCTCTTTTCTTTCCCCATTTTTCGTTTCCACTTCACTTATCACTATATCTTGCTTTTTCTTTCTCCTGTTTCCTCTCCCCATCCCATATCCCCCTCCGATTTTCCTTAACTCTACTACATTTTAAATTTAGTCTTACTACTCCCCTTCTCGCTTTCCTCTGCTGGTACCGATATGTAGATGTAGATTAAAATTTTTTTCATCTTGATACGGCTAACTTTGTCTAAGGTTTTTTTCATGTATAGAACACGTTTCTATATATAAAAATGCATGCTTCTTCTTTCTTTAAATGGTCATCTAACCGCCCGGGCGATTTTGACCGTCCAACATAGACCGCCAGTCGTTTCTTCGTTGCGCCAACTGGCACCAATTGGAAACACCGGAGGATCGCAAATCGGTCTCCACTTGGTCCTTCCATCGGAGTAGTGGTCTCCCTCTTCTTCTGCTTTCACCGGCGGGTGCCGATAAGAATACCTTCTGGGCTGGAGCATCTTCGTTCATTCGCACTACGTGGCCTAGCCAGCGAAGCCGCTGAACTATGTCGGCGTCTGCGTAAAGTTCATACAGTTCGGTACTCGCCTTCGCCAACGCGTAGAGGTCCACAAATCTTTCGAAGAACCTTTCTCTCGAATACTCCCAGAGCCGCCTCATCAGATGTTGTTAGTGTCCACGCTTCTGCACCATATAGCAGGACGGGTGCGATGAGTGACTTGTAGAGTGTTATTTTCGTTCGTCGAGAGAGAACTTTACTTTTCAATTGCCTACTCAGTCCGAAGTAGCATTTGTTTGCGAGAGTAATTCTTCGTCGGATCTCTAGGCTAACATTATTGTTGGTGTTAATGCTGGTTCCCAGGTAAACGAAGTCCTTTACTATTTCGAAATTATTGCTGCCAACAGTGGCTTGGTTGCCAAGCCGCGAATGCGCTGACTCTTTGCATGATGACAGAAGGTACTTCGTTTTGCCCTCTTTTACCACCATTCCCATTTTCTCCGCTTCCTTTTCTAATTTGGAGTAAGCAGAAGTTACGGCGCGGTTGTTAAGGCCAATGATATCAATATCGTCAGCATATGCCAACAGTTGCACGCTTTTATAAAATATTGTTCCAGCGCGGTTAAGTTCTGCAGCTTGTATTATTTTCTCCAGCATTAAATTAAAGAAATCGCACGATAGGGGGTCACCCTGTCTGAAACCTCGTTTAGTTTCGAACGGCTCGGAGAGGGGCTTCCACATTCTGACCGAGCTGGCGGTGTTGCTCAAGGTCATTTTGCTTAGCCGTATAAGTTTTGCGGGGAAACCAAATTCAGACATAGCGGCATATAGGCAGCTCCTTTTCGTGCTATCGAAAGCGGCTTTAAAATCAACAAAGAGATGATGCGTCGATTCTCTTTTCACGGTTTTTTTTTCCAAAATTTGGCGTATTGTAAAAATCTGGTCGATGGTAGATTTACCAGGTCTGAAGCCACACTGATAAGGTCCAATCAGTCGGTTCACATCAGGCTTCAGTCTTTCGCACAATACGCTTGATAGGACCTTATATGCGATATTCAAAAGGCTGATTTCGCGATAGTTGGCGCAGTTTGCAGGATCGCCCTTCTTGTGGATTGCGCAGAGAACACTTAGATTGTGCAGAGAACACTTAGATTCCAATCTTCAGGCATGCATTCATCCGACCATATTCTGCATAGAAGCTGATGCATGCGCCTTACCAGCTCCTCGCCTCCGTGTTTGAATAGCTCAGCAGGCAAACCATCAGCGCCAGCTGCTTTATTGTTTTTCAATCGGGATATTGCTATTCGCACCTCATTGTAGTCGAGTTGTGGAACGTCAATTCCATCATCTTCGATTGTGGGCTCGGGTTCGGCATCTTCTCTGGTTTCTTGCTCAGTTTCTCCATTTAAAAGGGCAGAAAAGTGATCCCTCCATATTCTGAGTGTTCTCTGAACATCGGTCACCAGGTCGCCGTTCTTATTCTTACAGGAGTGTGCCCCGGGTTTAAAACCTTCTGTCATTCGCCGAATTTTTTGATAGAATTTTCGGGAATTATTCCCGTTGGCCAGCATCTCAAGCTCCTTTATTTCACGCTTTTCTGCCTCTCTTTTTTTCGCCCGGAAAAGCCGCCTCGCTTCCCTCTTCAACTCGCGGTAGTGTTCACACACACTCCTCGTTGCATTCGATCTCAGCGTTGCCTTGTAGGCTTCGTCCTTTCTTTTCGTTGCAGCGCGGCACTCTTCATCATCATACCAGTTGGGTCTTCGCGTTCGCCGGAATCCAATTACTTCTTCGGCTGCGGTACGGAGTGCTCCTGAGATATGATCCCACTGCTCATGCATTCCACTAGGTTAAATTGTGCTCTCAAAGAGTGTGAGAGGCGATCTGCGAAATAATTGGCGGTCTGTTGCGATTGCAGCTTTTCGGCGTCCAGCTTTCCTTGCGTTTTTTGTTGCACCTGCTTTGTCGTACAGAGGCGGGTACGAATCTTGGCTGCTATTAGGTAGTGATCAGAGTCGATGCTAGGTCCTCGTATTGTGCGAACATCTAAAACGCTGGAAGCATGCCGTCCGTCTATCATAACGTGGTCGATCTGGTTGCGTGTTTTTCGATCAGGGGACAGCCATGTAGCCTGATGGATTTTCTTGTGCATAAACGTAGTGCTGACCATGACCATGTTTCGGGCACCGGTGAAGTCGATCAGCCTGAATCCATTTGGCGAAGTCTGATCGTGGAGACTGAACTTCCCGACAGTGGGGATGAATACACCCTCCTTACCCACCCTGGCGTTAAAGTTGCCAAGCACGACTTTGATATCATGACGGGGGCAGCGCTCGTAGAATGCATCCTTTCCACGTCGTCCTTCTCTTCCGTCGGTGCATGAGCGCATAAACGACATTTTGAAAAATCGTACTTTTATGCGGATTACGGCCAGACGATCGTTCACGGGTGTGAACGACAGTACTCGTTGACGGAGTCTCTCTCCCACCACAAATCCCACACCGGATCTGCGCTTGTCTTCATGCCCACTCCAGTAGATGTTGCAAGGTGTTTTGATCGTGTTTCCTCGCCCCGTCCATCGCATCTCTTGTATGGCGGTGATGTCAGCTTTTGCTTTCCTCAGGACCTCAAGCAGCCGGGCAGCGGCACCTTCCCCATTAAGGGACCGGACATTCCAAGTACGTGCCCTTATCTCGTGATCCTTATTTCGTTTGCGGGTGTTGTCATCTAAAAAAGGGGTTCTCATATCCGAGGCTTTGCTATTGAATTTCATTGTAACGTTGTTTTATGTGGTGGCTCCCAAACCTAACGCACAACCCGTTTCACGGGTTAATTTTAAGCTAGCCTCTTTTAATATTGCCATTACTAATTGTTTATAATAATGCAACCATCTGATTTCTTTCTTATAAAGTGAGGCATGTCATTAGGGGTATGAAACTAAAAGGTAGTTCAAGTAATATTTTTTCTTCGTTCGTTTATTTAAGCTTTAATGCTTTTCATTTTTTTTTGTTTATATATATTAATTTCCAACACATTTGCGTGCTTACTTTTATGAAATCTACGCCATGTCGCTTACTCAATTAATTTCTGCAAGTAAGCAAAGCAACTTTTGTACATAAAGAGATATATACTTACATATGTATATCCTTTGTAAGCTTGTAATCGTCAAAACACCCCAACCATGTCGTCTACGTACTTTTGTATTCGTTTATTTAGCGCTTTATATATGTATGTATGTACATCTGACTGTACTTCAGATTTATCTTAACATCAGCGATTAATTTGTATTCAAGCTAAGCTGATTGTTCTTATACGGTTTACTGTAGAGGTTTCCTATTTTGTTATTAATTAAACAAAAGCTATTGTTCAACTTTGTCAAACAAACACATGCCTGTACATATATTGCGGTTGGATGTACATTTGTCTAAAACACACATACACGCTGATGGTAATCTTATTCCCGGAGATGCTAAATATGCGTGACTGTAATCATTAAATTAAAATACTTTCAATAAAGCAAAATCGTGACTGATACGCTAATGATAAGACTGCCAAACTTTGGTCTTTTGTTAGCGCCATTCTCTTCTGCAATGATAAATGTACATTGTACAAGCATTTACAGTGAGTGGCACTAAAAATGGATCAGTTGATTCTTGTTTAATATAACAAAAACTTTTTCAGCTAAAATTCGTTTGTTAATTTCATGTAAAAATAAAAATTGTTCCTTCAAACAAATATTTTAAATCCATGTTTCCAAACAGTTGTAAAAGTTCCCAAAACTATTGGAAACTTCAAAATTGGGGTGTGTGGTATTTTCTTCCAAATGAGCTTGTCATATTAATTCAATTTGTAGAATAAGAATTTGTACAACACAGAAGAAGGATTTGTACAAAAAATTAAACAAAATCAAAGCAATTTATAGAAGCCTTAAGTCTTGCACTTTGTGAAACTAAATAATAAACGAAATAATTTTCGAAATGTGTCCCTTAATTTGAAAATTCTCACTCATTTCATTATTTTTGCTTCTTATTTCTTTTTGTTTACTTTTTTCTTTATTTCACTTCTAAAACTTCAAAAAGATCAGCTGATCCCTCCATGGGCTACGAAACTGTTCCACATATCATCAGCAGTGTCCAGTGGCTTCATAATTGTACTCAAACTATCAATACCAACAGTGCCATCCAAAAGCTCTAGCGTAACAGAGTTTTTATAACTGTATTGCGTAGCGGTTTCCTTTCCTGTGCTATTCATACAAATTTTTGGTTTTTTTTAAATGCCTTTACCAAAATGTGTATTTCCTGTTTGTATAAGAATTTTAATTTGAAATGGGAGTCAGAGCCTTTAATGGATCACTTTGAGTGGCACGCACTGTACATAGGACACGGTATATTTCATCAAATCTCAACCAATTTGTTTGTTCTATGTGGGATTTGTTGAATAAATTTAAGCAAGGCAGCATTTAGTGTAATTTTATATATATAAAATCTTGAGTATTTTAGTTTTAAAGTGAGCTTTTTTGTAATTGAGACAGTCTTTGTGTATTTTTATGACTTTGCAGGTGCTAAACGATAGGATTTATGATTTTTTGCTTTGCATAACAGTGTTCTCGGTTGCTGATCGAAATTTCCACGACTTTAAAGCTTTTTTTTGGTTCTAGGGATCTCAGAAAATATGAAAGCAGTTTCTGTTTATAGAAAAACAGTTTGTTCCTTTGCCTATATAGAACTTAAATTATTGCCACGTGAAACATTTGCATTTTATGGCTGGGGTTCTGACCAGACAATCATGTGCCCGAAATCAGCTCTAGCATTCTTCTTTCACCACCGTCATACACTTTTGATCCAGACTGGCCAACATGTAAGGGCTGTGGGAGTGCAAAGCTTTAGATGGCTTGAACCTGCGTAGGTCGTGCAGGAAAAGTGGGTTAACTGAACAGAGATACTGCAACAACCATTTGACATTGCGGCTTGCTCTCTTTCCATGGTATACGCACAAAAGTGTGAACAGTAGAATTATACGCTTTAAGCAAGTCACCTCGTTTAGCAAACGCTATCATTTTCACTCCAACACTTCACAGCATGCATGGCACGGTACACAATATCTCTACTATTGGTTTGAGATTTTGCCAATTTCCTAGGTGACGTAAGCAGCGCCGTCAATTTAAATTAGTTCCGTCTTTGATTTTTGCTTGGCAACGAGTTGTAGGCAGCTTCACAGCCAGCGCATATCAATATGAACTCACAAGCGGCATTTAGATTCGATTATTCTCACGGCAAGAATGATGTGAAAAAGATTGCATGAATGCACTGTAAGTTGGCACCATGCTTGCCACTGCGTTTAGTAGAGATAAGAAAGTAAAAATCGGTTGCCAAAATATTTTGCTTCACTTGCTTCATTGCATTGCTGTGTAGTTGCGATTTCCTGGTTCTGTCGCTAGCAAACCTGTCTCGTACAACGCCTGCATTAACCGTTGGCTAATCTTTGATATTTTTCATGTTAAGTATTTTCCCTTTTTTTTTTGCGACAGCCTTTTGGGACAACTAAAATCTTAGCAAAAACTCTGAGTCGTGAACTGCCAAGTTAACGCTGCCATCTGCAAAGCGTTGCTATCGCCGAACTTGCTTGAATTCTAGTATATACTCGTACTCGTATTTATCGATGTTGTGTGGGGCGAGTTAAATTTTTTTGTTCGTGACAGTGTTTTGAACTAGGAGTTAATTTTTTTTATAGAATGGCGGGTGTGGGGCACCTGTTAAACCTTATATGTATTAATTGGGGACGAGAACTAGTGGCTCTAAGGTATAAGCGCGGCATTAGCCTCCTCATTTTCGATGTGAAAAGCCCCCCTTTGGGACTTCAAATATATATATTTCATAAGGTCGTTGCGAATTACAAAAACATACAATGCAAATGAAATAAATGAAAGAAATAACTACAGCCTATGTCACTTAAACAGTGACTACAGGCCAATTAGTTTAATATCGTTTTTACTAAAAACCGTCGAGAGGTTAATATACTCGTATATGCGAATTGCGTTAAATCGAAAGGCTTGTAATTTTCAATATACAACATATATACACCAAGGGTAGCTCCATGGACACGCCTTTTCTGCATGTTAGGTTACAGAAAGATCTTTTTCAGTTGGGGCGGTCACGAAACCACGAAATTAGTGCATTGAGTGCCTCTGCCTGTTAGGTTCTGGGCTGTGGACCGCCTTTAATAGAGAGAATGCATGTAAATCCATAATTCGCATAACGAACGCCAGCAGCCATTCAACTTACAGTCGAAAAATGTAGAGTAAGCAACTGCAACCAAGATGTATTCCTTCGAGCAGTTTGAGTGTAGGATATTTAGTCATAAAAATATAGCGCCCCCCTTGATAAAGTGAGTAGACTTCATGCTTCCATTCCTCCAAGAGGATCTGAAAGAAAATATGGATGCGGAGGGTTGGAGAAATGGTGAAAAAATTACAGAAAACGCGTCATATTTATATACAGATGAATATATGGCAATGACCTGGGGATCTTAAATCACTGAAACAGCTAAATCGTTGCAGCATCTTCCAGGCTAAGGTTTTAGCTATAAAAGTGGGGCAGAATTGATTGTAGATAGTCTAACGTTATTCTGATCGTACAAGGATGCAAAACAAGTCTTGAAAAACTTAGCGCAGAACATAGAATATATATATTGGAACCTGGACCACAAAAGTATAAAAGGAAATGAGAAGACCAATGAGCTAGTAAAGAGTTGATTACCATTAGATGCGATCAATATTATGGATATACCCATCACACGGAACAAAGCAAAAAAAAAAAAAAGAATAGTTTGGACATTATTGAACAAGCGGATAGGGCATGGAAAACAGTGCAGCGTTGTAAGATCTCCAAAATCATGTGGAAGCAGCTGTGAAAACAGCTGTTTTCTTCAAAAGAAAGGACTGCAAACTTTTAATTGGTATTCTTACCTGACTACTCCTTTGGCAGCCCATGCACACAAGATGGGAATTGTAAACGACAGCATGTACAGGAAATGAAAATAACAGGCGTCGATTGTGCAACACATTATGTAGGCACGCCCCGCACTCTCCAGACTACGACTCAAAACATCTCAGCTCAACCAACATAACCCTACCTAACCAACTCACGATCAGCTGATCGTTCCTTTGGCTACGAAATGGTTTCACATGTCAGCATCAGTATCCAGTGGCTTCGTAACCGTTCTCAAATTGTGGTAACTAGCAGTGTTTAACCAGTACCATTTAAAAGCTCTACGATAACTCAGCTTTTATTACTGTATTGCGTAGAACTTTACCTTTCTTGTGTTATTCATACAAACTTTTGGTTTTTATGCATTGTAACTTCGCTGGTGATGTTCAGAATGTGTAGCTACTGATATCGAATTCTCCAAGCTGTTCAGTTTGACCCGATAAGGTTTTGTTGAAATCTGCGGGGAACTTAAGATCTTAAATTCAGTAATGTTTCAAGTTATATCACCGGTAGCTGGAAACAATCGTGTCTCAAAAAAGCAGAAGTTTGCGGATTTCCCATTAGTAGCAAAGTCGAAAACACAAACCTTTACACTCGACTACAAATTATCCATCTCAGTCCTCCCAAATTTTGCCTGAGACTTTTCCTACGTCAACGATCATACGCTATATCCTTTTCACATGCACACGTATGTTAACTATATTCAGTTGAGCAAATTCAATTCCTACATTTGCTGATTCTTTTCCTAGCCTTTAAATGGTATAATGAATAGCCGGCACTACATTGTTCTGACAGTTGGCAACGTTTCGTTCGGAAGTCAATTGAACTGCATTAAATCATAAAAGTGAAATGCAGGAGAGGATAATCGTAAGTAGAGTTTTATCATTGCAGTTTAGAAGTGAATAGCTTCGAAAATTTACTGTCATTTAATTGCTTCCTTTTCAATGCTCCAATAAACTTATTCAATGTGGAATGATGGATGATTCCATGGCATTTGAAATGATTACAAATTAATACAAAGTTAACGTTTCAACATTCCAGCGAAATAATATTTGTTGCAATTATTGCTCTCATAAGGCTCTGAAGTTTTTCAATTTGATTTTATTACAGTTTTCATTTTTTAATTTTCTTTTAAAGTTTGCAATAGCAAAGTTGGTTTAATTTCTTCTTAATGTAATTTTCCTTTTGTGTCAAGAAGGGTGTATGCTATGTATCGTTTCCGATTTTATTCTTAACAGATATTTTCTATATGGTTTTTATGATTTTAATTATGTAAACGATATATTACAATTTGCACCATTACCCTGAAAATGTGTTACGTTTGTAAAATAATACTGTTCAAAGGGTTGACGAAAATATTGAATGATGGAGAGATGAGAGTTTTGAATGAGGTACATATGTACATATGTTTCCATGGCTGCTCCACATTATGATTATTGAAGTGAATCTTAACCATCAACAGATTTTGACCATTTTTATATCTTTCATGAACATTAAATGGTATTAAAACTTTGGTCCGATGTTTGTAAGTATGAGAAGCAGAAGAGATAGCCCCACCAATAAGTATAACGAAATGATCATGGCGATGAGCTGAGTCGATTTAGCCATGTCCGTCTGTTCGTCAGTCTGCTTGTACGCAAACTAGTCCCTCAGTTTTTGAGATAGCTTGATGAAATTTGGTATGGAGCCGCCATTTTGCATAAAATTAATCATGTCGGAGCAATACAACGCATATCTCCCATACAATCGATTGTTCTGATTAAAGGGGATTTGACATATAAATATTAAAATTTAAGAGCTAGGAACTTTCAATTTGACGGGTTTAGTTCATATTACATACGGAATATGACTAGTGAAAATCAGCAAGATCGGACCTAAATAACATATAGCTCCCATATAATCGATAGTACCGATAAATGTGTTTTGGGATATGTATCTTTAAACTAAGAGTCTTGCAGAGTTTGCACTAATTGTTAGTAAGGATCGGACACTTAGAACCGTGATGCGTATTCATGAAAGGTATAAAGTCTTCGGCACAGTCGAACACAGCCATTTCCTTACTTGTTTTATTTTAGTTTATTTTACTTTATTTCCTTTTACTTTATTTTGTTCGATTTCATTTTATTTTAATTTATTTTATTTTATTTAGTTTTATTTTTTTCTATTTTACTTTATTTTATTTTACTTTATTTTATTTTATTTTTTGTTATTTTACTTTATTTTATTTAATTTAATTATATTTAATTTAATTTAATTTAATTTAATTTAATTTAATTTAATTTAATTTAATTTAATTTAATTTAATTTAATTTAATTTAGTTTAATATAATTTAATTTAATTTTATTTTACTTTATTTTAATTTATTTTATTTTATTTTATTTTTTATTTAATTTTTTTTTTTATTTTGTTTCCTTTTATTTGAATTTATTTTATTTTACTTTATTTTATTTTATTTTTTGTTATTTTACTTTGTTTTATTTAGTTTAATTATATTTGACATATTTTTGTAAGTTTAACGAGCTCAAGACCAGTTAATAATTATTCTTGGTTAACTATTATTATTTTTGATTAGAGGAAAAATTGAGAGCAACAAACATATACATTATTTAATTTAATTTAATTTAATTTAATTTAATTTAATTTAATTTAATTTAATTTAATTTAATTTAATTTAATTTAATTTAATTTAATTTAATTTAATTTAATTTAATTTAATTTAATTTAATTTAGTTTAATTTAATTGAATTTAATTTAATTTTATTTTATTTTAATTTATTTTATTTTATTTTATTTTATTTTATTTTATTTTATTTTATTTTAGTTTATTTTAATTTATTTTATATTATTTTAGTTTATTTTAGTTTATTTTATTTTATCTTCTTTTACTTTATATTATTTTATTTAATTTTATTTTATTTTATTTTATTTTATTTTATCTTATTTGATTTGATTTTATTTTATTTTATTTTTATTTATTTTATTTTATTTTATTTTATGTTAATTTATTTTATTTTATTTTATTTTATTATATTTTTTTTAATTTTATTTTATTTACTACTCTTTATAAAATTCACAATAAGCTTCTAAGCGCAAGTGGACAAAGCTAAAACTCATTCAATCTCTACCATTTGCAGTTAAGTGCCATTGACTATTCAACACATAAAATGGGGGGCAGGTAGAATGACCTAGTTTCCAAAAATCTATTTATAAAACTGGAAAAAACATAACACTCAATACCTGTTCGTTTGTCAGAACTTCCTATTGTTATCATTCTTTCAAACCCCCTGAAGCGGGGTATGAATACATTACCCTAGGTGGTGCTCTTTATACTAATCCTCCTGCTGTTATAAAACTGAACAAATAGCGAACGATTTTGAATCTCTATGCCAACATATAAAGTTTATCAGCGCACATTCAATTCTCTGTTTACCCGCGCTCTATTAAAAACGTCAAATATTTGAAAATGTCTTCATTAAATTTTAAAACAACATTTAGGACAATCGTGGCTTGTCACATGAAATTAGTTAACGAGTTTCTCGCACCTTTCTCTGTCGTACTACGTATGTATGTATGAACACAGAATCTGCTAATTGTAGCAAATATTGTCTGAGAGCAGGTGAACTGACGACAATCCACCGCATCGCTCTATGTGCTTTATCTCAAAATTTGCACTCGTTCACCGCATCAAATAAAGAAATAGAAATTGTCAGCGGCTTATGCACCGAGGAGCCTTTGCAATTAGTTTAAAAAAGCAGTGACTGCGTTGACAGGCGAGCAAGGAACAGTTTCATGTTAACAAACTCATAAATAATGGACTCCTAACGGTGCAAATATTTTGAGAGTGTACAGCATGCAGAGTTTGGTGCAAATTATAGGTAGCAGAACAGCAGCGCTATATAGCGCACTATGGTCTATTTTGAAGAAATTTGTCTCAAATTTTCAAAGTGAAAAAAGAGGAAAAACACAGGCCACAGGCACTAGTGATAGAAAATGAAACAAACTAAATAGAAAAATATCCCACATACCTGCCACCTTTTGTCAAGTTTAATAGTACCATGATTGTTTAGTATAAAACCAGCTTAAACATCTTCCGAAAATGACTCAAAGGAAAAGTCCGTTTCACAGTATCGTCTTGTGTTGAACCAAGATAAACCGAATATACTGATACATCTTTTAATGGACATCCACGTCACTGTCCAGGACTTCGTGTATTTTTTCGTGATGGAATTTCGACTATTCGAGAGAAACGCTAATGAAATAGGATAATTTAGTTATAGAGAAACTTTATTTTGTCAATAATTGCAACATCAAATTTAATTATTAGTTGTTGACGAAAACTATTGCAATAGCAGGCCACTCCCATTTCAAAAGGTTTGCACTAAGTGTAATAATATAACTAGTGTATAGTTAATTTTTAAACTTGTTCCCACAGAATTTTAAAAATATTTATAAAAAATCAAGTCATATTCGTTATTGGATTCGCCTTTAGTCGACTAATATTCACCAATCTATTTATATACAAAATACCCCACTTTTCGGCGCCTAAGTGGCGGCAAAGAAGCTATGGCGATTGAATGCCCTTCAGTGGGCAAATTAAGCTCTTTGCTGAAAATGAAGCCCCAAACAAAGGACTCAAATAATATCTCGTACACATGTACACATACATGTAGCATATGTATGTATTAGTTGATATGCTTATAATTAAATTTTTGCATATACATTAGACTGGGCCAATCTATTTTTTTAATAATATTGTTCTAATTACTAATACTAAGGCATTGAATAAAATAGTACTTACTGACCTTAATGTCAGCGTGGTCATGGAAGGAGTTTTTAGTCCTACGGTCGGAATATTCAGTACCCATGATATAACATCTCCAAACAGGACTAGGTTGATTGCCTTCGCTGCTTCCAGCATAATTGACAGAAACTCAGGGGAGAATCACTCAAGAAGGGCCACCTTGAATTGAGTAGTGAACTGAGAAGTAAAGTCCTATATTGAAGAACAAAGATCACGCTCTATAAGTCTTTCATGATGCGTTTCCTGATGTACGACTCGGAATCATGGACAGTGTCGAGAGAAGACGAGATGGCACGTGGGGTATTTAAAGACAAAAATTCTGAGGAAGATTTATAATCCTTCCCATGATGCCAACGGCGAGTATCGAAGGAAATTTAACCATGAGCTGTACGAACTTTACGCAGACCTGATTATAGTGCAGCAAAGAATTTATACGTTTATCGGAACAATCGACTGTACTTTGTTGGTTCCGATAAGTGCCTAATATATTTGAAAATGGCGGCCGAATATCAAGTTTAAGCAAGATATGTCTAAACCTGGGGAACTAGACATGGCTATATCGAAACAGCTCATCGCCCTGATCATTTCGGTACCCTTGATGGTGGGTCTATATCTTCTTCTTCTCATAGTTACAAACTTCGGACCTAAGCTAATACAATTTTATGTGCACGAAAAGTATAAAAAGAAAACATTCTTTTCTTAGTTCTCAACAGACCTGTTAAATTTGATTAGTAGTTAGTAATCAATTAATTAGACGGCTTTTTTAATTGGTAATGATTATTCTAAATGTTTTTCAGGGAAGGTCAATCATTTATTTATTGATTACAATTAGAAAATGTTAAAAAATAAGCATAGTTTTTTACGATTATTAAAAACAATTAAAAAAAAAATCAAACAAAGTTAAATACTTTTTTTAATTCTTATTTTTAAATAAATTAAGAAAAGAATAAAAAAATGCAAAATTGTGATTTTTTACGATTATTAAAGAAATCAAAAATAATCAATAAAAAAATTGTTTTGATTACTTTTGATTATTCTTAATTTTTTTTGATTTTTTATTTTGATTATTTTTGATTATTTTTGATTTTTTCAGTGTTGTTGATGTGTATGTTTTTGTGCTTCTACAGAAATACTAAAAAAAACCAAAATAATAAAAAAAAAATATAAAAATTTTAAATCAAAATAATCAGAAGTAATCAACTTTCTTTCGATTTTTTTGACTTTTTCTAATCGTAATTTTTTTGGTTATTTTTTTAATTAATTGAAAAATAATTATTAAAAATTGAAACTAATAGTTATCAATCATTTAATGGATTCTCAAGAAACTAATTAATCAAACCGGTAATTAGATTAGTAATCATTATTTAACAGATCTGGTTCTCACCCTAACTTTTCTAATATTTTTTTTTTAATTGATATTAGGGGAAAATTTCAACAATTCGAGCAGCGATTGTCTCTCAGACACTCGGACACTGGGATACAAGCCCAAATGCCTGCATCAAAGCTGCTGTTAGAGCAAATGCTCTAACAACTCAGGTTTGACACCCTGTAACGTCACTATGTTATTTTTCTTTAATATTCCATTTTACTTATTCGGTTATCGATGCCAGTCTAATAAGCACACAATTATACTACAAGTTTAGATAGTTTTATTCAAACAGCGCTATGACATTGCTTCTATAGCATAGAGCGTACGTACATATATATGTAAAGAATTATCGTAGACGAGAAATTTATCAGTGCCAAGATGGTGCTTCGTCTACTCGTACGCTAAAGCATATAATGTTAAAACGATTTGTCTTCTTTTGAGATGACAACACCAATAACAAGCAAAGGAAGAGCATAACAACAAAACTAATATACATTCTCACATTAATACATAAGTGTGTAAAAGTGCTACTCGACAACAACAATAACTACTATCAACAATAACAATAAAGTTCAGGAAGCATAAATTAACTGTCCAAAATGATTGCGTATAGGTAAAGCACGCGTTTTTATTTACGTTTGCAATTCATTTTCTGTGACAGGGCAAAGTGATGAAAATACCGTGTCAAATAACCGCCAGATATAAGCGCTGAAACGTATGTATGTGTGTGTGCGCTTCTAATATACCCAGCTGTTTAATGAAAGGAATGTAAGCTATAAACTGTTTAAAGCTAATTTGCTAATGTTTAATAAAAACGAAAGCCCCAATGGTGCTATCTCATGTTAATACCTTTCATGAACATAAAATGGTATTATAACTTTGGTCCGGTGTTGGTAAGTATGAGAAGAAGAAGAGATAGACCCACCAATAAGTATACCGAAATGATCAGGATGATAAGGTGTGTCGATTAAGTCATGCCTGTCTGTCCAGCCGTATGCCCACCTGTGTAAACTTAAATTAGTCGCTTAGTTTTGAAGATATCTATTTAAAATTTGGTAATAGGCGGCTTTTTTATCACATACTAATAAGCCCGGCCCGCTTAAAAGCGTCTTGGAACTAATAACAGACTGAGTCCGATTTTAATAATTATATACCATACCAGATAAGATATGGAACTTAGTTCCATCGCCTATTGCAGCACTCATTATCACATTTCGCTTGATACGCATATTGTACTTACACATTTTGGGTCACTTTGGTCCATCGATATCTTCGAAATTGATCGAGCTACCCGAACAAGTGATATCTTTGATTTTAAGTTAAAATTCTAGTAATGCAACGGTAAAAGTTCCATTCATTTCCATAGAGCAGTTTTTGAGTGATGCGCGACCAAACATACAGAAGGACAGACAAACATTCTAAAAACTGTTGATTTCGCTTCTGATAATGATATAGTAATAATGCCTCCTATCGATTTTTCTTAAATATCTGCAATGTACATCGACCTGTTACAATTTTATTATTTTTGTCTAAACATGGTCATATTGACCAACCAAAGCAATGCTTTTTCAGAACTTTAGTCAGTATGTCTATTTGTTTGTACGCGCATCACTTCAAAACCGCTGAATAGAATGGAATGAAGTTTTCATGACTGGATTAAAATCTTTACAACTTAAAGTCTAGAATGTATTTCATTGCAAGAGTTTGTCTATTGCACGCTGTACACAGTTTTATATACGCAAATTGGCTAGTGTCTGTAGGGAGAAATAGAAATCAAGGCAACAATTCTTTGAATTTATGCCTGTCACTATTCATGTTTGCACGCTCATCTTTAATCCTTAATGGTTTCTTCGTCGATATACTGCTAATAGTCTTTCTTGAAATACATCTGTCTTTCTTTCACTGCTGCATAGCCGCCGCTTGCCAGTCACTTCTGTCGTTGGTGCTCAGTACACCTCAAGCAATAATTCTTTACTCAACCAGTGGGGTATATATCGTCCTACCTCAACCATAGTGAAACTGTTCTATTTGCCGCCTCGAAGTTTTTTCTCTCCAATGCTCTTAAGTAGACATCCATTCGCGCTGCTGAAGCATTTGCAAAGCAGCATCAAATTACGCGCGCATCAGTTAGAATATTATGTGACACCGACACACTTTATGTCAAGCTTAGTCCATCACCTCGCTTGCCACAACTCAAGACCCAAGCTCATGGGACTGGGTAAATAAATGTATTTGTTATGCATATTACTATACACTCACATACAAACACATACGTGTGCAGATATAATTTACATTATGATATTCGTTTGGCTTGCATTTGTATCGCTTAGTGTCATGATGGCTGTCAAGTGCGGTATGTTGACTCACACACACACAGATATGCCACATAACAAAAGATGAAGAATTTGCATAAATATTTTGACTAAAAAAAGACTGAAAAAAGTTTTTGATATAAATTTGTGAGCGGCTTTCACACCCACAAGCACGCGTTACATCACATACTCATTTATATGTGTGTGTTTTTGTGTTGGTTGTATGGAATATGACAGTTCTTATCTAGCTGTCATTCCCATTTTCCTCAACATTTGCATTTGTCCTTCCTCTGGTATTTCGCAGAAAAATGGTCATTTCTTTTGTGACTGTATGAGTAGGTGTTGGAATGGTGCGAAAAAACTTATAACAACTAGTTTTGTAAAACTAGAATTTTATGCAAATTACAGAATTTTATTTAATTTAACTTTTTTCAATATGAAATCTTTAACAAAGCTTTTTCACTAGGTAATAAGATATGTGCTGTGTACATTGGTGTAGTTTCGAAGGTTTTTTATTTTTCCGGTAAGCATGGTGGTAGATTTAGTACTCTTTAGAAAGAAAATTATAACTAAATAAATTAAACATTCTAATTTCGGCACTTTACTCTCAATTTAACAACAAATAATTGCTAGTTCCATGGGAAAAAACCATAGTTTGTAGGATTTCCCCTCGAAAGCAAATGAAAACTCAAATTTTGAAAAAAGTTAATTTTTCTTTTAATGTAATTTATCTACAATAACAAAGCAAGTTGCGTAAGTGTAAGTATAAAAAATATAAATAAAATAAAATAAAATAAAATAAATCAACATGCAATAAAAAAACTAAAAATTTAATAAAATAATATGAAATAAAATAAAATAAAATAAAATAAAATAAAATAAAATAAAATAAAATAAAATAGAATAAAATAGAATATGAAATGAAATGAAATAAAATTAATTAAAATAAAATAAAATAAAATAAAATAAAATAAAATAAAATAAAATAAAATAAAATAGAAATGAAATAAAATAATATCAATTAAAATTACTAACTAAGAATTTTTATCAATTGATCTTGAGCTCGTTAAACTTACAAAAAAAAATAAAATAAAAAAAATAATTATAGCATATAATTAAAGTAAAATAAAGTTTTTTTTGCTCAATTTCAGCCACTGGGCGTTCTCTAGTTCAACCAGTTTTTCGAGCTCAAACCGTCCTTTTGCTTTTTGTTGTAATATGGTTAGTTTACAATTTTATTTAAATCTTTAGTGCCTTTCTTTAAAAGGCGCTTAATGATCTGAACGATTTTGATAATTCTATAGCACACAAAACAAGTGAGAAAAATTAGGTACACACTAGTTACTAAGATAGACTTAGATGTAAATAGAACTGCAAAACTCACTTATCATCAAACTTCCGGCTCACCTCTGTGAAATGCCAAGAGCCATAACACCGGCTTTCATTTGCCTGTTAAAATCTTATTTCCGACTTATTGTCTATAATGTTAGCTATGCTAAGAATAACAACTGTGGCTTCATAAAAGACCAGTGTTTAAGTTTTGAGTAAGTCGACCAATTCATTTTGAACTTTGAGGGCATTGGCATAAAGCCTCAATTACGCCATATTGGCACAACAATGTTAACCCGTGTTTTGGGGTGTAGTTGACGTGGCATCCAGATATGCCATGTATTCTGCACACCACAACGGTACGGTTATAATTATGTACATACCGATAGATTTCAAATGTCTTATCCACATCTTACATGAGCGTAGGCTAATAATAGTAAACGTAAATGCTTTGCAATTAATTGGTATTGTATTGGAACTTCACGGTATTAGGTAGAATCCTATTGCTCTGTGGTGGAGGGCTTCATTTATTGGTTAACAATTAGTTTGGAACTATAGTAAAATAAGCGAGTTTGATTATTAAGTCGACAGCATATCTAAAAAAAATTGAAAGACTCTAGACCCTTACAATAAAGCATTTAAAGGCATAAGAATTGATAAAACTCTATACAAACTATGAAAAGAAATAGCATGCTGTAAATATAGATACAATATTGTGCACATTAAATCTTAGTAACATATCGATACTGATAAAATTACCGATTCAAAAGTTAAGAACGCAGTATTTATTTGAATAGGAAAAACTGAATGAGAAAATTTTATAATTCGAATGACAATCAATTCCAATACTCAAAGATTACCAAGTTGAAAAGTTAACAGGTTATAAGTACTACAGTTCTACAAAGTGGTTATTAAACAATATTCATTCAATGTTCAATGCATTCTAGTTGATCTGCTTTGATGCTTTGACAGATACAAATCTTAAGAATCGATACAAATCGAACAAAACCTATGAACGCACAAGAATATATACACTTCTATAAAAACGATGAAATTTAATAACATGCTTTAAAGTCTATCTAAATCGGTAAAATTCTTGAAAATAGCAAAGCCAACAAATATCTGTAAGTTAACACAAATAATTTTAGTAATACAGGGTGTTTTTTTTACAGGTTTGTTTTTCGAATAGAGATAAAGCTGGCATTTTGTGGTCAAATCTGGCAACTCTAATGTCATTTATGTTCAGTTTGGTTTGCCATTTCATCATAAACAGGTTGACAAAAGAACAACGCTTGCAAATCGTGCAAATTTATTTCGAAAATAATGGTTCAGTTCGCGAAGTTTACCGTGAGCTCCGTCCATTTTATGGTCGACATAATCGTCCATCAGAGCAATTAATTCGGTTAACCATGGATCGTTTTCGCACTACGTTTACTCTATGTGATAATACGCATCCGCAGAGACGTCGAACAGTGCGCACCGAAGAAACAATTGCCGCTGTAGAGCAAAGTGTTGAAGAGGACCCGAATGAATCGATTCGCCACCGTGCACAGCAATTGGAGCTTTGTCCATCAACTTTATGGAAGATTTTGCGCAAAGATCTTGGCTTGCGACCTTACAAGATCCAGCTTGTGCAAGAATTAAAGCCGCGAGACCATGCAATGCGTCGTGATTTTGGTGTATGGGCCGAAAATGAGATTGATTTCGATGCTGATTTTCATCGCAAAATTTTGTTCAGTGATGAGGCTCATTTTTGGTTGAATGGCTACGTCAACAAGCAAAATTGCCGCATTTGGAGTGAAGAGAATCCACATGAGACCCTTGAAACGCCATTACATCCACAAAAACTGACTGTTGGGTGTGCTCTAAGGGCTGGTGGAGTCATTGGGCCATACTTCTTCCGCAATAATGCTGGAGAGGCAGCTACCGTTAATGGAGACCGGTATAGAGCCATGATAACCGACTATTTTGTTCCCGAATTGGATGGCATGAATGTGGATGAGTTGTGGTTCCAACAAGACGGCGCTACATGCCACACAGCGCACGTCACAATCGATTTATTGAAGGAAACATTCGATGAGCGCATAATTTCGCGGAATGGACCTGTCAATTGGCCACCAAGGTCGTGTGATTTGACACCATTGGATTATTTTCTTTGGGGATATGTGAAGTCGCTCGTCTACACCAACAAACCAGAAACGTTAGGGGAATTGCAAGCCAACATTCGTGGCGTTATTGCCGACATACGGCCCCATATGCTCGAAAAAGTGGTTGAAAATTGGACCTGTAGAATTGGCTTTATTCGAGCCATCCGCGGCGGCCGCATGCCCGAAATCATATTTAAACATTAATGGCATAAAATTATCCTTCCAATAAAGCCAAATTGATGGACCTTAAAACGATTTTCTTGTGTTTTATTTCAATTCGAAGTTCTATACCCCTAAAAAACACCCTTTATGTATATCGTTAAAAATTTAAAAAATCGACAGCAAAGCATATAAATATATATACAAAATTAACATCATCAAAGTAGCCATATGATCACGATTAAAATATGTAAAACGTGATTAACGTGATTAGATATACAAGTTGATAGCAAGATAAAAAAGATATTAAATGAAGCCACGCAAAAACTGGCTAAAAATCGTTATAGGCGTGAAAGTTATTTAATATCTGTGAACCAAAAAGAAAAGATACAAAAATGTGCTAAAAACGCTAAGAAATTTACCAATCTCGTAAAATTAATTGCTTTTTTAAGTTGTAGAAAATTTTCTAATTGTTCTCAATTCTCAAAAACTGTTAAAAAGTGTAGAAAGTCAATAACTTATAAGACTTGGGTAAATTTGATAAGAGTCAAAAGGATATTAAAAAAAATCAGGAACCGATTTTAACCGTTATTTTCGAAATTTCAATTAAAAAAGTCAGATAGAAAGAATATCGCTATTTTACATTTGAATGCCCCACAGTGATGCCTACGAGGTAGATAATATTTATCTGAAATTACTTTTATTTTGTGGTTTGTATGAAAAGGTAAAAAATAACTTAAAAATGATTTTTATGCTAAAAGTTAAAAATAACGTATAAGAACTATTGTTTGTACTTTTCATTATTCACGAGTGGTCTGTATCTTCTTTAAATAAAACTGCGTTGGTTCAATGTCTATTCAAGACTGAATTCAAATTCACATTTTTATTGCTACGTACTAATTTACTTATATTCTAAAAACCGTTATAATTGTTAGCGTCGATTTGATACATGGTTGCAAATTTGGTTGGCGTATATTTGATGCAGGGTTGCAAAATTTAATATTACACCATGTGTAAATTAGATAGATAATTCATATTTATTTTTAATTAACTTAAGCCTACGATAAACAATGAGGAATGCAAACAACTATTTTTATTATGACGTAAATATTTTTTTTAGTTTTGATTTTAACGCATGCATTCCAGAGAAATATTTCTTAGAATCCACATGTAATAGTGGTAGGATAAATTTTGTTGTCCTTGTGAATTTGATTATTTTACTGAGGTCATTTTTAATCTATAAAAACTGATTGCAACCTGATATTTTTCTTTTTAATTTTTATTGGTTTTCGAGAAAAAGGAAAGGAAAAAGTTGACGCAAATCCAACGGGGAGTGACCGAAAATAGTTTCAAAGTAATAAATACTCCATTAATTATATACGAAGCTACTATAAAAAACACCCATATCTCAAATATTTTCATATAGAATTGGAGCCACTTGTTTTCTTACCGCACTTAATATTTTTGATCGTTTGTAACCATTGGTCCGTAAACTACAGAATTGCCGGGTATGTCGGAACATTTTATATTATTCTCATACTGCTGGTTACGATAGACCATCTTTCCGGTATAAAATTTTCACATAGCTAGCTAGGAATACACAATTTTGCAGGTTTCCTAATTTTACATGGTAACGTTTTACTACACTGAATATCTGCTAAGTTTTAATGATATTTTGTTCCCGAGTTATCGCTTAATACAAGAAAATAAAAACAAGTTGTTTTTAACCGTTATTTTTTACTTTTATAATAATAGTAATTTTAACCGTTATTTTTTTACTTCAATAATATAATCAAAAAATAACTATTAAATTTAAACTTTTTTTTTATAAAATTCGTAACCGTTACGATCTATGGAAAAAATCTATTAAAATTCAAAACTGCATTAAAATCGATTTAAATTTAATAAAGTTTGAAATTTTTACTTTTTCCTTAACTTAACTTAAATCGGTATTGAGGTATGTAAAGACTACATTAATCAGTAGAAAATTCTTAATATTCAGAATAAGTTGAAAATCTACTAAAATCTACATCCTTAAGAAAACCTTTGTAATTCGTGACTCCGTTGATAGGTCTAATTGTCAAAAATGAGTCACATAAAAATAAGATTTTTTTTAAAAAGTTGTTCACCCAAAAAGTTTTAAACTATTCAGCTATAAACTATGAGCTAAGGATACTAATATTGTTGTCTAAACTTTTTTAACAATAATTAAATACTTTTTTATTAAAATAGAGGATGAGAACTTAGAAACCATCCGCCATAGATCCATTTCGGAAGTTACTAGACTATCAGAACGCTTGGTTTTGTTGTCAGCTTAACTACTATTACCATTCATTTTACGCAATCACCGCCATCTGGTGGCATTAAGGTATGTTTATTATTCTTTTTATTCCTTACATGGTCTATGATAACAATTTCTTACAGACAAGAAATGTACAATGAATTTACAGGAAATTACTAACAGACTAAATATGCAGGAGTTACGGACCAGGGATAAAATGAAGTAATCTTATCACCGAACTTGGATCTCAGTACTGCAAAATTAAGATCTAGCTTTTTATAAATAGTGTTAGTTTCGCTAACTGCCCTGGTTAAGGGGACAGATAGTGGTTATTAGATTAAACTGCTATACTATAGAAAGGGTAGAGAATGAATTCTGCGCCTATTACGAGAGATTTCGACGAAGTGAAGTAAACAGAGAACTCAGTGAGTGAAACTGCGCTGTAGATGCTCGATTCTGTCAGAATGGGAACTACATAATGGGTTCCAATAATAGGAGCATATCCTAACTTAGACGGTACAAGAGATTTAAAAAGGAATTTCCTTGTCTACGGGTTTCTAAATCTTTCGCATAACGCCTTAGAAAGCCTAAATTCGAAAAATCCTTGACAATAACAGAGTTAACTTGATTTAAAAAGCTGAATCCAGAGTCAAACAGGTCACCAAGATCAGAAAACACCTCCCTCGACTGAAGACAGTTGACTGTTTAGAATCGAGTAACTTGAATTTATACGATTCCAGGTTTTCGACTAGGTCATATGAAAGAGCAAGATACAGTACCTGCAATTTCCACAAAAGTTTGTCTGTCCGTGAGGTAAGAACGCAGCCACAAAATAAACACTGAGTGGAAACCTAAGTACTCGAACTTGTGTAATTAAATATCATGAGACACTTTATCATTTATAAGAAAACTCGGTGTAAATGGTATCCACCTGAGATCCGCGCTTAAATGCCGATATACACTACTCACAGAACAGCACAAGATTCGTAACAGTTGGGCGGCTAACAAAACCATGTTGGTTGGGATTCATTATTTTTTTAACAGAGAAGAATAATTTGTCTTTTACCAACTTTTCGAAAAGTTCTGAGAAGGTAGTTAACTTTGAAATTGGTCGGTTATTTCTGGTATCATTTTTGTTGCCTGTTTTGTGGATGGGTGTAATGTGGGCTCCATTGATGAAAGTTTCAGAACAAAGGGTAAGGTTAATTATGCAAGATAAAGCGATAGCTAGAGATAAACTGCATTTCTTGAGAAAAGAAATTTATATTACAGTTGCGATGCAGATATACCAGTCTGAATATCTACCTCGGTGACTGACTAAAAATCTATCACATGAATTATTATCAAAAAACACTAAAATAATCAAAAAAAAAGTAGTTTTGATTACTTTTGATTATTTAAAATTTTTTTTTTTGAAGTATTGTTGTAGAAGCACATACACAATACTGAAAAAAAACCAAAAATAATCAAATATAATAAAATAGAAAAATTAAAAATAATCAAATGAAATCAAAACAATTTTTTTTTGATAATTTTTGATTTTTTTGATTATTTTTGATGTTTTCTAATCGTAATTAATTGATAATTACTCATATCTCAATCATAGCACTCAGGGATATTAAGTGTTAGAAAAATAGAATTCCAATCCCATGACATTGACTTTTAAGAGTCATACTCCACATTTCGGAAGTTCAGAGATAAGGGTTCGATCGTGCAGATTGAAGGAAATGTACAAAACTGAAGGGCCAAAATAGCTGAAAATGGTGCATAACGGAGCAACAGAAAGATAAATCTTTTAACTGAAAATAAAAATCGCAACTTGCCTCAGTAATACTCCCGGCACGTATTCAATGCTTCAATCTTACTTTAAAGGGGTTGGACTGATAATTTCTTTTTTGTTATTTTCAGCCTACTCTGCAATAACGAGTGCTAAGAACTTTAAGAACTATGAGTAAATCATAAAAGCAGGTGTATCCATACAATTATAGCTAAATTAATAAATTAATAACCACACACGCATTCAATGACGCATAGTGCTCGTAAGGTTCCACGCAGCTTTACGACGTGCGTAGTTTATTAGCGCGACTATGTAGAATCTGTGTGAGAGCGCTGCTGCTGCTTTTTATTGTACAATATTTCACATGTGTGAGAAACAGCATATATTGCAATCTATTCATACTACATTTTTCATACAAAACTTGGTGAAACTCCAAGCATGATAAATTCTTTCAATTTCTAAGAAAAGAGAAAAGCACGCAGCAGTAAAAAAAATAGAAAAATTACTCATACGCCCCGTGGTGCCTTTAGTCAAATAACACAAGTTGGTATGAGTGATTATCGGCTTAACTCATTTCCTGCTGTGATTCTATGCTGTAATCCTTGCGCTATTGTTTTATGAAGCTTTTATAAAGTTGAATGTAAAACTGGTCAACTATTGTATGATTGTGAATTTTGCACTTGGTCTGCAGTTGGCAAAGTTGGCTGCTGTCATTTCGGTTTGGATATAAAAGCATGCTCTTATTTTTAATGAAATTCAACTGCAGATCAGCCTAAAATACAATATGAACAATTTCATAAATTTGTGCAAAACTTTACACGCCCACAAAAAACTACAACAATCTTGAGAATAATTCATTTGCATAGTTTGATATGACAGCGTCTGAGAGAAGATTACGATCTTTTATGGCACTTTGTGGCATTTATGGAATTGCTTATAAGGATCTCCATTATTCAGTGGAATTTGATGCGCCAGGGTCATTTTACAAAATATTTTAAAAATCATTTATAGGATAAGAATTGAATATCATATAGCGACCAAATTTTAGAATTTTACCTGCGCCAGTCAATGAGATATTGCATGTTCCGTCTTCTAACACCATTTCAGTCAACTTTTATTTAAAAGTGGGCGTGGTAAAATTACGATTCAGCTGCTTTTCCATTTTAGTATCCTCCATAACCGTTAACTATTCAACACCTACTTTCGTTATTCCAGCGCAAACCCTTCTGGAGTTATTAACAGTCGAACTCTGACTCACTGATATGTATGCGGAACGACGCCTCTTTTTGAAAGTTTTGATAACATCCAAAATAGAAAGATCAATTCAATATAGGTACGAGTACCAAATATCACAGCTTATTATCGCTTTCGCCAATGGTTCTTCGAAAGCAAAAAAAGTGGTCGGTTATGTTCCCCAGCAACAGAGGCTCAGTCACTGGTAAAGCAGCTACAATCTTCACTGAAGACTCAAAAGAGAAAAATTTCCCTATGCAGAAGCTGTCAGGATGAGGACGAAATGGAGTTCAGTCACTATTTTCTTTGTCGATCTCCAGAACTACGGTCATGGCGACTCAGATTTCTTGGAGCAGCCTTATTCGACATTCAGGCAGAGCTGTGGGAAGTGGGATCAAGTGGTTCATCATTTCGATATCTTCACACGCCCTTTTCTGGATAGTTTATGGAATAATTTGGGATTAATCCGAAACTTATGTAGGAACTTTTTATTATTTTTTTCGGAATTCTTTTCGAATGACCTTGACAGAGTTTGTAGACAATTTCGAATGCGTTGCCGAACTGTTTCAGGATGTTCAAAAGGGTTGACAAATAGCATGCAAATTGCGTACGGAAACCTTGCGACAGATTGCAGAAAAGATATGCGCTTCATAACACATAGAAATGGATAACCCATAGATCGTGACAGTTTTGGAATATCGGTATCCTAACCATTTCGTCAAAAGAATCACTTTTATAGTGAGGAATTGTTTTTGCAATCGGAAATTAAGAAGGTGCTTATAGAGCCACGTTGCTTACTGTCAAACATGAGGTCTTCGTCAGCACTACGGTGAGGCAAAGATGAAAGATATTCGGATACTTACAATGAGAAACGGGAATGTGATTAGCTGCAGATGATTTCTGACAAGAATGATCCTCAAAAAACGACAAAAGAACAGTCTACTATTTAAAAACAATAAAGCTCTATTAAAAGACGACGGATAAGCTCCTAAAATGCACGCCAGCTATGCGTTATTAAAGAAACTAGAGTTCGCCCAGTGGTTGAAATTCAACCAATAAACTTTATTTAATTTTTTTGCTGTAGGTATGTTTTATCCGCCTTTCTATGTCGTTCCTTTCCTCTAACATATTTTTATTTTGCTTGATTTCTTTTTTTACTCTCTTATTTTACTTTCCTCAAAGTTCTTTTCCTTTCCCTTCCCTTCCTTTTATTTTCTTTCTTTCCCCTTAGTTTTCTTCTTCTTCTTTAAATGGTCATCTAACCGCCTGGGCGATTTTGACCGTCCAACATAGCTCGCCAGTCGTTTCTGCGTTGCGCCAACTGGCGCCAATTGGAAACACCGCGGGATCGCAAATCGGTCTCCACTTGGTCCTTCCATCGGAGTGGTGGTCTCCCTCTTCCTCTGCTTCCACCGGCGGGTGCCGATAAGAATACCTTCTGGGCTGGAGCATCTTCGCTCATTCGCACTACGTGGCCTAGCCAGCGAAGCCGCTGTGTTTTAATTCGCTGAACTATGTCGGCGTCTGCGTAAAGTTCATACAGCTCAGCATTAAATCTTCTTCGGTACTCGTGTCGCCAACGCGTAGAGGTCCACAAATCTTTCGAAGAACCTTTCTCTCGAATACTCCCAGAGCCGCCTCATCAGATGTTGTTAGTGTCCACGCTTCTGCACCATATAGTGGCTTGGTTGCCAAGGCGCGAATGCGCTGACTCTTTGCATGATGACAGAAGGTACTTCGTTTTGCCCTCGTTCACCACCAATCCTATTTTCTCCGCTTCTTTTTCTAATTTGGAGTAAGCAGAAGTTAAGGCGCGGTTGTTAAGGCCAATGATATCAATATCGTCAGCATATGCCAACAGTTGCACGCTTTTATAAAATATTGTTCCAGCGCGGTTAAGTTCTGCAGCTTGTATTATTTTCTCCAGCATTAAATTCTTCGTTTTCTTACCTTTCCTTTAATTCACTTTCCCTTCCCTTCCTTTCATTTCCTTACCATTCCTTTCTTTCCTTTAATTTTCCTTCCTTTCCTATCCTTTCCATTCCCTTCCCTTTCCATCCTTTCCTTTCCTTTTCCTTTTCTTTCCTTTCTTTCCTTTAATTTTCCTTCCTTTCAATTCTTTTCCTTTCCTCTATTTTCCTTTAATTTTCTTCGGTGTTTAATACTCTTTATGAGTAATCATTTATTTTATTTTTGTAAACCCTGTTTGTAGGTATCAGCAATGAATTTTACATATTTGCTCATATTTTACATTGCTTGTTTAATGTATCCAACAAAGCAACTTTTCGTGCTCTCAGGAGAGCAGCTGACACTGGGCATCGTAGCCAGTAATAAATACAATAACAACAACTAAAGCAAAAATGCATGACACAACAGAGTATCTATAGTGCCAATACTTATTTTTCATTGGTCCACTACCAACTCTTCGCACTCACAGTGAGAGCCGACCACACGAATAACACAAAAACATGCATGGCAAGTCTACTCACACTACTACGGCTCGTAATTTTTTTCTACAAAGCAACTCGTCGGCCATGCTCACGATTCAGCATAGTACACAAAAAGCAAGTACAAACACACACAGCGTGTCTATAGTGTGAATAAGTAAATGTGTAGTGGTGTAACTTTTATGTTAAATTTTTTATATTAAAATGATTTTTTAAATTTTTTTTATTTACGGATAAGACTACACCTCAAAATTTCCTATCTATACATATATAATTTGTATACCTTAGAATTATAGTTTAGCAGAAAACGGTTCTACATTGCATTCATCTTGTCTATTTATATATAAGATTTATACGAATGCGTAAACCCTCAGATTTTGTGACTCTTTAATGCTTGGATTTTGTGTTTTAATAAATATGTACTAAATATTTTTCTCCTTTGACAAACACAAATATTAGACGCATATGAAGTAATATTCGGTTCAATACGAAGGCAAATAATAATGCATCTATATGGATATTACGCGCAAAACATCCCATGGTGTAATAAAGTACACACACACAGTCACACCAACAAGGATACAAAACTCCAGGCATCAGCAACAAACACAATTTTGTTCACTTCTCCAGCAGCTCAATGCGTTTTGATAATTTATTATGTTGCGCAATTGCATATACTCGACCCTTAATATAAGAATAAGCTACAACATAAAAAATGATAAAATAATGGACTAAAAAAACAAAAAATGAACATGGAAAATGTAGCACCATGAATTTAGAATGCTTTGCATTGCTTTTAAACTGTCGCTGCCTCTTTGGTAACTCGCATTTTTCGGTGCTTTCGATGGTCGTGGATATTAGACGGGGTTAAATATCTTTTTTTTTAAATATATTGAGGTTATCTTTTATAATACTTAAAAAATATTGTAAAAGTAGCAGACGATAATTAAAATTTTTAGAAGTTTAGCATTGCCAGTTTAGTTTTTTAGAACTGATCCAGACTTGCTCAGTAATGATATGTCAAGATTACTCATCGTAATGATTGCCGGTGTGATTGATTATTTTTGGAAAAGCCTACTTATGATTGATTACCCATTGTTTGCAGTTTATAATGATTATTTTAATGTATGTTTTAAAAAATAATCAAAACAATATTAATCAAAATAATCAGGAGCCTTAAAACAAAAAAAAAATGTAATTACTTTTGATTATTTTTGATTACTTTTGATTGTTTTGTTACACATGGCGAACAATAATCAAAATTAATAAAAAGAAAAAAATAATTAAACTCAAAAATAATCACAAAAATTAAAAAAAAGTATCAAAATTATGAAAAGTAAACATTTGTTTTATATTGCTATTGGTTTTTACGGTCTGTTCAGTTTACATATTTTTGTAAGTTTTACGAGCTCAAGCACATATTGAAAATAATCAAAAGTAATAAAAAAAAATTAATCAAGGAAAGTCTAAAAAAAATTAAAAAAACAAACAATAATAATACAAAAATAAATAAAAATATAAAAAAAATATCAAAAATCTTTTTTTTTTTGATTACTTTGGATTATTTTTGACTGCTTTTGATTGTTTGATTATTTTGATTATTTTGTTTTTCATTACTTTTGTATTGCTGCAGACAAATGTAAGCACAATGGCAAAATAATCAAAACAAAATAAATAAAAAAAATAAAAATAATATAAAATTATCAAAAGAATAAAAAAAATCTGAAGTTATCAAAAACGTTAAAAAAACATTTTATTATTTTTTGATTTTTCGCCATTGGTAACCAATCAGTAATTGCGGATTTTTGAAAAGAAGTAAAATAATCATTATTGATTGAACGAGCCATCGAATCAATTGATTACTCAAACTTGTTTAAAATTTAAAAGGTCTGAACTGATGCTTTTAATTTTAAAAATTTAACTGCATAAAATTTCCGTGAAAATTAGAATAATTTTAAAAAATAGTAAAAGTACTATAGACCTCTAAAAATTAATAAAAATGTCTGCTATTTTTGGAGTACTTTGTAAGTTATTTTGAAAAAACAAAAAAAAACGTTTTCACCCAGTCTAAAGGCTATGGTAAAATTGCGCCAGTTGTGCTAAGCTTTGTATTAGCTGCCAGCATGAAGCGCTCTTTAACAAAACATTGCTCAGCAGGACTGAGCTGGTACATACTAGGATGTGTTATAGTAAATTATCAAATACATGAAAAGGAGTTATATACATATACATAAATGTATACAAAGTCGTATTATAATGGTGCATATAAAAGCTTGTATTTACATTTAATATTTTTAATATATTTATTTTATATCTGCTCTGTTGTTAAAGGGCGTATAATTTATGATGTTATGCAACATGTTTGAAGGTATTTGGGCTTTATTATTTTGGTAATATGTATGCTGCTGTTCACTATAGAATTGCGCGAATAAAGCATATTTATCGACTGAAAATCAATTGTATCCTACTTGATTATGTATATTATATTTTTTTTTTTTGAAGAAATTAAATTGTAATATTGACAGTTGGACTTTAACACCGAATCGTAATGGTTCAATTTCTGTTAACTGTTAATCAAACACAAGCATGTGTTTCTCACTTATAAAGCACTAGCAGACCAGAAAGATATTTTCCTGCCCGAAAATC